>OZ026861.1:5962037-6334814 GCA_964023215.1 Eledona agricola
TTTCAAGAACGGGTCTTGGAACTTGTAAAAGGATGAAAAATAAATAAAGACAATTAAAGACAAAGAAAACAGATACAATGGAAAAATTCTAAATCTAAGAAATATAAAAATTTCTTTTATTACTCAAATCTGATCAAATGTTATAAAAAATTTGAATCACTAATGTTCTAAAAACGAATGTTTGAAGTTGTAGATGAATGAACAATACATACGTTTTTTATATTATATTTTTATTGGATTGTACCTATCTATTTTCATATTAAAAAATAATTAGAAAAATCAATTAAATTAGTTATTAAAATTGGTTGGTTGTGTCCAAATTTTGCAGAAGTTCAAGTTTGTTTTAGTGGCAGACAATACTTTGAAGGGAAGATTCAGAAATTAAGCTAAGATTTTTACTTCTCTCACTTGACAATGATTCTCAATCAGTCGAATTATAAACCGATGCAAAATGATTAAAAACATATTTTAGTATATTCTGAGTTAATTTATGCTGAAGCAGAAAATTTCAGATAAAATAAGTAAAAAAGACTAAAAATGATGCAGGTATTCAATCAATTGGGGCAGAAACGGACTGAAGAGAGATTGATAATTTACCAAACTTTTGATATTCTCAAAAAAGAAGACCAAGACCACGTGGAAAAAACTGAAAAAAAAAATTCTTCTTTAAGTCATTGTAATTTTGAATATCATACTTTGGCTGAAGCAACAAATATTGAACCGTTGCGACCATTTTGGTATCTACTTACGAACTCGAGGGTTTAGTTGTCTATAACGAAAAACGTTTTTTTTTGCTTGGACTTCCTTAAATCGGATTGCAAGTCATCAAATTTAGTAGCAGAAATTTCCGTGGTTCAATTTTGCCCAACTATTTTTATGACTCTTTAAGAAACATTTTTTGGGGATTAGTTTCATTTTTAACTGGTGTATTCAATTCTTCGTTTTTCAAGTTTTTTATTGTTTCAAAGTAATTTCAGCGATTGCAATGAAACAAAATGAAAGAAAATAAAAAACCGAACTGGTTGCGTAGATTTTCTTAAGTAAAATATATCTTACAAATCAAGTTTGTTTTAGCTGAACGAAAAAATGGTTAGTTTGAAGGGATTATTTAGAAATAAAGCTCAGATTTAGTTTTTATTTGACATACATTCTCTTCGCCATCTTTTTCTTATCCAATAGGTCAAAGAACTGTTTATTTCGGATTGAATGTATGGCCTTCGTGCAAATAATTTGCACGGAGATTATTAGTTTAACAGATTGTCAACAGATGGCGCTATGACCGGCTAAAATACGGTTTTTAATTAAACAGTTTGTCAGTAGATGGCGCTGTGATCAGAATACGGTTTTTAATAGTTAAAAAAAACACATTAACATTCTGAATTGTTTCTTTATTTTTCCTTGTTAGTGCTGAAGGCAATATTTAAAATGATGGGACAATTATTGGTTTTGAATAAATATTAAGGGAGATATACAGCATAAAGATAAAAAACACTTTTAAGAGATTATTTTTCGTTACAGATGTCCAGCTGTGTCCATTTTTTGATGGCCGTCTTGGAAGTTTGGTCAAAATCAAAAAATTTCTCGGCCCCAAAGTTATAAGGTTTAAGAATATAGTCGTGCGAGCATATATCACACACCGGTATTTAACTCAGACTTGGGAGGACTTTAAATGATGCGAAAATTGCGTACGGCTTGCGTAATTTGCATCAGCCGATGATATAATGCAGTTTGATCCCACGGGAGCAAGTCTCGGTCGAGCTATTGAACAGTTTGATCCTGAGGACTAAGGATATAAAGCGGCTCCGGCACGGAAGCGGCGAAACTTAAGTATGCAGGACCTCCACCTCCTGAAGGGCCTTAATGGATCCGAGTATAGAAGCACCTGCTCGTTATAAATGGTCCTCCAGCATCTGTGCTTCCTTCGAACTAACACAATCACCACTCTTTCGTGCCTCGAACATCGCCAAAACAATACATCTCCAAGCCGATAAGCACAGAAATGTGTGCCAGTGACGTGCACGCCTCATTTCCGCCGACAATGACTGACATATTTCGTAAATTGTAAGCATTTGTTGTCGATCTGTTAGCGAACAAAAAGTCTTCGCTGCGTTCTGTTATAATCGACGGGATTCTTTGTAAGAAACGTTGTAAGGCGCCGCCGATAACAAAAGTCAATTAATTACAAGCTGTGCACGACAGTAATTTTCACCGGGGAAAAAAAGCGCCGACGAACTATCGTGGGTAATTAATTATCTATTTTAAAGCTGGGGGGATGTTTGTCTTCGCCAAACTATAAGATGGAAGCTGAAGCGCTGAAAAACACATCTTGGGCAAGGATTTAATTATCAGAGAGTGTGAGTAATACAAATGAGGCTTGACTTGAGCGGTGGAGACAAGTTCTGAAAGTTTTTACGCGCTCGGTTGCACGGGTTGTGTGTAATTTAGGTTTTTCAACACTTTCCTTGTCTTGTCGACGATTTGTTGTTCAAGCAGTGCTTTTCAAGTATTTAAAAAACTGGTTCTAGCTGTTTGACCTTGTAATAACGGATCATACTCCCCCCACCACTCCTCATTGCAAAAGGTGGGAGGAGGAGATTAAAAATTAGTAGTACGATGGACGATGCAATGGGGATTAGTGGGAATAGAATCCGATCCTCAAAATGAAATGATTTTTTTAACATCCTCCTCCCACCATTTTCAACAAAAAGTGGTGGGGGGAGGATGATCCATAAACGGCTTATAGACACTTGAGCCAAACCAAAGTTATATTTTTCGATACTTAAAGTGATAATTATTTTTTATCCTCCTCCTTCCACCACTCGCAAAAAAAGTGGTGGGGGGAGGATATTCTACAAGCGGCTTATAGACATTACTATGGGCATTTCTACAATTACAAAGATGTGTTTGTATTGAAATTAATTGATTTAAGGTGTAAATTCCTAAGTTTGGTTGTTTAGGGCCACGAGATATGAATCAGTGGCGGAGATGAATCAATCTCGGCGCTTTGTAAAAAAGCGACCAACTTTTAATAACGAGCCCAAGTTGGGCAAGTTTTACTTTTTAATGGAGCCCGTAATGAGGAGTAACCTTTTTATAAAATAATTATTAAAGTTCGTTAATCCTAATAGAGGCAGGGTTCATAATAGAAGTGGCGGCGGTTCGGACTTTGAATATTACAATATGAGGTGTTCGTTAAAAGTTGCCGGGAACTTAACAATTCGCAAGTTCTTCGTTTGGTCCCGGCGTAAATCGCTAGTAGGTTAATGCCGAGGTAATTGGAGGCCGGCCAGCAAATTCTCAACAACTCTTACGATCATTAAACTTATAAATTGTTCGGAAAGTTGCTTTTGCAAACTAAATTACTTCTCCGTACTCCCGTAACTGCCGACTATTCCATCCAATTCCGACCGAATCGAAGTCTCCATCAAAATTCATACTTAATCAATATTTTTGTAGCGTTAAATTACCTCGAAGAAGCGAAAACTTTGCTCTCTTATCGTTTCTCCACTTCGCCGTCTCTCCTCTTTAATATTTTACGCTAATTCCGATAGAACGTTGATGAGCCCGTCGACGACTAAAAGACCTTTCATTGACATTTCCGATGGAGGATTTTCATAAATTCGGGTGTAATGAAGGGACGGCCATTAGGGGTGTCGGGATTGTGTCGGTTCCTTTGGGAATTTTCACATGTTGAGCGCTTAGCAGACTGTAAAGCTGTTGCCTGGATGAGCGCGTATTAAGGTCATTAATAATATCGTGTTTTCTCACAAACCGAAGCCGGGAACCGGAAAAATCGCCGATACAATTCGATTTCTCGAGTCATGCCCAGATTTGATTACTCTCAATCCTTTTCAATTCGGCGAAACGCAGACGTCAAGGAAATGACGGAGGGCTTTGTTGTTAGTTCACACAAGAAGAAGAAAACTTTTAATCGAACATTTACTTTTCGACTGGAGTGGTTTGGATTACGATGTGTTTTGTTTTCCGCCGCTATCTGCTCCCCCGGGATATCAACTTTCCAGTTCACAGAAACACTTTCATAAATTACTTTCAGCATTGTATCGGGGGGCTTGCGTTATTTACTGTACTCCTCCACCTTGCGAATACATTTATCGGGATTAAGAACGGCCCAAACGGCAATTAGCTGCCTCTATTTCACTTTAACGGCATCTATCCGCTCCTCTTCGTACATTTGCGAAAAATCCGGCGCTGTCTGCATAGTTTTATGCACTTTTTACTCGGCTGCATTATTAACGTGCAACAACAATGTAGCGGTTTGTTGGCCACGATAACAAGGGTTGTATAAACTTGCATGTGTGTATAACACGACCAGACTCGCAAAAAATATTGATTTAGACATCCCTTCTCTGGATTTCGCAACATTTTGTGGTTGAAATAAACAAATTGTCACTGAATTGCAATTTTGACATAATTTCAAAACTTCCTTTGTAGACATCAACAACTGACTGTAGTTCAATTGAGCTTAGACGTTTTATTAAAAAAAGCAAAATAACAGAGGAATGAAGAAAGTCAGAACAAGATTAGAAATAACACCAAAAGACTAACTATTTGAAAGAATCAAGCAACAAGTAGAGAATCTAAAAAATTAAAAATCTTGTAGAACTCAGAAAAAGTAATGAAGATATAGGTACAGCCATGGACAGTCAAGAATAACAACCGTATTATGCAAATACCGACTCTATGAGATATTGTCATTGAGTCGGTATTTGCATCACACCCGCCGGTTAAAGTGTTATTCTTGACTGTCCACGGTTGTACATATAGCTTCAAATAATATAAATACTTTAAAAATGACAAATTTACAACAAATTCAATAAAGAAATAACGTAGAAATTGAATGCAGTTTTCTATGTCACTAAAGCCTCCAAGATTCTATTAGATCAATTATTGGTAGGAACATTTGGAATGAGTATCTCAAAATCCACAAAACAGAAAATTTTAATGATCTTAAATACCTTGAAATAACGTAAAATTTCAAGGTTCAAGATAATGTAGATCGTTCAAATTTTAAACAAAAAAATATAATGTGAACATCTACTAAGCAGAAAACCAGAGATTTAAGAACATTTGGAATGAGTATTTCAAAATCCACGAAACTAAAAATCTTAATGATATAAAATAATGTAAATGATATAAAATGATATAGAGGTTTATAAAAAAATATAGTAGATCGGTGAAATTTTAAATTGAAAATTATAATATGAACATCTGCTTGAATCTAATAGATCAATTAATTCTTAACAACCAGAAAATCAAAGATTCAAGAACATTTACAATGGAATCCATGAAATCAATTATTTCTTAGCAACCAGAAAAGATCAGTTTCAAGATCATTTGGAATTATTATCTCAGAATCCACGAAATAGAAAACCTTTATGATCTAAAACCAAGTAAAATTTTAAGGTTCATCGGTCAAATTTTAAATTAAAAATTATAATATAAAGATCTACTTGATTCGCATAGATTAATTATTGCCTAATAACCAGAAAACCAAAGATTTAAGAATATTTGGCATGAGTATTTCACTGAATGATATAAAATAACATAAAGTTTTAAGGTTCATAAAAAATATAGTTGATCGCTCAAATTTTAAATTGAAAATTATAATATGAACAACTG
Organism: Eledona agricola; assembly: GCA_964023215.1. Classification (NCBI taxonomy): domain Eukaryota; kingdom Metazoa; phylum Arthropoda; class Insecta; order Coleoptera; family Tenebrionidae; genus Eledona; species Eledona agricola. The sequence continues at coordinate 5,967,678 of OZ026861.1, forward strand.
TTTGAATCTAATAGATCAATTAATTCTTAACAACCAGAAAATCAAAGATTCAAGAACATTTACAATGGGCATTTTAAAATCGACGAAATAGAAAATTCTAATTATCTAAAGTAATGTAAGTTTAAAAGTTTATGATAATCTAGATATAAGTCAAATATTAAATTGAAGAATATAATGTGAAGATCTACTTGAATCTAATAGATCAATTAATTATTTATTAACAACCAGAAAAACAGAGGGTCAAAAACATTTGGAATGAGTCTTTCAAAATCCACGTAATAGAAAATTTTAATGATCTAAAATAAAGTAAAGTTTTAAGGTTCATAAAAATCTAGATCGGTCAAGTTTTAAACGGAAGAATATAATGTGATAACTTACTTAAATCCATTAAATCAATTATTTCTTAGCAACCAGAACAGATCAGATTCAACATCATTTGGAATCTCAGAATCCACGAAATAGAAAATCTTTATCATCTAAAACCAAGTAAAATTTAAGATTTATCGGTAAAATTTTAAATTAAACAATATAATGTAAAGATTTACTTGATTCGAATAAATTAATTATTGCCTAATAATCAGAAAAACAGATTAAAATCATTTGGAATTAGTATCTCAGAATTCACGAAATAGAAAATCTTAATAATCGAGACTAAAGTAAAGTTTCAAGGTTCATAGTCAAATTTTAAATATAGGGGTTGATTGTTACTTGAATCTAGTCCATCAATTATTTCTTAAACATTTCTTAACAGTAAGCTCATAGCCAGATCGAAATGAGGTGTTAATATTATGTTTGAGCAAAATTTTATTAATTGAATGGAGAGATTATCAAAGAAAGACAAAGGAAAGTAAATGTTAGGTGGATTAATAGAAAGGGAAGTAGTTGGAGTAGAATAATGGAAATGGGTATAAAATGGAAGAGAAATTTGTAGTAACATTTGTGTTGTATTGTGTAGTATTAAAAATAAAAGGAACGAATTTTTGACGGCCATCTGTTTAATGATGTTATACAATTTTTTGAAAGAAGCTGGACTAAGAGGTATGGTGAATAAACGATGGAGTAAACTATTGAAAGCTGCAGATTTGGGACTATAAGGGTGAAAAGAAGTGAAAGGGATGCCAATATTCGTGGAAGTGGATTTTCTGTACATTTCCAATGTAAAAACAGTTTTTATTTTTAGTCTGAAAAGCGAAATAAATATTAATATTGCTTGAATTGATGATAGAAGTAAATGAAAGAAGATCGCATCTGATTCAGAAATTCCATTTTTAAACACAGAATTGACTTGAGGAAGAGAAAACGTCGTTTATAATGTGGTTTTTTGTATTGAGTGTGTAACTTTTATTAAGAATATTCTCGCATTCAATGCCATGATTTTAATTAACCGCTTCGCTAACTTCCCAAATAACAAGATACCAATACATTGCAGAATCCCTGACCCACCAAATTGTTGAATTATGAAATGTTTCGGTCACAATATTAATTCAATGGCATCTTTTTCTGCGTCGTAAAACTGAAAAAGCATCGATTTCACTTAACTGCCTCGGATTTAGCGCACACTGCACCGGATTTTATCGAAACCCGCGCATTGCCTCGGTCGTTTTTGAATTTAGATGCTCTCCGTTTTTTCGTTAATAAATAATGCTATATTTGACATTATATACGCAAACTGCGGTCCTATATACCGCTTAAAAGTTCTCCGTTGCGGCGGATAAGCGCCCACTAGACAGATATATGAGTTAAGTCCGTGCTTGGGACTCCATATCGCATATTCAGCCTGAAAATTCGACCGAAAATATGGTCCATACACCCATAAACCGTACGCGAGACTGTCACATCTGAAATCGCAGCGGTGAAACGGTTTTTGGGTTGTTTTCGTGTTGCGTATTGTTTCTGGTCGATTGAATGAACGAAGGGTCAACGGAGAGCCATCGCTTTTTGCAAATATGGCGGTTGTCGTCGTTTTAGACGTCTGCGAGAGTGGAACAATGCATTTGCCAGTAACTGAATACAGAGGACGAAGGTCAATAATTGCTCGACGTTGGCAACCGTGCTACAAGAAAGACACATCTGGAATGAATCGATGTTTATAGACAAAGCCTGGCTTTGACTAAAGGTCATCAACTTCAGCCAGTAATTTGGCTTTCAACTCGAAACAGAACGGATTGTCCCGGCGCCTCCACCAATTTTGAAAATTTCAATTATCCTTTGCTTGAATATCACAACTTATGATGTAACTTTAAATGACTAGAAATGTAAAAAATATTCTCTTGATGTTGATTAAGAAGTATGTAATTAGTAAATTGTTATTTTCCCGGCGCATCCACCAAATATCCCTACACTTGTTATGATGTTAAATATACATATTTACTCTAGTAACAGTGTTTTTTTTCCTTTTGATAATAAAACTTTCTGGGCTTCGTATCGCATTTGTAAAATACGCTGCAGACTCTTTTCGCCGAATTCGTCGTAAAAAATAGAAGTAGCAGTTCTGGATCCACTCCCTTAACACCGGACATAATTCGCATGCAAATTTCCCGCCTCATTCTCGTACTTCTTGGAAAATCCGGGCGCACAAATTATAGCCCCCGTTAGCGTTAATCTGATTAACAAACGTATTTTGGTAGTTAATGTTGCTCGCCTTTATTCTCGACTTGATAGATGGAGATGGAATCAGGCGATGCGTGTGCTTAATAAATTCACTTCCGGTTGACATATATCTTCAAAATGGCGCCGAAAGCAGTGCTTTCTCACCTCGAAATCTTTGATCTTAACACAGATATCACTCACAGACGTCAGACGAGAATTACGATTATTCTAACCAAGTTTAGGTGGTCCTGTTTGTGCCTACTTCAACTTTCATATTCTGTGGGAGGTGTTTGTAAATTGAACAAGTGTTACTGTTAAAGAACGAACGAGACGGGGCTCAAAAGATAAGTGAATAATTTCGTGTAATCCACACGTGAGATACAATCTGCAGTGGTGGCAACCCTGGAATAATGTATGTGCATGGTGTACACGTACCGCCCCCATCAATCACAAATCTGGAACATGTGTACCAATCTAGCGAAACAAAACGGGCACGATTGCATGCCGCCCCCAAATCGAAGCACATCGATTTCCTCCTCCGTGTTTACTCAACTCTGGAAATTAATAATTGGCGATAAAATTGTACCGGGTCGATATTTACGGCGACTTTCGGAGAAGAGCTAAGAGGCTGCAGATAAAAGTGACAAGTTTTATTACTTGGAATTTTAACGGTCAGTTAGAGCGCGATGACGCCGGATTTTACAGCGTTCTCGTAAACATTTCGACCAACTGCCGCGTTATCAGGCGCAGCCTTTATAACCAATCAATGATCGAGGATAAAAGTTTGAGCGTTGCCTTTTTACTCTTTATCTGTGGAACAATTACCCGCTTTCGTGATGTTTATAAATAAAAAAATTCGCGGCGGTTTGTTGTGTGCGCCGTTTATGGCTGAAAAGTTGTTATCGCGCTTTACAAGTAAACCACATGAAGTATATCATCAGATTAAAAAATGGGCTTTATTGCAAGTGTTGAACAAAAAAATTGCAGACGATAAGAAAAAATTACGCGCTGAGCGGTGGGGCGCTTTTTTATGGTACAGGAACATGAATGCAAATAGTAAAAGTTCAAAGAAGTTTTGATTTTACTTAATATGTTTTCTTACTTTGTCTACTGTTTTTTTATTGATTTTACGGATTTCGTAGATTGTTCGGTATTTCCATCCGTTTTTTGCGTTATAATTTATATTTTTATTTTTTCGTACTTTACTTCTAGTCCACTTTTTGATTTTCCACAATAGACTTTTTTTATGTACATAGTGAACATGTCAGCTGCGTATATCTACTTATCAAGGAACGTAGGTTTTTATTTTCTCTATCATACATGCATTTTTCTGGTATTTTTAATAACTTATTTTGCTTTTTCATCCATAATTCAAGCAAAACGGTTTAAATGACAAAAAATAAGCTAAACTATGAATTTGTTTGTGGCAAAAGGAATTAAGTGATTTTCGTACTTAGCCCCATCTACAGCTATATGACTCCGCTTTAAAAATAACTTATTTTAAGTAGGCAATAAGAATCAACTTTTACCCTTTGTTCTCCTCAAAATGTCAGTATTTGCCTCAGAAAATTAAACTGTTAATAAAAAAATCTTAAAATAGACAAAAAACAAGATAAAAATTCAAAAGTTGATAAAATTGTAGCTAAGGAAAATTTTGATTTGGATGACTTTGAATTAGATTCTAACCATGATGAATAAGAACAGTATTGTTTATCATAGTTTGTGCTTTTTTATGAGTTTGTTCTACATTCCTATAATAAATTTTGCAAGTGATTTTTTAAATATTTTTTGTAGCCAAAAGGGTCTAAGGATATTTTAATCAAAAATGTATAACTTAATGAAGTTTTTAATAAATATTCTTATATGTACCCCGATACCACATATTTTTATTTTGCAAACAACTTTTCCCATTTGGGGCCACGGATATTATAAAAAAAGAGAAACTTTAGGATCTGTTTACCGTTTTACAATTTTGTACTTGAACCTTTTTGCTTTTGATCTTTTTAATTATAGTATAGGTCTGAGTACTTTTCTATTTGTTCTAAACCTATTAGTCTTTTATCCAATTACTCGTACCACATTTTCAATATTTTTATATTGGCTTTTGATTATTTCCATTAGGTTTTCCTATACTCCTCGTTTACCTAAAGTTTCTCATATTTTCTCTCGTCGTAAGTTGTCAATAGCTTTTTTTAAATCTATCGCGCTGACGTAAATCTTATTGTTAGTTTCTGTTATTATTTTCTGATATTTGTCTTGTAACAGATATCTACTCTTAGCTGATCTATCCATATTCTTCTTTCATTTATTATATTTTATTTAATTTATTACTTATAACACGCCCATAGAGTTTGTAAGCTGTGCTTAATAGCGAGTTTCCTATACAATTTTTGCACTCTAAAATTTAATTTTTTGTGGTATAGAGTCATTATTGCTGTGTTCGTATTCCATTCCTTTTATGTCATGCAAAAAAAATAGTCTCTGGAGCAAAGTGGTTCCTTCTTACCCCAAGAATTTAAGTAGCTCTGTTTTTATTCCATGGATCATTTGCCGATTGCTTGCTTTTCCTATTTTGAGTTAGGTACTTGGTTTTGAAATTTCCGTTCTTTTTAATTTGTCTTTCCACTTTTGCACGTTTTTGACTTACTGTATTCTATATCTTCTTTATTTTGTGTTTCCAAATGATTTTCAATATAGTATTTTTATCTTTCTATAATTTTAGTTCTTCGGTAATCATTTCACCATCTATATCGTTTACATTATTAAGTGTTTTCTTCCGGTTGCATTTTTCTGTATTTGCATTCCAAAATTTTGCTTTAGTATGTACCTTTAACAAGAATCTTGTTTTTTTTGTGTTTTTATATAACTGGTAATCATTTAAGTTTTCCTATTTCCCAAATATTTTATTTATTGAATTTTTTTTAATCTCTTGTTTTATCATCATCATCCTTCCACAGTGCGTTAAGTTTTATTTGTTTGTTATTCTATTATGCCTGCATTCTTTTTCAGCTGATGTTACTATTTTGATTTAAAAGTCTCTCACATTTTATCGAGATCTCTCGTTACAAGTTTATTCCTATTTAAATTTATTTTATTTGCTATTGCTCTTACTAGTTTTAATGCTTTTACAATGTATTTTCTTTTGTTTAGTTTTTTTCCCTGACGTTTTACTTTTGATATTTATTAAAAAAGGTAATGGACGCTCTCTATATTTATGTGGTATTCTTTTTTCACTCATTTATTTAATTTTCTTATGGTTTATATTTATACCAGTATCAGGATCATTATTGACTGGGAACGTTAATTTTATGAATTTTTGGTAAATAATATGTTCTACAAATATTAGGATTCATGAGAATAAACGAAGTAGGTTTATTGTAATGAGGACTTTTTGCTTAATTTCACTCTTATATCTTTAATTGTTTTAAGTTTTTTTTATCCACCAGTAGCCGGATTTATTAGTGATCTCTCATTTCTGCTTGACGCTTCAATGATATATTTAGGAATTTTTGTATGTTAAAAGAAAGTGTTACCCACTGTTACATTGTCATTAAGCAGAACTCTATTATATATTTATTCTTGTTCTTTTTTGTGGTTTCTCCGAATTTTTCTTTAACATTCTTTCAGAATTATTTTCTATCCTCTTTACACTTATTCAAAATTTTTGTAAATAATTTTTGTTTTTTTATCATGTTATCCCTTCATTCCCTGATATTTTTTTAGTTATGATTGAGTCACTTCCGGTTTATCCAATTTTTCTAAATATATACTTGAATTAGTGGAGTCGGGCCAGTTGTACAATAAATGCAAATTGAGAAAAATTGATCCCGGCGCATCCACCAAATTTGCACTTGACGAAATGCAATTAAGTTTCAAGCAATTTGTCCAGTCCAACGGATGATTTGAGCAAATCGTGTTAACAAATGCATTGGTATAAGTTGCATGTCCATTCATTTTGCGAAATAATGAAACCCCGGCACGTGAACTTGTTTAGACCGAATAAATTTTGCAAGAGGTATCGTAATCAAACCGGACTGATTTGCGAGTTTTTCCGCGCCACTTTCCCGACCGATCGCTCTTATTAAATTCCACCTCTTGCAATTGTAATGCAAATGCGGAATATTTTAATTTATTTAATTGTGTCCGATAAGCAGCAACTTGTGCATTTTTATTTAAATCGGCGAAGTTCCGCAATTTTTCTCCCGCTCTTTTATATGCAAATGAATTCTATTTGAGCATCGCTTGCTCTTTTTTCCGACAATCTCGCCAAGGTTTCTATTTAGTTTCTAATTAGTTTGCGAAATTGCAACGAAACAAAGCTGCACCCGGTTTTTTGCGCTCTTCGCGAATTCGGTGCGTGTCGGCTATCAGCGATAATGTTTTTATTTCCGGTTGCAAACAACAAAACCCATTTGTCTGTCTCTCGCAAAATATTCATTATGTTTTTGAATACTTCTATATAAAGCAATAAAGCAGACGTAAGGGGGAAACGAGAAGCGAAAAGAAAAATTGCTTCACTTATTTCGTATTATGAAAGACTTGAAATATTACCCCGTTTTATACAAAAATATTGGCGGCATCTATTTTAATTCAGGAGCTTTCTCTCAACGACGTCACAGACAACTTAATCGAAACTTCGGGACGTGATTTATCCTCCACTTCTTGTACACGAGTGTCTTACAGTAATTTCATAACGCTTACCACCGAAAAGTCGCTTTCAACATAAATCTCCTCTTCTATCCATTATATTAATTAGTGTTTCCTTTAATTGTAGGTTTTTGCAAGGGGAAGCTCTTTGTGTAATGAACCGCCCGCGTAATAACTCACCGTTTAGATCACATTGCAAGCCTCTTTATGAAAATGTGTGATTAGTCCCCAAAAGAGCAGTGTGAGGACTGATAAATATTTGACGCGGGTGGAAATGCTCGCCGGAAAATTCAATCGAAACTCATTCAATTTGCAAGCGATAAATTTTTCGTTGCTCACGTTTTCCTTTATCCAAAATTCATATCGAAACGTCTCCGAGAGACCGTCGGAAGTCCGGTTCGCTTCTGGGAATTCCTCGACGACAGCGTCGACGACAAGACAAAATTACGCAATTAAAAGGAAATTTTCTAATCCCGATTTGGGTGATTGGCGGCGGTGACGTGTGAAACCGACAAAAACATCCCCTAATTTGGGTCGCAGACGCTTTTTTAAATATTAATTGCAACGCTCCGAGACAGCCACGAACCGCCAACAAAAGCTCTTATTACTTAAGATTAAAATTGTGCTTTGGAATAATTCAGCGGCGCAATTTTTATCATAAGAACGAGGGGCGGCTTATCAGTTTAGCGGCATGCTAATGAAACAAGAACCGTTTTTAGCCCTCATCTGGAAACGTTACATTGAAACGATAAATCAAAGTCCAGCGGCGATTCCAAAGCTCACGTTCAATTAAAGCCGAGAAGCTAATTCAATTCGGGGGATTGAATCGGAAGCATAAAAAGGGGCGGGTGCACTTATTACATCACTGGGCGAGTTTTTGTAATTTGTTTTCCGACGATTTGTTTCCATTTTCGAGGTACAAAGCAAAGGTAAAGATATTCAGCGGGCGAGTAATAATCAAATTACGCGAAGTGAATGTGTCTGTCCTACCTGAGTAATGCATTTTACAAATGTTGAGTTTAATTAAATTTAACAAATTGCATTAAACTTGTACGCATTATATCAAAATTTTATAAATTTTATCAAAATTCTGTAAATTTTATAAATTGTTTATGAAACTGTACCTGACACCGAAAAGTTTGATGGAAATCTATAAATAGGCAACGAGAGTTTGATTATTTTTTGTGTCCAATTTTTACATCTGTCACGACATAAAACAGATTGTCAATTTCGATTGAGTTATGAAAATATAAAAACGAATAAATATTTCTTATTTAAGCAGGTCTACGAAAAATGCGAACGTGGAAAAGTCGCGTAAAATTTGAAATATAGCGATTCATGGCTTTATTAGATAGACATTGTAAAGTTATTGATTTTATAGATTGCAAAAGAATGCGATAAAATATTTTTGTGCATTTTGGTGGATGCGCCGGGTCGAATTATAATTTGATTTATTTAAAGTATGTCATTTTGAATAAGTTCGTATCACTGTGGAAGCATTGCAATTTATTCTTGCAATCGCTGTGAAGGCTATTCTAGCCTCTCGACTCGTTTCAAATTTTGTGCAATAAAACTACCAACTTGTTTCTTAAAAACAGAAATAAAAGTAGATATATGTTTCATTTATTCATTCAAATTTACTACGTAATTGAAAGTAGGAAAGTGCGCCAGGAGCATGAAATAAGGACATATCAACGGTATAATATTAGTATAATTTAGTCCAAATTTGTAATAAATAAATTTTCTTTTAATTGCGTTTCACAAGGTACTTGATAAATAGGCAACGACAATAGATTAGAATGATTTGGCCGTTTCAAGTCTTTATATTTTATAGGTCTTTCACGTCGAAGTTGACAATCTACAAATAAATTTCAATAATATAAAAACGAATTGACTTATTAGTTCGCAAAAATGCGTAAATTTTTCTTTATTAATTAGTGCAATGTACATATTTTTATATTTGTAAGGCAGGAGTTTTAGGAAAAAAAAGGTATTGGTAAAAAAGCTAAATATTTTAGTGCAATTTTGGAGGATGTGCCGGGCGAAATTTAATTTTTTAATTATTTGTATTAATTTATCGAAAACTTAATTCTAATTGGTAATGGTGTAAGGTATTATGTTACATTTACATGACAGTAAATACGCTATACTGTCCTGGGTTCATGTGTCATACAAAAATTTGGTTCATTTCTTTTTGATTTCTGCGAGAGTTCTTGCTTCTACGCATTATTTTCTTTTTGTTTAGCATATCACATTTTATCTTGTCCATGTTTGTCTCGGATTTCCCATTTGTTGTGTTTCTGTGCTTTTGCCTTCTGTACTTTTTTCTTGCCTTCTCTTATTCATTCTGTGTAAGTGCTCGCATTAGCTAAGTTTGCTTTTTTTATTATTTTTCTATTATGTTATGCTCATGCTCAGGCACTTCGTCTCTGTGGCTTGTATCCTAATTTTTGGAGTTTTTGCTAATACCAACGTTTCACAGCTAAAAGTTAATATGAGTTTAAAGATGGTAAATTTTGGCGCTCTTTCTGTGCTACTGTTGATTTTCATTTATTTTTTCACATTTTTTCTATTTCCTTTCTTCTACTAGTTACTTAAAATGTCTCACTTGTTCAATATTTACATTATCAATTTTGGTGGATGCGCCATCCGAAATTAAACGTTTCTGTTACAAAGCATTTATTAACAGGAAGCTGTATAGTATTAATGTTTTAAATAAACTAAAATTTAAGTAGTAATCAAAATTGGAACTAATAAAAATTCTTAAAATTGCTTTTGACACTGTTTATTAAATTTGCCGTCTTAAATTTATACATTTGCATGACTCCTCCCAGATTGTTGATTATGATTATTTTACAAATGTAATATAGGAACCAACTGACTTAGGCAGGTGTTAGAAAAATTTAATGTTACAAGACCTTTCATATTGTTCGAAATATGTCGAAATGTTCGTTTATTAGTTAGTGCCCTGTAATGTTCATTGGTTATTTTGATTTGGCAGTTGTATGAAACAGATAAAAATTTAGACACAATTTTGGTGAAGGCGCCGGGGGCAAAATAATAATTTTTGTGTTTAACGCACCACATTTAAGCTTAAATATGTAATTTAAAATTCTGAAAACCGTATTTGATCAAAAAATTAAATGTCGTTCTAAATTATTACTTTTATCACGTCGAAATAACCTGTCTGTGTTATTCATTAATAATGCACTATTAGTAATTACGGTATAGTGCACTATACCGTTTATTAATTTTTTAGTTTAGGAGTTGTCAAGTAATTTACGAAACCGATAGAATATTTTGGTTCACTTTTCGCCGATGCTGGGTGAAATTTAGCTTTTTTTATTACAAATCATTTATTAGCTTATGTAACTCTAATTTGTTATTTTAAAGTTTTCACATATTTTAGGAGCTTACGTGGAAATCGACAATCTATGTTTTATAGATTGAATTCTACAATTTTTATAAAAACGCATTTACACATTTAAACATATTGCTTCCAATGTGAAGTATTTTCTGTCCGTTGTCCGTTGGTCTTGAAGAATCTAAAGAACATCTAAAATAAATGAAATAAGTTTTATAAAGTTTTAATTTATAATTAATTTAGCAAATAAATATCAGTTGGAACTATTTCTTATAGTCTTTCGAATTATACTCATTACAACAAACAAGTGTAATTTGCTGTTTAAAATTGTTTTATTTGAAAGTTGTAGGAGGAAAATAGTGTAATTTTGGCGGATGCGCCGGGCAAATTTTTTTCAACTATTAAATTTTTAAGGGGGGGTTTTGCATATGATCCGCGTTTTAATCAAACCAAATTTATATTGTCCGAATCTGTAATCTACCTCATCCACGAGCAAACGCGAAATCGATTTAACAACGTAATTATATTCCCAGGTCAATTAGAATTATCCGTCAGTCCGGAATCGATTCGTCCACATCGCAAAAACTATTTCCATCAAAAAGCATCAGTATGGTTTTAAAATTTAATCCGCAGATACTTCAATTACATGCTGCAACACATCCTATTTCGGCGTTTCGGTTTATTGGAGTTTTCAATTTTTCATTGATTCAATCCATTGTCGGTAGTAACTGTTGATTAAATTTTAATGTTTGGTGTAAAGCTGAAAAAATCCGCACAGACTCCGGCGTCTGATGGACGAGGAAGATATTTATTGTACATTTTTACAAAGCGAGTTTACAACTTTTATGGGTCACATAATTAGGATCCGGAGCCCCGTTTTCTGGATCCTTTGAAGAATTTCCAAATTCAGTAAATAATAAATGCCATGAATAATAACTATTGACCCAAAACTTCCGGGAGCCGACTCCTCCAATACGGAACTTTAAACTGAAATACGACTTTATAAAACTTGAACAATAGCTCCAGAAAGTGAACGGAAATATATTGAATATTTAACGAGAGCTAATGGAAGCAGTTTAGGCGCGCAAAAAGTACTCAGACCGGAAAGAATTATTATTTACAAGCCTCACAACTAAAATTTCTTACCATGAATATTTGAGCGAGTTGTGCTCCCACGCGGGGAAACTTTTCGCCTCTTATTGAAAAACTCACCGATACACAAACCCATCAAATAAGAGGTGCGGTTTGTTATGGTAATTGTGAGTAATGTAGCTTTGCTCCCATAAATCAAGCTCTAATTATGGTCGCAAACATGCAGCCGCAGCAGCAATGGTATCAATGTTCATTACTGATGCTGCATCATTGCCATGTCATTGCTCATCTTTGTCGATTTTCGAAAGCTCCGAGCTTTGCTCGGATAGCCATTACCCATCCATCATCACGTGCTACTAATTTTATTTCGTCGAAGGCGATGAGCTTTAAGACGAAAAGCAGGTTAACTACCCTCGTATAAGTTCACGCTTAATAGAGTTGTAAACGTGAATGTCGTCCCGATCGACTTGAGCAATGTTTATTGGACCCCGCACTTGCTCATTGTTCGGTTTTGGGGATGCGTGAGGGAGTTTGCGTGTCAATGTGATCAATAACGCCTCTCCAGCTTAATTACGGGGAAAAAGAAGGGAGTCTCAAACGTAAGGCGGTCGCACGTGATTTCCTGTTTCGGCTTTTACTTGTTTCGGAAAGAAAACGCAGTTTCGGTGCGAGGGTGTGCCAAATTGGCTTCCTTTCTTAGCGGAATGGGGCGCGTCGGCCTCCACTCCAGCTCAAATTTTATTATTTGTAACAGACTTGAATATTTACGATCCGACATCCATCAACTATCATTACATGTATTATTTGTGTGATAATATCGTCGGAATGGTAATGATGCAAATGGTATTGACTAACGGAGAAAATTTATTGGTTTTATGATTGATCAATGCTAAGATATGGAAAGTGCAGCATTTATTCATGAAACGTCGAGCGAGGATGGACGGACATAAAACCAGTGCAGCGTTATACATTTTTAATTATATTTAATTTAAAAGTTGTAGGATGAAAGTAATAGTGCAATTTTGGCGGATGCGCCGGGAAATTTTTTTGGACTATTAAATTTTTAAGGGGGTGTTCTGCATATGATCCGCGTTTTAATCAAACCAAATTTATATTGTCCGAATCTGCAATCTACCTCATCTACCTGATGCAAATGATATTGACTAACGGAGAAAATTTATTGGTTTTATGATTGATCAATGCTAAGATATGGAAAGTGCAGCATTTATTCATGAAACGTCGAGCGAGGATGGACGGACATAAAACCGGTGCAGCGTTATACATTTTTAAGGCGTTTTGAAATGCGAATCTAATTTTAAACAAGCTTCCACGATCGATCATTTGTCGTCTAGTCTAATTAATTCACATTTTCTTACCATTTCTCGAACTGGATTATAATTAAAAACAATTATGTGAATCAAAATCCAGAGCGTATTAATTAAAACGGAGGCGTATGTGGCTATGGAAACGAGCTTTTGTATAATTTTTACAGTGTAGGCCTTGTCTACATATAAAATCTGGTGTCAATAAAATAATCTGACAGGAAGGCACTAAATAAATGTGTTATGCACCGAAATTGTTGTTTACCGAAACCTTCAGTTCAAACAATTCAACTCAAAGCAAAATGTGTCTACATTGTACCGATTTCATAGTCCTTCCATGGCCTATTCAGTCTTGTTTTATTTTTAATTTAAGTAGCGGGTAGTTTAAAATATTCCTGTTGAGATTTTTACATAAAATTCAATTTAGTCAGGAGCGAAAAAATCAGCGAATCAAACGGCATAGATAAGGGAAGAGAAGTTTGCGAGGGTGCCATCCAACCACCCCACCAAGAGTTTCAAGAATTTTAAAAATGGTATATTGTCCCAAACAAATGTCTATTTGAAAAGTTTGCGGCCTAACTGTGAAATATATGTATAAGTTGTGTTTTTAAATTGCTTTTATTTTTTACATGGTTTCCTTGAATTTCAGTTTACATTATCCAGGCTACTTTCAGTACTTCCTTTTCCTCTTTTTAATATAGTGATTTACATCAGATTCAGTTTCTTATTTTGGAAATGTATTCTTTTTGTTTTTGTAACGAAGGAATTCAGTTTAGAAATTCAACTAATTTTCACATTATTACGTTATTTTTATGTAAAAGAACTATTTGTACTCTTTTCTCTAAAATGTCAAATAATGCACTGACAACAAAAGTGCTAACAAACGTATTAAACCACACTTTCTTTATAGTATTTAATTTTTCTCGACATATATCCATTATTGGGTTCCACAGCAACGTGGCAAGACCTTCGTTTATAAAACACAATGAATAAAATGTCATTTTTGAAACTTGATACAAAATATAATATTTTGTACTCGCTTCTCTAAAATGTTAAATTATGCACTGACAAGCAAAGTGCTAACTAACGTTTTAAACACGACTCGAGTGTTTTCATCTGTCAGTAGGAATTTTAATCACTAGAATTTTGACTTTTATTGGGTTCAATCGTTTCTCTGCAATTTCATTTAATTTATTGTTTTATTTATTTGTTCGTACAAAAATTATGATTTAAAATGCGCTTAAAAAATTTCTTATGATACTCGTTTATTAAACACTCGCTTCGCTTGTGTCTAATTTATAGTTTTTGCAGCTTGATACAAAATATACGGTGTTCTTTGATTCTAATGAATTGATTTATTACTTGTCCTTTTAGCAGGTAATTAATTAAGAGTATCCTTATAAATCCAAGAAATTGAAGCCATAGATGTTTATGCTTTGTGGAGCGGCAGAGAATCACTGACCTTCCTAACTTTGATTGCTGTTCTGACTTCAAAGTGAAGTGTTGAATTCAAATTTCTCGTCCCAAATATTAATTTTTTTGTATTTTTTTTAATAAATCCAAATAATCCTGGGATATGCTCAAATGCGTTTTTAATCAATTGTCAGTAAATTCATCTAGCACAGAGCTGTTTTTATTACTTTACATATTTTGTCAGGTTTGAAAATATCGTCAGATTGAAAGTTCAGACTGATAAATTGCTTTTTAGAAAACATTTCGGCTGTGCCAGGTCACGACCTCCTGCCTGGGCACGACAAATTCTCTCTCATTTTCTTTACATTTCGGACCCTTTAAATTCACCCTATATGAAGCCCAATTCATTTAATTGAAGATTGCTGTTGGCGTTAAGCTTTTGTAGACAAAAAACCCACAATTTTCAATTTTATTTATTTGAGCAACAGCACTGGGAAAGCTTTGCTTAAATGCTAAACATATTAGTTTATAACTTATCTATTAACTAGATGTTGCTTTGTACATATATTGAATTTAAAAATTATCGCCAATTATTAAAAGCGTGAAATTTTTTTCTGGTACTTATGGAATCTATGCACAAATAAAACTTTAACAATTGATTAATTTTTTACAGTGTAGATTTTTGAAACATGACATTTGACACAAGCCGTTATTTAAAAATTTCCTCAAATGACGTCTATACCAAGTATTGCATATGGAATTTGTTAAAGAACCAATTAAATATATATTTTCGTCGACCGTTTATTAAAAGGTCTATTAATCAAGGATTTTGTCTAAGGAATGATTTATTAATGTAGGTCATTAATGCATAATTTTATATTAATAAACGGTTATTTATTAATGCATAATTTTTTTGATGGTAACTATGGTTGCTAGCATAGATGACACGACTATTTTACGAATGGGAATTTTAGAAGCAAATTTTTGTCTCTTAATTAAATTAAAAGAGTTTACGGTCAACGAAAAAATATCGTAATTAACTCTAATGTTAGAAGGCGAATAATAATCTTGACAATTAAAGACACTCACTCGCTTCCGCTCGTCCGTGCTTTAAACAGTCTCAATTATTAATCGTTTTCATTAACGTACTTGTTTATTAAATCACTATTATGTAAATATTGTGCTCCACACAGCTATTAACAAAGAACTTTCTCCAATTCAAAAAGTTTTGTATATTCTATCGAACGTCAAATTTATTCCATGTCCTAAAAAGCTTTGTTTTAATTTTGTACTCATGTTAGTTTTTGTTCTATTTTTACAGTGTACACCTTTGACATTATCTTACCACAACACTTGACAGAAACTGTCAGTTAATAAATTGCTCAAACGACGACTAACTTGAACATAAAATTTGTTAAAAGGACAATACTTTTTAGAGGACATGCCCCAAACGGTTGTCAACAGAGAACTTGATCGGAAATGTGCTACACTCTAATAAAATTCTCTGATCCTTTTTTGTGTACGCTTGTCATCCTGGATCTTAAGCTTTTCAAATGAGCCTCGTAGCCTCGTAGCCAGTTGAACTTGTTCTAGGACTAACTGTGCTATAATTAATTCTAGAAATTGTGTATTTAAAATGTACAAATCCTAATCTTTAGCCTTGGAAAGTTAGATGAGCGAGTACTTGGAAATATTATTGGAGATATTAATTAATTAATCTAGAACTATAACCATTGCAACACTTTCCATAAGTAAATCTTTTTTCACACGGACAGAAGTTAGTTGAAGGGACAAAAATCAAAAATTTAGCAATAAAAAACCTAATTCAAATAATCAAAACGATTTTTACGATTGCATGTTTATACCTATCTTATTTTTTCGTCAATCGTACAACGTGCATACAAATAAACGATAGTAATTGCTTTAAATGTAGAAAATGTTTGACCGTGAGATGGAATTTGACATAGGTTTAGACGTCGTTTATTCTAGTTTTTGACTGACAATCCTGTCAAATGTCGAACGTCTACACTGTAAAAATAAAACAAAACTATTTTCCGCTTCCCACTTTGATTTTTTCCCTATGTTTCATCCATAGGTTGCAAACTCTCATTTGTTGCATTTCGCTTTGGTAGACGGCAAAATCGACTATCTGTCGTTATTTATTTTAGTGGGTGTGTACCAATCCCCGATGCACCACCAAATAAACCCATAAATTAGACAAACCCCTACCTCCAACTCGTTGTTTTACACCCACCGAAGATGTTTGAGAAATTAATTAAAAATTATCACGAACAATCTCATATCCTAATGGAACCAACTCTCGTTGAGAAAATGAAGTTGTTACCTGCATTTTAATTGTCGGGAGTGTAATAAATTATAATTTTACTCATGATTTATGTTTGTTTATTATTACCCTTAGGTGCCTTCGGATAAATCTGTCATGGAAAAACTAGTCGGATTTATGATACGGCGATTTTGCCACAGCTATAATACAGTCGTGTTTGTTACATCGATTTTGTAATAATAATTGAATGCTAAATAATATTATTGTTATTAGTGGTGTTGGAGCCGGTCCAAGATATTATGGGGGTCACAGTGGGGATGATCATTTGTATTGTACAATATTATCGGGGCCACGCCTTGTTTTTGGTGGGGACTAGAGTGGGGTCTGTCTCTACCGAAAAATCGGGTAAAGCTGCACTTTCAGGTTGTTAAAGTGATGTGGGGATGAGGAACCGGTGTTGTGTTCGTTCTTTGTGGCGAGCAGGTTTTTAGGAAGGACGAAGAGTAGTTTGGTGTTGTAGGTGTTAAAATTTTAGGGGCATCGACTGACTGGTTTTATCTGTTCCAGGGACTGACCGCAGCGCCATCTCCTGGCGACTCGGGCCGGTTCTGTCCCAACTCAGCCCTTCACAAATGGTGGTTTTGTGGTACGTTGGCCCAATGCCACTCCGCAACTCACTTTGTGTTTTATTTCTTAAATGTTAACTATAGTCACTGTTGTTGTCGTTCACTGGTCACGTTGATGTTGTCACCCCCCTTCCCTAAATGTTGTCTGCATCACAGCACCGTACCGCCTATTTTATATTACAAAACTGTCATTTACACCCTCGACGACGTTACCGACCGAACTTCCAGCACAACTGTTGCCGATTTCATCTGAAAATTAATGCCCTCCGCCCCTAAAGCCGGATCCACATTTGCGGCACAACATCGTCAGCCGACAAGACGATGCTTTGCTGCTGCCACTGCCGAATTTGCATGCAAAGTGTGTTCAGTTTTTTAGGAGATTAACAGTGTTTCGTTCGTTGTTTTTTCACGCTTTTACCATTTTTTCGTTCCTGTGTTTAGATAGAACGAAAGGGGCCGGTGATTGGTGAACTACTCTAAATGCAAAACATTTAAATTCGCATTGCTTTTGCAAAAAGAATTTAGCATTCGTTGCCTCTGTGCGGGGGGCGGGTCTCATTATGCATTTCTAGTTTACCAATCTTTAATCGCCGAAGGTAAGTGAACGAAACGATCATTTCGCTCCCCAAATTGAACGGCCTACAATAAATCCATTCGACGCAACCCTCACAAGGAAAACTAATCTTTGTTATGATAGTCCAAAACGCGATGACACAAATCGTGATTTAGTTGGTCATTTGCAGGAAAACTATGGCCGTAAAGTACAATAACCGGTCCAGCGACGACTTCTCATTACGGTCGCTTCTCCCACGTTTGACCTTGAGTAGAGATCGGTGCACTTCTTCGTCCCTGGTGGGGGACGTAAGTCTGTTAAAAATAACAGACCTGCTGCCCGTATTTGATCAGAGACCCCAATCCCTCACGTCGTTAGGTCCTGGAACCCTGCCTCAGGATAAAATACCGGGAACGCGGGAAATACCTCGTGCGTTGAACGAAATGCAATTAATTGCATTCCGCTAATAGAATTCGTAATACCGAAAGCAAATTACGCCACAAAATAATGTATTTACCGCATAGATAAATTGGAACCGTCGGAACAAAGCGAAAATGTAAACATATCAAGTAGAGAAAGGCAAATAGCTCCTGACATTTCCTCGCGATGGGGATGCGCGAGATCAAAGAGACGCTATGTTTACATTATTTGGGCGCATGTTTTGTATCCGCTTTGATCTCGACGTGAAAAATTCCAAATCGGATTATGGACGATGCGGATTAATCGGCAATTAAGGGCGAAAAGAGGGGAAACGAAACGGTATCGATCGGGGGAAATGTGGACTGACAAGAGGATGTCTTGGAGCCTGACAAGGGCGAATGTCTCGAATTTCCGCTTTAAAATGTTCCGATAATTGCGGCGGCTGGCTCGCGGCCAAATTTACCAAATCCACCGAAATTATCGCGTTTCATGTCAGCTCTAATTGTTTTCTTCTTTGTTTCAGGTGAGTATCGCCGGACCGAGCCGCTCAGCTGTAAGCCGACGATAATTTCGCTGTTCGAATTGCGAACGGAATTAATTGACGGGCCGGGTGTCCCTCGGGACGTTTTATTCGCAAAATAAAAACACCGCCGCCAGCTACAGAGTAATTCACTGTAATTACTCTTCGTTTGGATTCAATCAAAATTTATTTGCGGCCGGTCCGAAATGACCCGAACATTTTACGCCAGACTAATCGGACTTGTTGCCGGGAACAGGCAGGACATGCTGAAAATGTCTTGATCTCAACTTATGTAGGCCAAGTGTATAACGGCACTTGAATTTTAAATATGATAAAATATTCACTCGCAAAGTCAGCCATAAATATACAGATAAAACTATAATGAATGGTAAAAGGGTCGTTAAGTTGTGTGCAAGGTCCGAGTACTTGCGAAATTGCCCTCGAATTTAAAGCCCAGGATTCACTTCCAGCCAAATAAAAAGCGCACCTCTCAGACACCTACATCTTTTGTCTATCGTTGCTTTGGTCGAATTTGTGCCACATTTACTGTTGCATGAAATAAGATCAAATATATGGAATAATTCGCATCTCAATCATGTTTGTTTTACCGCTTAGAAATGCTAGTTAAACAGATTGTCAATAGATGGCGCTGTGACCAAAATACGGTTTTTAATTAAACAGATTGTCACTAGAGGGCGCTCTGACAAAAATACAGTTTTTAATAATTTTAAAAGAAACATGTTGTTTGTTTATTTTTCGTCATTAGCAATGAAGGTGATCTTCAAAATGATGGCTTAATCATTGGTTTAGACAAGTTATTAAGAGAGATATGGCGTCAAGTATGTCCGACAAAAAATACATTTGAGGAATAATATGTGGTAATAAACACAATGATGTACACAAATAGGTACACAAGGGAAGTAATAATTAAAGAAGGTAAAGTCAATATTAGATCACATAATAATAAATAAAAGTTTAAAAAAAATTTACTATACACAAGGGTACGAAGAGGATCAGAATTACATACAGATCAGTACATGCTACTATCAAAAATAAAAACAGAACAGAGAAGTAACAAGCAGGAACAACAAAATAAGGAAGGCAACAAAGCGATCCCATAAACTAAGACATAACGGCAGTAATCAATACAGGAAAATTAAGAAAAGAAATGGAAAAAAAACAAAAAAATCGGTAGAAAACAAATGAATAAATTTTAAATATGCAGTTTTGGTGACCGAAAAGACAACATGCCAAATAAAAATAATGGAACGAAATGAAAATCCAACTAAGCTGGTGAAACGAAGAGATAAAGATAGAAATCAGACTTTAAAAAAGCAAGTGGCGTGCTACCTAAACAACAGAAATAAGGAGAGTTACTCTACATATAAAAAGAAGAGGAAAAAAGTGAAGTAATTTTACGAAAATAACGAAAAAAAGATTATAGGAAGAGTTTGGAGGAAAAATGGAACAGAATAGCCACAAAAATCAGAAATTATTCTATATATAAGCTACTAGTAAGAAAATGAATCAACGTAAAATCAAGAAAGGGTAGAAAATTGGAGAACGGTGAGAATTTAATCGCAGGCTGGAAAGAGGTATTACTATTAGTAATACTATTATATTAATATTATTATTACTAAATCAAGTACAAATAAACACAGAAAAAGAAGATAAAATGGTAATACAGAGTAAAGGATAGAAAGGCTCGACTAAGAAGAATTTAATAACTTTTGAGATGCTACGGAACTTTGGAAATAATGCTTTTGTAATTCTAACAAGCCTTCTCAACGAAGTTTGGAAGGAATACTAAATACCCAAGGACAGGGAAGTTATCATAATTGTTTCCGTGCCTACAAAGGATAACACTAGAGACTACATAACGGATAAGGATGCTGACTACTTTAGCCAAAGTGTCCAAGAAATTATTATATGGTAGATTAAAATACATTGACTAGTCAATGTATTCAATTAGGTAAAATTTCAGTCAAAATATTAGCTAAAAATAGAAATGGATACTTTTAGTAGTAAATGTATACATTAAATAGACAATTTATGTATTTACTACTATAATGCAATTACCACAATTTTGTTTGTAATTTATAAATTTATTAAACATAAAAAAGTAAATTATGTTAGAGAACAAAAAATAATGGCATAAAACATTTTATAATTTTATTGGACATAAAAAATAGAAATGTATTATACAACAATTATAAAAAACAAAATATGAAAAAATAGGTACATTTGTAGTTAAAAAATGTATAAACAATAAAATTGTTTAATAAGAATGTTCTCGTTTTCTATGGTATTTTCCCTGCTTTGACTTAATCGTCTAAATTAAAATACTTTACTAAACTGATGTGACGACTATTGTTCTTCTGTAATATTTTTTCGATGCATTCGTAGAACATTATCTTCATTTCGTGTTTATTCATTACAAATTAAACTCTAAAAATATTAAATTCCAGTTTGAAGTTATTGAATACTAAACCCAAATATATGACACTTGCCTTATATTGACTTGAAACTATCAATAATTAGAAATCTACAAAAAACGTAAAAGCTTACAATTCGTTTATTGGGAGCACATTTACCAAGCAGATCAATAAATGTATACTTATGCATGCATTCACGGGATTTCTATGGTTAAAAATTGGCGGATGCGCCGGGCCAAAATATAATTGTAGAATTTTGAGAACAAATAGGCAATTAGAGCAATGATTAGACGAATGACATAAACGGAATAAACTACAGAAACTGAAGGTATTAAAATAATAAAAAAGTTTTTACAAAATTTTATGATCCGTGCTTAAAATGACTGATTGATATCAAATTTTCAAAGCTCTGGAAGCAGGAGTAGATAAACAAACCAGATAAGAACCTACGACGATTATCAAAACAAAAAAAGAAATTAGGAAATCTATAACAACGGTGAGAGAATATTTTGCATAACTGGTTGATGCGCCGGAGTAACACTAAATTATTGAAAAATAAATGGGATAAGTTGGGAAACAGAAGAAGCAACAATAATGGAAAAACGGGTTACTGCAAAAGTTGGAATTATGGAATGCAATACTGAGAAAGAATTTGCAACTTATTTACATAATTTATTATACCTTAAAACTAAGACTAAAACTTGAAACTTCTCACTCGGGTTTCAGTGTCCTAAGCAACAGATACAGCAACAAAGAGTTTTAAATAGTTATAAATAAAAATAGAAAGCGATGAAAATAGTTATGCAGAAATAAATTATAGAAAACGCAACAAAACTATATTTATCACTAAATAATACATTTATGAGGAAAATTGAAATAGAAAATAAAACAAAGATGACGGTATTGAAGCCAATACTAATCTAAGGATGCGAAAGCTGGACACTTATAAAACAACAGAAAAGTTAGTTGAAATAAAATATCAGAGAGGTGTCAAGTGAAAAGCATGAAGAGAGAAAATACAAAGAAAAAATGGGACAATGTAATAGTGGACATACTCAGAAAAAAGAACAAAACCGGCAAAGAAGGAAAGGAATTGGCAAGGGATAGGAAAAAATGGGAAAACTTTTTTTATAGCTGAAAACTTTCGGGTAAAATAAGACTTTGATTATTTACATGTGGTGCTCAAGTGGTGAATTGTGGAATTTTCCCGTGAGCGATGCATGAAGCAATGCAAATATATTGTGCAGAAATGGCGGATGCGCCGGGCGAGCTCCCGGGATAAATCGTTTGTTTCGTAAATTTGCAGCGTGAACGATGTTATTTTTCTTCGGGGCCGTGTTTAATATGCACCGTTCCATTCAGCTCACGTCTTGTCCCGTTCCTCCTCGTCAATTTTCCTACAAGAAAATTGCAAAGTATCGAGCCTGCCCCGCCGCCACTGACCCAAAATCAATTTCGCCTCCACCCCGGCCTCGTTATTTATCGATAATACATAAATTCGTAAGAATTTCGCCGAAAAGAATTGCTATTCATCACGCATTCTCGCATTGAACATCCGGCTCGGTTGCAGTCTCAGCAATTTAACAAATCAACAAGTTGGGACTTACTCTCGTGCGTCGCCGAAATTTTTATAATTTGGCTCATTTTTATTCGGGTTTTCTCTGGTTTGTATGTTTTCCTCTGCCCCATCTGCTTACTCCAAGATAAGACGATCACCGAAGCAAGCGACCCAATTAAATTTAGACGTCCACTATTTCCTAATATGTTAAAATTAAATTAAGATTGCAGTGCAGCCATAAGAGCCTTAAATACAACGTAATAACACTGGGGGTTGCATGTAATTGTATACCGAAGTAGGTTGAACCCGCAAGGTTGGCATCCCTGCAAACATTTGCATGTTAATTACAAACTCACCCGTCTAGTCGCGAACGTCGGTCTCCTCGTTTTGTTCTTATCTTTTACCATAAAAATTCAATTCTTTGTTTTGGAGCGTGACCTACACGAGCGGCTGCTTCTAAATCTGTAAATAAGCGACCTTTCTATAAATTAGGAGGCGTCATCGGTGACATATCGCAGCGATAAAGTCGAAACTAACCTTTTAATCTACCCTCGAAGTCGGGGGCGAGTTTATCCCGGAAAAAACAATAAACGAAGAGGGATTTTGCTGGGAACAAGTGCGGCAATAACAACAAGACGATTTAGTTTTGTCGAGAGGAAAACAATGAGGCGATCCATGCGATCCGTCGCTTTGAGACAAAGAGTTTGAAAGTGCTAGTGGCAGGTTCGTCTGCGAAAACAGACAAGCCCTAAACTTTAAATTGTGCCGGTAATGAAGAGTGATGATGCATTTAGCGGTGGCGTCCTGAAATTCTGAAACTTACGTATGCAGATGTCTTCGTCCGCCATTAGACGGCGGAGACGCCGCGCAATAATCCCAGGCAAAAATACAGAAAGAGAAGTAATAACAATGACTGTAAATTTTTAGTGTTTTGCTCTAAGAAACAGTCGTTTCCATTCAAGGAAACGTATACAAAACACCGAGCCGGGTCTTTATCCGTTTCACTTCCGATCGACGCTGAAACTTGGCAAGCTTCC
This sequence comes from Eledona agricola, assembly GCA_964023215.1. NCBI lineage: Eukaryota > Metazoa > Arthropoda > Insecta > Coleoptera > Tenebrionidae > Eledona > Eledona agricola. The sequence continues at coordinate 5,991,538 of OZ026861.1, forward strand.
TTCAATTCCTAGTCTTAAAATGTGGTTTATTAAGTTGGCTACCTGGCGCGGTGATCTACGAGGGCAATCGATTTACCGTGAAATATTTCCAGGGAGAAGTTTTGTGAAATACAAATAGTTAAGGGCGCAGATGAGGACAATAAAAGCTTTAGTGGAGTAGGTATAAACCGCTTCGTTGTGCGCTTTATTTGGGGTTTTATTCAATTACCACGATTTTGAAGCACCGCTACACTGTTGCTTATTGAAATTTATATGGCAGGTTTCGGTGTAATTGGACGAGGGAGTTTTTATCGTTCGTCCCGAATTATTCTCCTGGCGGTGTCTTAAATATTGCTTTGGTGGAATTTTATATTTTAAGTTCAACGTTAGGGCGCTTTCTCTACAAATAAAGTAAACCGTGAGGAATATAAAATAAACTAGGAAAGCGAACCGAACAAAATAAAACGGGGGAAACTTTATAAAGCGCTACGTTTATTTTATGTAAATTATTTCGGCGTGGTTGTTCACATCGTCCGTCTGTCTCGTATTTTACATTTTTGTGCAAAATGAAATCGTTGTAATGTTTACTTTTCATAACATCTCGGGACCAAGTCTTCAAATGGTGGGGAAGTGGGCGAAAACGAGCCGTTTTGTAATTGCTCTTTTCAGTCCATTTCAGCCTCGTGTAATATGCAAACCCGACACAATCACATTTCATTAAAAAAATATGAAAGGAATTAAAATTTGTCCTAATTTCGTCCTGAAAATCCATTCTCGCGAGAGACGCGCATAAAAATTTCCATAATTCAAATGAGGGTATTAAGAATCATTTATATAAAAAAACCCTGAAAGAAACGTCGCTCCCGAAATGAAATTCTGTAGCTTTTGTGCGCGAATCCCTCGTGTTATTTTATTCCCATTTCGAGGAAAATTAGTTTTCGTCGAAAGTTTTCGTTACACCTTGCGTAAACAGAAAGTTTCGTCGTCGGAGTTAAGTTCGATATATCCACGTAGTCGTCTCCATTGTGGAGGAACTTGTTATTATTCAAGGAGGAGCCTCGAGAGCCAGACGTGTGAGGAAGTTCGATGAAGATGAAGAAGACGTCTTTTTCCTCCACTAATTCGACGTCGCAAATAATTTTAATATTTTACGCCGGAATATAAAATCGCCGAGTTTAATGCTCGCCTCGTAAAATTGCGTCTGGCGTCGCGACGCTTCTCATTGTTCTTCTTCATTGTGTTCTGTTACTTTAATGCTTTACACGAATTACACTGTGTGGCATATTTCGTCCACAACGAACACCTGAAAAAATACTAAAACACACCCCTATTAATTTTGTTTTCATTACGTCCAAGTAATTAGCGCCGGGCTCCCGGTGGAAATAAATTGGCCCCGAAACGCACTCGTTAATTTAATTGAAAATTACAATCAAACCATTAAGAAAAGGTAAAAACGTACTTTTTGCGCCCCAGTTTACTAATTTGTGCAAAAACGTTTGGGGAGACGAACGGGCTACGAGCATGTAACGTTTACGTGTTTGTACGTTGCGAAAATGCAACTATTTGAACGTTTTCCGGGAAAATATGATTAGATTCCAATTTCTGGAAGCCGTTTATTTATGTGGATTGCGCTTTAAGATCGCTATATCGCGAGAAATGCTCCGATACGATGTGCAAACTGGAAAAACTCCAAAATAAAATTGCGACGTTGTCCTACATGGAAAATTTCAATAACATGTATCGGGCGGAAGAAGAATGATCAATAAAATGGGAATCAAATGGCAAAGTTGCAATTTAAGGAGCATTATAAAGCTGGGAAATTGATGACCGTGTGGAAAATAACGGCATTTGAAGCGACATTAAAGACAGTGAACTTACAGCGGTCCTAATTGAAAATGACTGAATTTAGTAGATTAATTTACTGATTGTTAATTTCGCTAAAGTAGCTTGTAGATTTACTAGAAAAAGCCACGACAACATACATTAAATGGGAAAAAACAACAGACAAGCTAGAGATACTATAGAACCTAGAGAAAATGTAAATTGCAATTAAAATGTAAAACGATTAAGAATTTTTTATATTTCAAAATTGGCGAATGCGCCGGGACTAAATAAAGTTTTAGAATTTTGAGAACAACTCGAGTAAAGATTAAACGAATGACATAACCGGAAGCAAGCATAAAACAAGAATATTTTTTTTAAAAATATTTGAAAAAATTCTGCTTCCTGATTAAAAAGATTAATTGACGAAATTTTCGAACTTGTAAATAGCGAAACAGCAAAAGAATCAACACCGTTTATAAAGAAATCTATAAAAGAAGCTATGAAATTTACAACAATGGGGGAGAGAATATTTAGCAAATATGGTGAGATAATACTAAAACCAGACTTGCAATTGAAAAAGTTATTAGATAAATGAGATAGAATGGGACTGGAGAAGGAACGATAATGAACAACAAAAATGCACGAGTTGCAATAAAAAACATTAATTGATGAATTTTAGAATGTGTGGCAGACAAACTAGATAGATACTAGAGCGGACACAAAGAAAAATAGTGAAAAATTGTAAATGCTAGAACCATAGAATTAGAGGCAAATAAAAATAAAAATAAAATTGGCAAAATTTAAAATTTGTAGGATCTTGAGAACAGGCAAAAATAACTAAGGAAAAGATAAGACCAATCACATAAACTAAAAAATTAAACAACCTGAAAAAACGAGAATAATTGAAAAATAAACGAATCGGGATTAAAAAAACTAATTTACCAAATTAGGAACCGGAGTGAGTAATCAAACTAGAGAAGAAGCTATTATTATTAGAATTAAGAAATCTAGAATATAGAATAAATAATATTTTGAAGAAATGGTGGATGCGCCGGGATAATACGATAATATTAGATAAATTTAAAAACTGTAAAATTTTGAAAGGAGGCAATTGGAGAAGGTATTAGAGAAATATATTGGAACGGAAAATTAAAAAGCACTAATAATGATAACGAGTTAAAACTTTAATTGATGAATTTTTGAAATTGTGGGCAGACAAAATAGACAAGTTACTAGAGCAAATAAAAAATAAATAAAAGTTGTGGAGTCTTGAGAGCTGCAGTACAAGTGGAGAAGGTATTAGATGACTAGCATGGAATGAAAAACCGAACAATGATAACAATAACGAAAAAAAGAAATTACTAAAAAATGCACTGGTCGTGATAAAAAAAATTATTGAGAAATGTTAGAACTTGAGGGCACACAAACTAGTTATGATGCCAGAGCAGTCCCAAAGATAAAAAGTGAAAAACTAGAAATGTTAGAACAATGGAATGAGAACATACTACAAAATACCCGAAAGAACCGGCACAAAATAAAACTATATCGAAAAACTAAAATCGAAATTTAAAAGCTGTGAGAACAGATAAAAAATCAAGCAGAGATTACAGAAACTAAAAATCTCAAGATGTTGGAAAGACTAGAATAATAGAAGTTACCATAAAAATGAATTAGTCCTGATTAAACAGACGATTTATTGACGAAATTTTAAATTTGTTGGCGCCGGATTGTGCAGAGAAACTTGAGAAGAGACTACGGCGATTATGATTTAAAGAAAAAAAGAAAAACTATAGAATCTAGAACAATAAAGAAAGAATATTTTGTAAAAATGGTAGATGCGCCGGGATTACTCAAAACTATTGGCAAAATTAAAAATCTGGAGAATCTTGAGAACCAAGAGATAACTGAAGAAAAGATTTCATGAATGACAATCGAGGAAACTGAACCCATTAGAACATCTGATAAAACAGTTTAAAAAAAAACCATGAGTCGTGATTAAAGAAATTAATTGAGGAAATTTTAGAACTTGTAGAAGCCGAAAGGGGTAGACAAACTAGAGAAGAAACTACAGATAGTATAAGATAAAAAGAAGAAACGAACAAATCTAAATATAATAATTATAATGTAAAGAATAATGTTTTGCAAAATGGTGGATGCGCCGGGATAATACAAGCTGTAGTCAGCAAAATTTCGCACATTATGGCTATTAGATAAATGGGATGGGATGGGCAAGTGAACAACAACAATAATGGATAAACAATCTAATGAAAATTCAATCACAGGTACAAAGAACGAAAAGTTAAAAAAAAACTAGAAATACATATAAGTTGTACAGTTGTAGTATCTTGAGAACATATAGGCAACCGAGGAAAAGATAAAACGAATGACATAAATGGATGAAATTAAAGAAATTGAAAAACTAGAATAATTTAAAAAGTTGCATCATAGCAAAAATGCATGTGTGTTTTTTAAAAGGATTTACTAACGACATTATCTTCTAGAAGTCGGAGTGGACAGCGAACTGTATAAGAAGAAGAATGAACGGGGAGATAATGTTTAGCAAAAGTCGTGGATGGGTTCATATAAAAAATATTGGAAAATTTTAAAAGCTATAAAATCTTTAGAGCCGGTATTAGATGAATGAGTTGAGTTGGGAATCAGCAAAAATGAGTTACTTCAAAAATGAGTGAGTTGGAGTAAAAATTATTAATTGACCAATTTTACAACTTGTGGGCAGACACAGTAGAGAAAATATTAGAGCAGATAAGCTGATAAATAAAAGTGAAAACCAATAAATGCTAAAACAAAATTTAGCATATATTACGAAAATGGTGGATGCGCCGGGATATTTATGAAAATTACAGTTGAACGAAGAACTACATAGTATTAAAGAAACGGCCAAAATTGTAAAAGCTAAAAAAGAAAAACTAGAATTTTCATTTCGTAATGACCATCAATATTTTTATTTTGAACAATTGCGAAAGCAGACCGGTCGTGAACTACATCTTTTGGGAATTTTTCCTCTCCCTCGGCTCCGTTATTAGTTTGAAATTTGTAAGAATCCGTATCGAGGAGCGAACTATTCGATGCATAAAATCCGTCTGAATTGTGCCAGTTCGGGGTGCATATGTGCCCACGGCTGGCAAATTCCTCGGAGCCTTTATAGAAAAGCCGAACCAGAGTGCATGAAAAAGAATTTCGTTATCGTCAGTTTCCAGGAAAGTTTGAGTCTGGGTCCCCCGAAGGCGGGAGGTGTGTGCTGAGTGGGAAAATGTCTGGATAATTTGCTCTTCCCCGAAATTCAGCGCGAACTCTTCCAAAGTCTCGTTTGTTTTCTCTTTCATACATTCCGACCTGTCACCACACTCCAGGGCTTTGATAACGTCATTTAAGGTGACGCCGAACTCACGACTGGGAATTCGTTACACGAAGTTTTGTCGTGGGGGCGAGGGTGAAAAATTCACGACAACGGAGTCGTTTCAAGCCGTGTCTTCGACTTATCGACTGTTGGGAGATGAATGCTCGGCCACTTTTATTGTGTTCTAATTAATAAATAGCAACATCAAGAATCCATTTTCGGCGGTCGGGTCTGCCAATTTGGTTGATGTTCTTCCATTAGATCGCCCCCAGAAATATATCGAAGCCAGCGACTTGAACGGATGAAAGGTTGTTCGATTCGCCCGGATTTTGGGGGGCAAAGGTGGCAGAGACGGATGACTATGAACTCAGCTCTTCCAGACGAAGCGACTGTGTTTTAAAATTTAGTTTTTTAGACTTTGAAAAGCTGGAGATTTACACGTGGGGCCAAAATTGAATTTGGACCCAGAGCCATCAGCAGCTCATTAATTTTATTGTGCACGCAGTTTAGTCCCCATCGCAGCTTTGCATTGTTGAGTAGTTGAGCGGTGCATTTGACACATTTCACTTCCATCCCCATTTAAACAGGGCTGAGGTCAGCGAAAAAAATCCGCGCTGACATCCAAAACTCCAATAAAACGCGCGGTTTATTCGACGGCGCGGTGATAGATGCGCTCGTTAATTTTTGCACATATAAATAATATCGAAAGTAATGAAATTCGATAATATGACAACACGACCATATAAATAATACAGTGACATTAACGGGCGATGTTACGATATGATTTACATGTGAATGTGGAGGTTTTTTCAGCCGCACTAGATTAACTTCAGCTGACCTAACAAATCGAACAAAGAGAAGCGAACCGGACGGTCTGTCCGACGAATATTCGAGCCAATGCTGCTGACCGCCGCCAATTTAAATTCTTCCCCGGCGGAATGAAATTTCCAATGGATATTGGATTGGATGAGTAAAGTGGGACGTGCCCATCAACTGAACATTAAGAACTTTTCTACTCCTTTGCACTAAATTTTCTATAGTGCGTAAACACGTCGTTACGTGTTACGTGTTACGTAATAAAAACGTTATTAACAAGTAATATATATATTACGTAACCGATTTATTATATTATAATATTTTTCCAGTATTATATGTAGATTTGTTAGTTTCTTTATTTTAATATTATCTGTAGTTTCTTCTCTAGTTTGTCTACCCACTCCGGCTCCTACAAGTCCTAAAATTGTGTCAATTAATTTCTTTCATCACGACTCATGAATTTTTGTAAATACTTTTTTATCAAATGTTCTGTTGTCTTCAGTTTCCTCAGTTGTCATTCATGTAACCTTTTCTTCAATTATCTCTTTTTTCTCTACAGCTTTTAAATTTTGACCATGGGTTTGAGGTATCCCGGCGCATCCACCATTTTTACAAAATATTCTCCCTTTATTGTTTTAGATTCTATAGTTTTTTATTTTTTCTTTATATCATAATCACCATAGTTTCTTCTCTAGTTTCTCTGCACAATTCGGCTCCAACAAATTTTAAATTTCTACAATTAATGTGTTTAATCACGACTCATCCATTTTAGTGGTAACTTCCATTATTCTAGTTTTTTCAACATCTTGAGATTATTAGTTCTTGCAATCTCTTCTTGATTTTCTCTCATGGAACATGTAATATATATTACGCAACCTCTACAGTAAATTCTTGCGTTGTAATCAGTTTTGACGTTTCGCATTCAATATCGTCTGCAAAATAGAATTGTAATCCAGCTTTTGGTCTTAAAAAAAGTATACTTAGTACACATAATATGGTATTTGAACAGCTGACCCACAAAACGTGCATTAGCAAAATCGGTCGCGATCTTCAGACAAGATAAGCATGGTCTTCTTCATATTTGTGGTGGTATTTTCTTTAGATTGTCGGCCCACAAGTTCTAAAATTTGTCTATTAATATTTTTTATCGCGTCTCATGTATTTTTGTAGCAACTCGTTTGTATATTATTGTTGTTTTTTACTTCCCTATCCCAAGCCATTAATCTAATAACCCTAATACCCATGCGCTTTAGAAATTTTGCCAACTTTTTGTATTATCCCGGCGCATCCACCATTTTTACAAAATATAATGTCAGTATTATATGTAGATTTGTTAGTTTCTTCTTTTTTAATATTATCTGTAGTTTCTTTTCTAGTGTGTCGACCCACTCTGGCTCCTACAAGTTGCAAAATTTCGTCAATTAATTTCTTTAATCACGACTTATGAATTTTTCTAAACACTTCTTAATCAGATCTTCTAATGTCTTCAGTTTCCTCGGTTCTTATTTATGTAATTTTTTCATCAGTTATGTCTTTGTTATCAATATTTTACAGTTTCTAAATTTTGACAATAGTTTTGTGTTATTCCGGCGCATCCACCTTTTTTACCAAATATTATCCCTTTATTGTTCTAGATTCTATAGTTTTTATTTTTTTCTTTATATTATAATCGCCGAAGTCTCTTCTCAAGTTTCTCTGCACAATCCGCCTACAACAAATTTTAAATTTCATCAATTAATCTGCTTAATCAGGATTCATTCAATTTTGTGGTAACTTCCATTATTCTAGTTATTTCAACATCTTGAGATTTTTAGTTCTCATAATCATTTCTTGATTTTCTATCTGTTCTCAAAATTTTTCAACTTTTAAATTTCGTTTTTAAAATTTTATTTTGTGCCGCTTCTTTCGCTTATTTTGTAGTATGTTCTCATTCCATTGTTCTAGCATTTTCAGTTTTTCACTTTTTATCTTTGAAGCTGCTCTGGCATTTGATATAGTTCTTTTTATCACCACTATTGCATTTTTTTAATAGCTCGGTTTATCCGTTATTGTTATGGTTATTCGGTTTTCCATTCTATGCGTCATCTAATACTTTCTCCACTGAGGTGCGCTCATGACTCCACAACTTTAAAAATATTTTTGTTCTTATCTGCTCTAGTAACTTCTTTATTATTTCAAAAAATTATAAATTAATGATTTTTATTATCGTTCACGCACTGATTTAAGTCGTTTTCATTATTATTGCTTCTTCAATGTTCCGTTCCATCCTATTTATCTAATACCTTCTCCAATTGCCTGCTTTCAAGATTTTAGAGCTTTTAAATTTTGCCAATAATTTAATGTTATCCCGGCGCATCCACCATTTTTTCAAAATATTATTTCTTTATTATTCTACATTTCCTGCTTCCTTCATTTTTATTATCATATTCTCTCTAGTTTGTCTACGCACTCCGGCTCCTAATTTCGTCAATTAATCTTTTTAATCACGAGTCATTTTATTTTCAATTATTCTTGTTGGCGGAATAAAATTTACAATGGATATTGTATTGGATGAGTAAAGTGGGAAGTGCCCATCAACAGAACATCAAGAACTTTTCTACTCCCTTGCACTAAATTTTCTATTATGCAGTAAATTTATACTACGTAAACACGTCGTTATGTGTTACGTAATGAAAAAGTTACTAACATGTAATATATATATTACGTAACCGCTATAGTAAATTCTTGCATTGTAATCAGTTTTGTCGGCAAAATAGAATTGGAAAGCAGCTTTTGATCGTAGAAAAAGTATACTTAATACACATAATATGGTATTTTAGGAGTTGACCCACAAAACATTCATTAGCAAAATCAGTCGCGATCTTCAGACAAGATAAGCATCGTCTGGTTCGCATCAAAGCGTTCGAATCTCCAAACCGTAACAAATCCGACAGTGACGCCGCCGCGTACGAGGGAAACCCCTGGAGAAATTTGAACTTGCATAATCCAGAGACGAACCGGGAGATGATGGATTCGGAAGAGTGCATCCACACAGAGAATCCCGCAGGCGCCGCCTCCCATAAACCGGGATTATGATGAAAAACATGGACGCGCGAGGATATAACCGTGAAATTACGTATAATAAACCAATACACACGAGGCGTTATGGAAATGTGAAATCTATAAGCAGCGACATTCTGGCACTGCATTGCGGCTGGTTTTATACTTGTGCGACGCCGTTTTTATTAAACTATCGGGAGTATTGGGAGTAACGGTGTAATGCGAGTAATAAAGGGGAAAAGTGCGCGCGGCATAACATTTTTACATTTTTACTCTTTTTCCACACATTGTTTTGTTGTTGTTGTTTGTTGCTTTGTATTAAAAGAGCTTCGGCGGAACGAGTCGACGAAATTGGCAATTTCGGCGGCGCTTTGCCTGGGAACTTGTTAAAAAATGCCACGACCAACGACGTCGCCTCCACAAAGACACATCCTCCATTTCCGCGAGGGAACCCTTTGTGCCGAGATGGAGGCGAGAACGGCGCTTCGTTGCCTTGATGAGATCTAGACGTGTCGCTAATTTTAGACGAAATTGGACCTCTAACGCGACAGACGGCCCATCAGATAAATATGTGTCGACGATGGTGAAAATACGCCAGACGAGAATCTCTGCCACGTACGAGGAAAGTTTACAAAGTTACAAGTACTTTCAACATTAATGTTTAAAAATCGTAATAGTGAGACCTGTATATTTGTCAAACTAGAAAATAAAACGGAGAGTTTTGAGTTACTGTAGAACCCAGAGGAATTAGGAAACTTTCGGATATCGGTACTTACAGGAATCATTCCCGTTAGAAATTAAGCTAAATGTATTTCATTAAAAAGCACCAAGTAAAAGCCATTAAAAACTGATTTTAGCATATTTCATAATTGGTGGATGCGCCGGGATAAAAGCTCAAATTTGTTGTATTGAAATGTAATTAGCTTTTATGTATTTTTTATGTGTAGATCTATAGATAGTAGACGAATTATAACATTGCCCCGACGAATATCTATTGTTAATGGTGCAAACTGACGCCTGAAGATGGAATTCGTCAAAATAATATACCTAATGTATGGTATCCGAAATGCTTGTCAATAAAATCCAAAATTCTACATTCTAACGAATTTAATTTTAAAACTGTTCCGTATCCTATGCAGTCTTGTTTGATTTTTGTACTATTATAACTATTTGTCTCTTTGTTAAATTATTAAACGAGCAAACTTCCTAGTTTGGCCCAAATCAGTAATCATGGTTTTTCTCTAAAACGTTAAAGGTGGAAAATGATTTGAAATTTGAGCGGGCACAGAAAGTTAATTAAATTTCTGACAAGAGAAGGCTAAGAATATCTATGACAGCATGAGGGCGGTGTATGGCTAGAATTATTATCCATATTATTTCAAAATTAAGAAACACTGAGATTTTTGATACAAGTGTTTTCAATATTTTGGATGTTTAAAAATCATAATAGGGATACAAGTATATTCATATCAAACTGGAAATTATAACAAAAATGCTTTAGATATTGCAGAACCCGGAGAAATTAGGAAACCTAAACATGGTAATACTTCTTGTTGGAAATTAAGCAACAAAGTATTTGGAATAGGTAACTAAAGAGCACCAAGAATGTGAATACTGAGTTTCACAAAATTGGTGGATGCGCCCGGATAAAAGCCTCTTCATTTGTTGGAGATATCATGAGAGGCACTGGAACCGGAGAAACTAAAGATGTTTAAATAATGGAAAAAGGAATTGTTGTCATTTTACCAAATTGCTAGATGTGGGAGTCAAAAAATGAAATAAATAATAAAATACGAGATTATTTGACCAAAATTGGCAGACAATCCAGAAGACTTCAGAATTTAATAAAAATAAGGAAAAACAGAAACCATAAAAGCTATAATAATGGAAAAACCGTGTGGAGAAAATCGTACACTGTTTGGAATATAATAGAATTTAGAGATATTTGAAAGTAGTGGAATCACGAGAAGAGAGGTTATACTAATAATCAACGGAACATATTGCATACAAGAGTACATACAAGAGAATCCGTTTTGTTAGAAATTAAGTAACAAAATACTTGGGTACGGCATCAAGAATGTAAAAACGATTAAAAAGAAGATTTAACACATGACAAAATTGCTGGATGCGCCGGAATAATTTTTTAGAATAATTATTGATTTTTAAACGTTGCAAAATCTGGACAAATTGGCAAATCAAACCATAATGAACTAAAGTATTGAAACCGTAGCTGCTAGAATTATAAGAATTATTACAAAAATTAAAGTTGTAGAATTTTGACGACAGATTGGCAATTGGAAAAAAATTAAAAACATTGCAATACATTAGAAATTAAACTGGAGAAACCGAAGATGCTAAAAGTATAGGGAAATTTTTAGAAAAATTAATGACTTCTAACAAAGTTTTAGAATTTGTAGATTCCTGAGTAAGCAGACAAACTAGAATTAAGAATAATATAAAAAGTAAAACTAGCTGCAAGAAAAATAAATTGATTGGTTCACAATACAAATTGTAAAATTTTGAACAGATTGGCAACTGGAGAAGATATTAAATGAATGCTATAAACTGGAGAAACCGAGGAAGCTTGATTAATGGAATGAGAAGTTATTACAAAAATGAATGAGTGGTGATAAAGAAGATTAATTGACGAAACTTTAGAACTTTGGCAACTGGAGAAGAATTAGATGTAAAATCCAGAATCGGCAGACAAACCAGAGAACTGCAAAAAATAGTTTAAAAATGTAAAGCTATAGCAATAAAAAACGTGTTCTAAAAATTATAGATGGACGGGGATAAAAATTAAGTGCCACAACTAGGAAAAAGAGACAAAAAATTAGAAATTAAAAGAGACTGGAACATCTTAGAAAATTGACAATCCGTGTTGTTGCAAATTAATCAACAAAGTGTTTAAAATAGAAAACGAGCACCAAAAATGTGAAAACGATGTAATACCCAATTTAACATAAAATATGACAAAATTGGTGGATGCGCCGGGGTAAAAATAAATTTATTGGCGACTATAGAAGGTGTACAATCTACAGAACATTCAATCTGAGACAACACTAGATAAGATCTGAAATCCACATCGGCAAACGAGCTAGAGAATTGCAAGAATTCTGTGAAAACTAGAACAAAACTATTATAATTTGTTATAATTTTAAAATCGTAAAATATCGAACCGTTTGGCCACTGGACAACACAGTATCAGATGAATTAAAGAAACTGGAAATAATTGAAACGGAAGTTATTGCAGAATAGAACGAGTTTGAATAAGTGTGTAAGCGTTCAAGTATCCTATGCTGAAAAATAAATTTGTCGACAACCGCATTTGTTTTTATTTATCCAGTCGTTCGTCTGTTTGCAAATCCGTATGTGTTCGTTTCCATAAATTTCGATTAATGAAATAACGAAATGAAGCCGATAACAGCGATCCAACAATGCATGGTAATGCACAAAGTCTCTGATTTGTACATTCCGGGTGTGAACAACCAGTTTCAATTAAACCAATCAGTGGAATAATTCACTCATCAGCAATTCCTTGGGCGCCTCGCTTAACTCTCGAAGGCCCTCGCCTACCGAACACTTCCTAAATCCGTTTCGACCTCCCCAACACGTCAAAGCATAATTTCCAACACGACGAGTTCTTATTTCGATTTGCACATGTTTGCGGTGTCGCCGATCGGAATATTCTTTTGTGCATCTGACAACCTCTGATTGATCACCTCCCGTCCCCTTTATCTCCTCCGAATAAAATGTTGCGAAAATGTCTTTTAAAAAATTCATTCGTTTCCAGCTGGCAAGCCTTATTTTGTCTCGTTCGCGATTGTCGTTCAACCCATATTCGGATCGGAATTCCTCTAATAACGCACGCTCCACGACACTTTAACGAATCTAAAAAATGCATTGTGCATCAATTCGACTTGCAATCGTGTTTCCTTGCATGTCGTAAAACGTTCTGAAAAGTCGTGGAAATCCAATATGTGTGCATTTTTTAAATGCACTTTAAACACTTTGTCGGAGTTTTTTACAGAGCCTAAACAAACACGTCCACGTCAATGCAGGGATGTGTTAGTCACCCCGAACGAACGTGTGTGTGTGTATGTACATAGAGAGGGTGTGAGGATAGTGCACCACGTCCCTGTTTAATTAAGGGATAGCACGGGGCTAAGCGGGACCGATGTAAAATCGATTGCTTTCATCCCTCAGGATCGCCAGACGAGCAATTACGCAATCTGTGCTTAGGTAATTGATAATCAAGCACTCATGGATTGTAACATCTGCGACGAGGCGTCTTTAATCAGCGTTCCTCTAACCAAGGAAAAGAGTCATATTTTCAAATCCAATCTAGGGAAGCGTCTGTCTGCTTTAATAACCGTTTTAATTAATATTCAATGCGATGCGCTCAACTTTTAATTAAATGTATCTTCCCGGGTAATGGGTGAAAAAAGAACGAGCCGGATTTTATCGAGCATCTTTGACATTTTTAAGAGGGGATTTTCTCATCAACATTCTCAGGCGTTCATCATGTACTTCTGGAATATTTAACCGGTTCGAGTGGGAGCTCCGGACTATCGACGATATTTAGGGACTCGTTCGCTGCTTAAATCCTTACTTAATAGTCTGCGTTTTTCTCCTCATCTCGATTCCAAACTAATTTTTCTTCCCATTTTTAGTGAACCATTAAATATTTGAAAAATTTTAAAATCATAATACAGGTAATAAGAACAGTGTGTTTATCAAACTGGCAAAGAAATTTAATTAAGCACAAAATCAATTGAAATATATCAAAAACACCAACAATGTGAAAATTCATAAAAAACCAGTTTAACATTTTTCAAAATTGGTGGATGCGCCGGGATAAAAAGCCCCTGCAAAAATTTTTACAATTATAAAATTGTGTAACCTGAACTTTTACAATTTGTTGAATTTGAAAAGTATAGAATGTTTAAAACCGATTGACATAAAATGGAGAAAACACTTGAATTAAATCAACTGGAGAAAGTAAGAATCATACAAAAATAAATTAAATTTGAAAATTTGTAGAATTCAGGGTGAGAAGAAAAAGTGAAAGCAATTCGGTAAAAAATGACTAAGAAAAAAGTGTATACTCGAATAGCTAGAATAATGCCGAGAGAGTAATAATCATTATAAAAATCGAGAAACATAAAATAATTTATGAAAAATAATAAAATGATTAAATATTTAACAGATATGCAACTGGAGAAGATATTGGACGAATGAATTTAACTGGAGACAATGAAGAAGCTTTTTTATTGGAAACAAGTTATTTCAATCATAAATGAGTGGGGATAAAATAAGATTAATCGATCGATTTAACAACTTCAGTAAATGTAGAAAAGATTAGATATAAAATTTAGAATTGCCAAACTAGCAAGAAAACTGGATAAATTAAGAATAAAAAATTAAAATGATGTAGAATCCAGTGTGGGCAATTAAGTTCTACAGTTGGGAAAAAAGCCAAATAATTAGAAGCTAAAGACCAAGGAGGAAGAAAACATAAAAATAGACAATTCGTTTTGTTAGAAATTTACAAATATAGTATGTGTTTTCAAAAGATAAAAAGTACCAAGAGTATGAAAACAATTAAAAACAAATTTAACACATGGCAAAATTGGTGGGTGCGCCGGAACTTTTGCCGTAAACTAAGTTGAGTTTGAAAGTTGTCGAATTTTTAGCACAGAGTGATAAATGGAAAAAGATGAGACACAGAAATTAAATAAAATGAAACAACCAAAGATGATATAATAATAAGAAAATTAGTACACAAATTAATGAGTAGAAACTGCAGCAATACAATTATGAAACAATAAAAGTTAAAACAACAAAAATAAAGAAATTTGTTAATACCTTGTAAAAGCAGAACATATCGCAATTGGAGAAGATCTTAGATTAATGAAATAAACTGGATGAACCCTAAATTTTTATTAAAACATAATTTATTACAATTAGTGGGCGGTGATAAAAAAAATTAACTGACGTAATTTTAGAACCTCTCAACCGCAGAAATTAACAAAACAAAGGAAAAAAGAAATAACAATTGAAAATACTGCCGAAATTATGGACGAGTCTGGATAAAAATTCAAACTTGGGAGAAATGTGAAGGTTATAGAATCTTAACAGCATAAAGTAACTGGAAAATAAATTATATGTAAAATTCAGCTAAAAACTAGACCGATTAGGAGAGAACATATTATCCATTTTGTTAAAAATTAAACAAAAAATTACTTGTAAAAGGTAAACAGCATCAATAATGCAGAAACGATCATGAACCGAGATAATTTTATAAATATATAAATTGTTTAATTGTTAAAGTTGTAGAATCTTGACGACATATTGTCAAATGGAGAAACGCATGAAAGATATTGCAATAAATTAAACTGAAGAAACCGACGACGCTAGAAATATAAGGAAATTTTTAGAAAAATTAATGAGTTGTAACGAAATTTTGGCATTTGTAGAATCCAGTGCGAGCTGACAAACTAGGGAGAGAAGAAACTGCAACAGTTAGGAGAAAAATGGAAATATAAAAATTTTCAGGAAAGAAAGAAACCGAGAAATTAGAAAAACTAAAAAAAACATTGTAAAAATTTGAACAGAAAAGCAGCTGGAAAAAATATTAGATGAATGAAATATACTCTAAAAAACCATCCAGCTTGATTAATGGAAACAGAAGTTATTATATAACAGAATTAACCTAGATATGAAAGATTAATTGGCGAAACTTCAGAATTCAATTAGATGTAATATCCAGAAGCAGCAGACAAACCAGAGAATTGTAGAAATTAATAAAAAAAGAAGCTAAAGCTATAGCAATACAAAAACGTGTTGCAAAAATGGTGGACGCTTGGGATAAATAGTAAGTTAGGAAAAAGTGAAAAAACTAAAATGATAAACTAAACGCTAGACCAAGAGGCCAGGAACGTATTAAAGAATGTACAATACGTGTTATTGTAAATTTCTTTAAAAGTGTTTTGAATAAAAAACGAGCATCAAGAATGTGAATGTTAGTTAAATATCGAATTTAACATTAATACTTATGACACATTTGGCGGATGCGCCGGGATAAAAATAAATTTATTGACGAAACAGAATCGGAAGTCAAAGCAGAGAATTGCAGAAATTAATAAAAAAATTGAAATTATAAAAGCGGTTGTGTAAAAATTGTGGACTGGTCGGGATAAAATTGAGTGCGCTGTTATAAAAGACATAAAACTGGGACAAAAATTTAGACCAAAGGGATGGGAACTTATTAGAAAATTGACACTCCGTTTTGTTGGAAATTAATCAACAAAGTGCTTGGAATAGGAAACAAACATCAAAAAGGTGAAAACAATTAAATACTAAATTTGACATAAAAATGAGACAAAATTGGTGGATGCGCCGGGATAAAAATAAATTTATTGAGCCGTTCGAGTTTAGTAATTCTCTGTTTTAAGAATCGAACAAATTAATTACGCAACGCTCGCGTTTGATAAGCGGTCCTTTCAAATTCGCAACGACCCTTTTGTCTGCCTTTATCTCGTCGCATATATCAAAATTTAATAAGCAACTTTCGTGGGACCCCAACATTCGGCAAATAAAACTGGGCAGTTGCAATTTCATTTAGCTCGGCCTCGAGGCACGAACCATGCGTCTTCTTTAGTAAAACACCGGAAAATGATAACCTTATTGCTTCTTGCAGCGGCTGATTTATTCCGCCGCCCCCAATGGACATTACCTCTAGAGCTTCGCGATCAATTTAGAGCGGCGGCCATTCTTCGAGGGGAATGGTCGAAAAGAGCGGAAGCGGAGGCGCGAGGAAGACCACTTGTTATCAATATGGCGGCGCATGGATCATCGCCTCCGGGCACGCAATCCAAAACAACAAAGCTCTGTTTTTAATTGACGAAGCTGTATAATAAGCCCTCGTCAACTCGGATGAAGAAGTTTGAAGTACTCGTGCGTTGCAGCGTAGAAATTGCGCCACAAAAAAGCGCAACTGTATCCTTTCGTAAAGGTGGCTACCGCCTACGAATTGCCCACGTATCATTTAAGGGATCGTTACGTTAGCGTCTATAATGATGGAACTCCTGGTGCGTCAAAGTTTAATGTGGTAAACGCCGCAACGCCGAATCCGCAAAATAATAAAAATTTTATTTTAATTGCGAGAAGGGGGAAAGTGCGCGGGTTGTAAAGTTTTACGGGTTGTCTCGTTCGCAGTCGGTTTATAAAAACATTAGTGGTCGTAAGTCGGTGGAGCTGTTCAGGGGCGGCGTTTGAGCCATCAGTTGCCGGGAAAATACGCAACGTTAATGATGTGGCGTTAGCTGAATACCGAGCAAGATTCAAAGGAAACGGTTTTATACAACATCCACAAGTTCTACTTTGTAAATCTGGTCAGCAGCATCACGAAACAAGTAAACAGTGTAACAATAAATGCAATTAGGGCACTACAAAATAATAACATAATTCTTAATAATGTAGACATATACACTAGGTAATGAGCAACTACGGAACGACAAAGTATTTTTTGCTACATGCAATTTTGGTTATAAATTAATGTAGAGCATATATTTCAAAGAAATAGTAATGTGCGTATATTCAGTTACAATTTCACAAGTGCCTCGACCGACATAAATGTCAAATTATTTCAATTTTTTATTAAAAATAATGAAATTACTTTTGCCTACTTTGTGTCTATAACAAAGCTGTTAAAACACTCAATTTCGTGCATTAGTAGCTTTTTGAGTATCGTAATGAAACTAGGATATTTTAGTTTTAATAGGGTGGTATGTCATTATCAGAAATGTCATGTTAAAGGTCAAAGTAAACACCAACACAAAATGTTACAATATTTTTATTTAAATTTTAATAAAAATTAATCGTTAGGTAAGTTGGATAGGCTTAGGCATTTAAATTAATTCCAGTTAGTTTATTATTGTGTGCCTTTTAATTGCATTTGAAAATTGAAATTTCAATTTTGACAATTGTCTACTAATCCATGCAAAATTTATCAAGTTATAAAATTGCAATTTTTTAAAGTCAAAATTGCATAACGATGCAAAAATTGTACAAAAAACTTGTTTATAAGGCTATTATGGCACTCGTCTTTCGCCAGTCGTTTTATGAACTTGAACTCGTGCAATAAAATATGCCTTATGGAACTCGTTCTTTAATATACTATTTTTGCATTTATAAATTTCAAACGGCGTCAAAACTTCCAATGTTCTGTAGTAAATAATCGAGTAGACGTATTTAAAACCATACACGAACATTATGGTATTTTTTAAATTACAGATGTTAGTTGGCTTTTTTAGTTGTCATTTTAGTAAACTCGAAAATGGTGTGTTATTTTTTAAGATGAAAATTAAAGGCGACGTATTTTTATACATGTTGAAATTAAGTGTATAAATATGTTACTGAATTAAATTGACGTTACAGAAAAAGACTACTGGAATTTCTAACTTGAAAATTATGTCAGGTATATTTCGCTCAATTTTATTGGAACTAAATGTTACTTGAATTATTTAGAGCTTAATAAAAATTGCGCTTTTCAATATAAATTTATAATGCGTTTGAGTTTCTCCCGAAATGCCACTTTCATGTCTGTATTAAAATTTATAAGTTAAAGAAATTATATATGTAATTTCATTGTTTACAAATATCGTAAATTCGTAAAATTTTTATTGGATAAAATTGAAATTCCAAGTTGAATTAATTTTCAAATACAAATCTTGCTATTTTTCAAACTTTAAAATTTAATTTTGTAAAATAAAAAACCAATGCACGTCTTCCGAACATGCATTTTTCTTTTGAATTATTGTTACTGTAAATTGGATTATTTGTAAATTCTGTGGAACATGTGTATTATTTATTACAAAAATCAATAATTTTGTGTCACATTAAAAATTGAGAATAAAATTACATTACAAACAATTTGTGATTGAAAATTGCAAACCAATTTCTTTTCCAATAAAATTGTGTTTTATAATTTTTTTAATTGATGACTTTGTTGCATTACTTTGCTTTTGTTTTTGATATTTTAAATTTCTTTTATTGTTAACTTGTAGTTAAATATTGTATTAGAGGTTCTTCCTTTAATTTATAATTTATGTACTTCTGGTCTTTCTTCTATTTTTATCTCTGTTTTATTTAATTTTGTTTTATTACTGTTTTATTTTATACTGTATTTTGAATTGATTTTGACATTGTACTTGTTGCGAGGCACAATAAAGGCTTATTTATTATTTATTTATTAATTCGGGAAAATGAAATAATCCTTTGTTGACAATAATTAATTTTAATTTCTAATTTAGAATTATACAGAACAACATTTAGAAGAATAGATGCATGTGCTCTTTCCATATTCAACAACGAATATAAAACGTTGAGCAACATCTTTAATGATGAATTTAAAATAATATTTTATTTTTCAAACCCTTAAATAAAACTGTGTTGAAATTAACATTTGTATTAGAGGTAATATTCAATTCTGGTTAAACTTGCACGCTGTTTCATAAATTTTTAAATTAAAATTTCAAGAATTACGACTTTTACAGTTTATGTGTAAATTTATTTCTCATTTTATAGTTATTATTTAAATTCCAATATTAAAAAATTTGGCGTTCAATAAGCAACTGTTCCCTTAACAGCAAGAAGGGAGCGATTCCCGGCTTTGATGGATCCTGCAGGACCAAACCGAGCCTTACCTCTCCACATTCCTCTTCAAAACAATACAAACAAAACATTTTAAAAAGTAATTCAATCCGTAATCTTGAAAGTCCATAATCCCTAATAACCCTTACATGCTGAAATAAAAGCACGTTCCCGAAGCGCTCTCGTATAATCCGCCATTACCCTTTCTATTACCATCAGAAAGGTTTCAGAAACAAAAGGATGATAATCCGACGTCGGCGTCGGCCGATAACAGTAATCAACGGCGGCGATGGCAGGAGCCAGCAGCAGGAAGCGGATCCTGCGAGAGCAGTCCTGCATCGCGAAACACTGATTATAATGGCCCGGTATTTATCAAGTGTAATGTGTAATCATCCTTGCGGTTTACTGATTAGGTTATTCCGGTGCCTTGAATCATGGCTGTCGGTAATTTATTGTCCCATTCTAATCTAATTTAACGGCGCGGCGTGCCTATTTTAATGGCGTTCGGTGCATTTTCATTTACATTAATACCAAGTTCTCAAGGACGAGTTGCGTCTGTGCGTTCATGGGAAATAAACTGTTGGATATTTTTGGTGTCATTAAAAAGAGCGTTTACTTAAGAATTTTAAAGCGAATGTTTATATTTATAAGAATTATATCTGTAAATGATTCCTTGCAAGGACGAAGGAATTTGCCAGCTTACTAACGCGGAGCACGCACAATCTAAAAAACAGGGCTGCTTTTCTTAAATTTGATTTGTTTTCAGATTAATTGTTTAGGGACACGGATGGGATTGAAACAGAAAAAAAAACTTTCCAGGCTTTTTACGAATTGTACAATTGGTTCGGTCAATTCGTGAATAATTTGCAATCCATAGTTGTTTTGTTCAAATTTATTGAAAACACAAACTTTGATTGGCATAATGTAAAAAATACGATTTGTTCTCTTAAAATTTTATTTTATTCGAAATTATTGTTTAAGGCAACAATAGCAACAATAATACATATATTTGTATTAGCTCTACAAGTCACTTTTACATTGTTTGTACACAAAGCCTATAAAAAGTGCTTCTCTTAAAACTACAATATAACAAAGGTTTAGAAAAACTGTATCTGTTTACTCCCCCAAAATGCAGAAAATAAGTTGTGTAGAAAGAAGTTGCGTAAAAAATGGCCAATGCTGAAAGGGAGGTTCCAATCTTTTCACTCTACCCTCAACAGAACAAAGAAAGCCGCACTTAATTCTACTCTGGATTCTACATCTAATCTCTTTTCAAGGTTCTAAAACTTTCAAATTAGTTTTTCCTTTTTTTCCGAAATTCCACAGTTTTCTGCTTTGTCAGCCAATTCTGGATTTTACATTTAAACTATTCTTCTGTTGATGAAGTTCAGAAATTTCGTCAGGTAATATTTATCACAACCCATTCGTTTATGTAATAAATTATGTTTCCCTTAATTAAGCTTTTTCAATATCTTGAGTTTATTTAATTCATATAATATGTCGTCCGGTTGCCAATATGTTAAACATTTTACTATTTTAAAAATTTAACAAATTATTGTAGTTTTTATTCGTACTTCGACAATATTGAATACATTTTATTCACGCTGTTGTAGCTTTAACAATTTATATTTTTTTATAATTACTGCAGTTATCTAGTTTGTCTGACGATCTGCATTTTAGATTTAATGTCTTCTCCATGGTAGTTGCTGAAGTTTCGTCAATTAATCTTTTTTATCACGACTTAATTAATCAAACTTCCTCAGTTTCTATAGTTTATTTTTTTAATGTAATACCTTCTCGATTTGTTTTACTGTTCAAAATTTTACAATCTTTAAATTTTAACAGATTATATAAATAATACTATTTTTCTTTTATAATTTCTTGTTTTATTCCTTTTAGTTTTTTTTTCCTTATTGCTGCGGTTTCTTCTTTTTTCCTTTTGTCTGTTCACTCTGGATTTTACAAATAATAAAATTTTGTTTCGACTCATTATTTTTTATATAATACTAGCATCTTTGTTTTTTCTAGTTAATTTCATTACGTTGTCTCTCAATTATTCCTCATTTATCAATTTGTCTCTATGATTCTACAACTTTTGGTTAACAAATAATTTTAAAAAAACATATCCCGGCGCATCCACCAATTTTGTCAGAAGTTAAATTCGGTTTATAAACATTTTCACATTTTTGATGTTCTTTAGCTATTCCTAGTACTTTGTTGCTTAATTTCTAACAGAATAGGTGTTCTTGTAATGTAAAATGCATGTTCACTCTCCTAGTAGTCTAGATTTTAGCTGGAGTTTACATCTAATCTCTTCTTTAGTTGATTATCTCTTCTCAAGGTTCTACAACTTTCAAATTTCTCCAACAATTTAATTTTTATCACGATATCTATAATTTTTGCAACAGGCTTGTTCTATTGTTATACTTTGTCCATTTCTATTATTTTTTTTCGTTTTCATAATTTCTGAAATTTTCTGGTTGGTCTGGCGATTCTGGTTAAGTTATATTTTTATCACGACTCATTAATTTTTGCAATAACTTCTGTTTACATTAAGCTTCTTCGATTTCTCCTGTTTATTTTACTGATACAATATCTGTAGGTGCTAGGTGTATCTGTTCAAAAATTTACATTTTTTTTATTTTACTACAATATTTTACTGTAGACTCCGCGCATCCAGCACTTTTGTAATATGATTTCATTCTCATCTGATTATTGCCTCTTCTTCTAATTGGTCGACGAATTAGTCCACTCTCATTTTTTACATCTTCTACATCTACTGTCTTCTCCAATTGAGACAGTTTAATTTTTATTCCGGCGCATCCGCAATTTTTTCACTAAATTTTTATTTAAGTGTTCTAGCTAGTATCTTCTTTGTTGTTTTTTGATATTCTGCATTACTCGGGTTTGTTTGTCTGCTCATTCTAGTCCAGTAATATTTTATTTCACCACACGTTTTTGATTTATGTTTATTTTGTTTATCTAACATCTTCTCCGCTTCCAATTTTTTGAAGAAGTTATGATTTTATTATTTAATTTTTCACTCCCGCATCGTGCAATTTTGTAATATGATCTCATTCTCATTCTCTTACTGTCTTTTCTTCTTACTATGTGTCAATGATTATCTGTCCACCCTGGATTATATATCTAATTTCTTCCCCAATTAACACAATTTTATTTTTATCGCGGCGCATCCACCATTTTACAACAATTTTTTTTATCTTATTTATTTTTTTGTAGTTGCGCTAAAGGCGATTATAATTTTGTGGGCTCACGAACAAGCAGAAAGTGAAAAAGGCAAAGCGAAATCAACACAAATAGTGGCTGATAAAAACGATTTAAAGCTGATAAGATGGCTAATGTAATGATTCGCTATTAGATTAGAATAAAGAAGTGTGTCTTGCGATAACATTTGTCCAGTAGTTCTTGGTGTTTCTTGTTTCTGTAATATTTTTAGTGGTTTACCAACGAGATTTTAAGGTTTTTAAGATTGTCTACATTTCGTTAAATTCAAGTTTACCGAACTTTGCTTATAAAAATTGTACGTAATCGATTCGGTGATCCTTTTTGTTTAAATTCATTAAAATTGATTAAACTTCGGCCGCTTTAAAAAAACTACACATGCATGTTCCTCTGTGAAATTGTTTTCCAGGCTTCACGCAACTGGCGACCTCACATTAATGCAACCAAAACAATCAACCAATACGCATAAATATTAAAATATTGAATAATGCAAAATTTGCATAAATATTTAAACGAGATATAAATCGAAAAATATAAATTATTTGTGCATTTAAGTGCATGTTGGTGTTTCCCGAATCAACAGAAAAATATCACTTTGTAGATTGCATAAATAGTTTTTCCGTGTCCTGCATTACCGGACACGGCAATAAAACTCTTCGGACGTGAATAATTCGCACTGCAGAAGCAAAAAAAAGGTGGACAACGTCCATCCATGTGCATTTCAATTAATCACATGATTTGAATAGGCGTGACCAGGTGTATCGATCCTCTCCTGAAATATTATAGAGCTGCCCTCTGTCGATGGCCACGTAGCAGACGCCGGCGTCGGCGTCGGCGTCGTCCGTAGTTCAGCATCTCGGTCAGATGTGGCGCCAGGGATTCCGTTTGCAAACCAAATTTTTTCTCCCGTGCTCCCGCATCCCGTGATTTACAACGTTTTTACAAGAATATCTGAAAAATGAATATTGTCGGCGGTTTGATTTTTAATCGCTCGAGGCGATGAAGTTTTAATGAACGACCGAATTAATTAGCCGATACTAAGTTCATTGAAGTCTCTCAAACATGCGCTGCACATTTTTCAGTCCTTTTCGTATCGCTGATGAAATTCAACTCATTAGTTCTTGTTGTAATTAAAAACTAGACGAACATCCGACAGAAAGCCCCCCAGGGTTTCACTCATTCAAACCCAGCGCTTTATGCACAAAAATCAGTTGCTTAGCTGAAAGTCAAACCTTGCATTAATTAATTCAGCGCATTATTTAATTTTTTTTCCGCTTGTTGCAGGTGAGTAGAGGGATCCGATCATTGCAGCTAATCTTCGTCAAGGTAGAGAGCGATTATGCTTAAATTATAATTAAAATTGGTAATGCGGCGAGATGTGGGATGCAGAATGACAGGCTTCGAGAATATCTCCTGACAAAGGGATGCATAAGCGGATTGAGGTCGAATTAAAGCTGCGGGTATAAAAGCTCTCCTTTGTCCGCAAAGGACATCACCGGAATTCGCCACACGAGCTTTGTCATCGGAAGATTAGTTTTGATTAGCTGACAGGCCCTATACGACCGGATTTGTATCTCGCTGCACATGCAAAATTCGCCAAAGGGCCTACAAGCTTTCTTCCATTCACAAATTGTTCTTCCAAACCTATTTGTATTACGCGCCAAATTTGTATTGTTTTTTAGTAACGCATTGACTAAAAATGTTATTCATTTTCGATTTTGCAACTAGGTTGATGCATTTTCTGAAAACCTCACTGAATTTGATTTCTATTTATCGAAAATAAAAAAAGAAACAGGTCCGGTGTGTGACGTGATGTGACATAAAATACAAACATATTTAACGTTACGTTGACACAATATTTAATTGCTTTTTGTGTAATAAAATATATGACAGCGTTTTGGTGGAGGCGCCGGGATAATTCTGAACAATTTTAATAAAACAGACATGCGTTTCTTGTGATTTTAAAACTCACTAAACCATTCAATTGGTCGAATGTTGGTTTAAAACACCAACGTTAGGTTTTTTTCGGTTGCAGTTAATACAAAAGTATTGTATAAACGCTGCACATGAATGAATTGAACTTAAAGAAATATATGTCAATGTTTTATGAAAAGGCCATCATCTCATCAGATATATTGTTATGGGTCGAATTTAAAATTTGAATTTTGGTGAAGGCGCCGTGATAATTCCAATACAATTACTAAGTGCGTAGTAAAAAGAACGTTTTCAGAAATATGTTTTTTGTATGCTCTTAATGCCTTTGACATATTTTTTCATTTTTTATGTTACTAGACTACACTGTTATGGCACCAATACAAAAAAATTGAATTATGGTGAAGGCGCCGGGATAATTTCAGTACAATTACTAACGCACTTACTAAAAAGGAACCTTTTTGGTTTTTTTTTTATATATTGTTAACGCCTTTAACATGTTTTTCGAAAGGTTATTACATCATGTTCTTACTTTGTGTTATTTGTAAATAAATTTACCCAATTATCAGGTAATCGGTCGCAAGATTCGCCCATACAATTTGCCAGATTTTCAGTGATATTTCAGGCTTTTACTTCTATTTCCGTTTGAAGAATATTAGCAATATATCTCGACAAAGATGCAATAGGAATTTAACGGCGTTTGAATAATAATTTAAAGAATTGAATCTTAAATATTCCAATCAGCAGCAATTGCATTATTAGGAGAATACTTTGAGTAATCAGAGTGCTCTGAAGTGTAAAGATCTTAAAGATTTCAAGAATATAAAGCATTGAATACATCTGAAATTTATGAGGACTTTGAACATGTGGAAGAATCTGACGGACTTTCGGCATTTAAATTTAATTTTTAAAAAATTGACTGAAATATCAACAAAGCATAAAACAATCAAAATTAAAATTTAAAAAATCTAAGAAACGCGAAAAATTTGCCGAATCCGATGCAGGATTTAAAAAAGTATGCAGGCTTACGTATGCAGGTGTCGGTGTTATTAATAATAACGATCTTATTCGAGTTGATATTATTATTAATCTTATTCTTATTTGGATTTAAATTTTAGGAGATACGTACTTTTCGAAAGGATTTTCTAACTTAGCAATATATCTCGACAAAAATGCAAAAGGAATTTCACTGCGTTTGAATAATAATTTAGAGAATTCGATCTTAAATATTTCAATCAGCAGCAATTGCACGATTAGTAGAATTTTTTGTGTGGTCAGAATGCTCTGAAGAGTTTGAAGAATATAAAGCATTGAATAAATTCGAAATTTATGAGGACTTTGAACAGTGCAAGAAAAATCTGACGCACTTTTGGCATTTGGATTTTTTTAAACTTCTTTGGAAGATGTTTAGAAGGATTGACAGATTATATGCATTTTAATTTTCAGGCGTTTAAAATTAATACATCTAGAATTTTCAAATTTTGTTTCTGCACATTCTAAAGGATCAGTCGGATTCTAAGTCATTAAATAATCTGGAGGATATAAAAAATTTGAATCTTTATCTGAAAGATCTGTAGTATTTTAATTTGAATGATTTGCAAAACTTAAAAGTCTTAATTTTCTGGAATAATTGGAATAATTGACTGTTTGAAGGATTGGATATTGGATGATTATCTTTCCAGATCACATTGTTTTGGATCGGGTACAAATTTTGAATTTTGGTGGAGGCGCCGGGATAATTTGAAACAATTACTAACGCACTTACTGAAAAGGAATATTTTCAGGAGGACGTTCGTTTTGTATGTTTTTAACGCTTTTAACAAGTTTTTTGAACGATTATCTCACCGGATCACATCGTCTTCACTCGAATACAAAAGTTGAATTTTGTGAAAGCGCCCGGATAATTTAAATACAATTTCTAACGCGCGTACTTAAAACGACGTATGCTTTTAAGGCCTTTAAAATGTTTTTCCATTAATTGTCTCGCCAGATTACATTGTTTTTACTCGAATCCAAAATTTGAATTTTGGTGGAGGCGCCGGGATAATTAAAAATGATTTTAGAAGCACGTTTTTTGTGTGTTCTTAACGCCGTTAATGTTTTTCGAATGATTGTTACATCATGTTAATATTCTGAAATATTCGTGAATTAATTCAGCCGCACTGGGGCTTTTAAATTCCAATGGCAAAAAAGTTATAAACGCTGTATATGAGCGGATTGACAAGCGAAACATTGAAATAAAAGTTTCGCCGAGGGACTAATTGAAAATTCGACAAGTTGTGAAGAGGTTTTGCATTCGTTCAACCCATTACGCGCCGTTTCAGCAAATTTCAGCCGCTTTAATGTGGGCGTTTTAGATTTGCGGTCTCTTGATTAATCCGGTCGAAGGCCGCTTCTCATCCGGACCGCTCCGGATGCAAAGACCCGCCATTTCGGTCGGGAGTCGTGAACTCGGCCCGTTAGTATTCTGGGACGTCGTGCCAAATCCCTCGCTAAGACGTCGATGGCTTCTTAAAGCTCGTGTCTCTGATTTATTCCGGTTAATTTCGGTAGTCGTGGCGGAATATGTCAGAGAGATCAGAATTAACGTTTTTGTGCCCGGCGCATCCACCAAAATTGCGAATTCAATTGAAGCCCGAAGAATTGGCACCAATACTCTGGGTTCATTATCGTAATGAAAAGGAAGAATTGGATTCGGGCCCAATTAAAACGTGGGATAGATGAAAGTCAATGGGTACCCTGTTACATAAAGCCAACATTTTAATAACTTGTGCGGTTCACAGTCGAATGGTTATAGCAAAAATAATTTCCACTAGTGAGTGTTTCCGCTGCACAAATTTGCGTCATAAAAGTCGATTTAATTAATAACGCGGACGCAAATAACATAAAATATACATGAGTTGATGATTTCAGCAACAGAAGGATTAGTTATAAAATTTCCCGTAAAGTCGATTTAATTAATAACGCGGACGCAGATACCATAAGAATTACATCAGAGGAGGATTAGCTGAAATCTGCGGTTTCAGTTGCTTGTCCGAGTGGGCCCCCGATTTTTGCATATTTTCCGGATTTCATAAAACAAGTTAATTACGGACCGTTCGGCGCCTAATGAAGATTTTGAAGCGAACTTGAAAGGCGGCTGAAACGATAAAAACCAATTTCGAAACGTCCGCTTCGGCAAATTTGCAAAAAACACACAAAGCGCGGAAAGCTGCGTGTGAAAGCTCTCTGTAAATGGGGATTTTTAATTACGGAAACGGACCGAAGATATATTCGCATGCGGGGGTCCCTCGGGGCCATATTACTGAAACATTATGACTTTGTTAGCAGAAGCGTCGCGACGACAACAGTTTAGCGTTGATAAGGCGTAATTTATTTGTCGCCTCGTTCCGTCCCCATTTTCGGCATAATTAAGCGCGGACGCATATGAAATTAATACGAATTTGTTTTAGTTCGGTGATTAATTATTAAATATCTCGGATTACCCCCTATATCGTTTCATGCACAGCTGTGTACTATTACCGATTGTTATTAATGACCGGAGAGCTTTAAAGCTGCTGGAGCGGGGCCAGGCCTTTTTACAACCAGATACTAAATTATTTTATTCATTTAAGAACCACAAATTATCAGATTTTCGGTCGTAACGTTCGCACGTACAATAATTTTCCTGATTTTCAGCGATATTTCAGGCTTTTACTGCTACTTCCGTTTGAAGAATATTAGTAATATATTTCGACAAAAATGTAATAGATTTAAAGCTTAAGACGGGAATTTTACTGCGTTTGAATAATAATTTAAAGAATTTGATCTTTTAGGATCTAAACATCAAACATTCTAACAATTAATTTGACAACTTACCATCATTATCGTTATTATACTATATAAGTTATGTAATTTTGTAAATAGTATTTACTCAAACATAGAAAAAAGAAATAATGATTAGTTGAAATTTCTGATTGGTTTGAATGCCCTTAAGTGACTAAAATATTAAAGATAATCTTCAGGATCTGGTAAATTTTGAGGGTTCTGGATGTTCAGGAAGATTGACCATACCTCTGAATTTTATTTTCTGAACTCTAGCGTTAACAATTAATAAATCTAAAATTCTCAAATTTTGGGAGATTTTATTCGTCTGTATTTTCTGGAATTTTTTTTAGGGATTTATTGGATTTTAGGAATTTCGAAAGAGTTCGAGGCGAAAATAACCTGAAAGATCTTAATAGTCAGATGCTTCTGAACAGAATCTGTCGGATTCTAAGCTTTAAAAATCATTAAAAACGTCGGAATTAAGAGTCCTGAAATTACGCGAGAAATCCAAATAATTTTATGCATCATTTGGAAGATCTAGGAAATCTAAATAAAGCTTATGATCTAAAGCGTCAAAAAAAACTAACAATTTTTAAAGTTCTGGTAACTAAAGTAATTGAATTATCTATGGGATCTAAAGAATTTTAAGCATGATCTGGAAGATTTAAAAGAATGCGAGAAATTTGAAGAAACTTTAGGATTTAAAGGATCGGAAGCGTTTAGAATATTTTGAAGAATTTTAAATTTTTGAAGGATCTGAACGTTGTAAAAAATTATTAAGCATCTCAAGATGAAAGATCTAAAGCGTCTGAATTATTTGAAGCTGTTTAAAGTTCCGAGGTTCTAGAATATCTCAAGTTGAAGAATCATAAGCGTCCGAATGATGAGTGTCTGAATTATCTAAGAAATCCCTAAAAAATAATCTGCAAGATCTAGATAATCTGAATTGAATTGAATTTTAGGCATCTACTTTATCTAAATAATTTTAAGCATGATCTGGAAGATACAAAAGAATGCGTAGAATTAAACAAATTTAAGGATTTTTATAATCTCAGGCATCCAAAAGATTTAAAGAAGATTTAGTTTCTGACGGCTTCGAATATTCTAATAAATCTTTGTGGTTTTAAGTACCTGCACGTGCAGATTTGAAGCGTTACTTCTGTCTTTAGTACATTCCGTTTGACTATCGACAAAAACGCAATATTTACATGTATTTAATGAAAACGCAATAAAATAAGATTTTTAAGGCATTCTTGCTATATGGCGCCTCAGAAACCAAGATAAATAATACTAATTAATTTGTCTGTGAAATGGGATGCACTTTCAATTTACGATGATTTAAATCAAATTAACTATTAATAATTTATTTGTTTATTATTCATGAATATATATAATGGTGGAGGCGCCGGGTTGTATTTCCAGAAACACCATTTACGCCAGCTTGTTAAATTTAATGAAATCACTAATTTGTAATGTGACAGCTTCTGAAAACCGGCCTTGTTTATTAATAAATCATTATATTTGTTGGCGAAAAATATGTTTAGGAACTGTTGGGGCTTTGAAAAGCCGTCGCAAATTACTTTATTTATTTAAAACCGCAAATGTTGGCCCATTCAATAATTTCAATGTATTTTCCCAACAGTTCGAGCTTTTAATACCTATTCTGTTTAAAGTATTTCCGCAGTTTGTTTCACTGGAACGAAATATGTTTGAGGCTTAGAAACAACAGTTGTTTTTTCGGTAAATCCGAACAATGGAGCAGAACTTACTTTCTTTACCTCACCGACTGAAAAGCGCTTGTACTCGTTCTTACGTTGCAGCTTTGACAATTTTTCTAAATCTAAGCTTTGTGGGAACAATATCGCCTTAGCGTTTTCTGGTCCAATTCCGTACTCTCCAACTTATCGACTTTTCGTATGATTAACACTTTACTGATTTATTAATTATTTTATTTTTGACAGTGGACAAAGGACTACATAGCTAGTTTTCATGGCCTACTCTTAATCATTTGTTATCTACCCCTTGCTTCCCCAGATATTATTTCTCTGTAGTGTTTTTTGTCGGTATATACTTTCCTCCACATCTCCCTTAATACTACATTAAAACCAATGATTGAGCCATCATTTTGAAGAATACCCTTACCGCTATCATCGAAAAATAAACATACAATTCAAAATATTAGTTCTTTTGTTGAAATTATAAAAAAAACGTAATTTCGTCATAGCGCCATCTATTGACAATATGTTTAATTAAAACCGTATTTGGCCATAGCGCCATCTATTGACAATATCCTTAACTAACATCTTCCACTCCTCAAGCGGATTGCAAGCGGTGAAACTGTAAAATAAACATGATTGTAATGCGAATTAATCACAGGGGGGGTCAAATATGTATATAGTTTATTTCTTACTGAGTTAGTGTTATAAATATTAAAAGGTGGGAGTGGTAACATTTTGTCTCCGGTTGCAAATTGTCAAGCTGGAATAAAATCACGTGCCATATGTGCAAAGTTGGAGGAAACGTCGTCGCGACGTCGTTTAATCTAAGCAACACATTAACCGCTTCCTGTTTCGTCGGGGATGCTCTGGCAAGACAACTAATGACCCTCTCGGTTGCGTGTGAAACGTCAACTGTCACATCCTAAGACATTCCTTGTCACAGACGTTGTTTGGGTGTTTAGGTAACAAAACCCACCGTGTTCAACATGAAGTTGAGATCATTAATCAGATGGCGGTGACGTCACCTCAA
The DNA here is from genome assembly GCA_964023215.1 of Eledona agricola. Taxonomy (NCBI): domain Eukaryota; kingdom Metazoa; phylum Arthropoda; class Insecta; order Coleoptera; family Tenebrionidae; genus Eledona; species Eledona agricola. The sequence goes on from OZ026861.1 coordinate 6,022,940, forward strand.
CCTGGCCCGCGCCAGAACCGGAGAGAGAGAGAGGGACCCTCATTTATTACCACCTCGTGACACTCAATTATCACACTGCATTTAAGATTCGGGCACATCATCTTGTTATTATAACAATGAAGGGATGACCGGGTTTAAACAAACGCGCTGACGGACAAAGGGTGGTGTAATTTATGGTGATTTGTTTGGAGATTTGTGCGCCGCAAGCGTATTATGCGAGATCTCGACTGACGGAGCCAAGATGGAGGATCCACGAATTTCTGCTCGAAGAGGTAAATGATACTTCAAAGAGTCGAGACGATAATTAAGAATCTTGTGGAGTGATACACGACGCAGCGTCTAAAAGTGTACCAAAGAAAATACTCAATGGACACAAGACCGTGACGTTATTAATTTCTTAATAACTGTATTATTGCCTTCAGTATAAATTTGGACTCAGTCGTGTTACTCTATCCAATAATGTAAATAAAGAAAAGTTGAACTTAAATTTTATGAAAAAAACAATTAATATAAAAAAATTGGCTGAAATATTAACAAAGTATAAAACGATTAAAAATTTTAAAATTTCGTAAATCTGAGAAACGCGAAAAATTTGCCGAAACAGATGTTTTTGAAAAATTTGGATTTAAGAAAGTATGTAGGTTTTCACGGTCGGTGTTATAAGCAATAACGGTCATATCGGATTATTATTATTAATCTTATCCGTATCTGGATTAAATTTTTTAAAGATTCGAACGTTTGAAAGAATCTTCAAACTTGGATTTTAGGCATCTAAAGATTTCCTATTTTATGAGGGAATTAATGAAATTGAAGCATTATTTGGAAGACTGAAAAATCCGAAATCACTTAAGAATTTGATGGATTTAAAGCGTCTGACAAATTCGAAAGATCTGAAATTTCTGAAAGTTTTAAAGCAGTTTCAGAATATGGCGAGCTTAATTCGCTGTAAAAGTATAAAACGATTCGAATTTTTCCAATTTCAAAAATCTGTAGGGTTTCCTGAAATTTATAAAATATTAATTTAAATTTTTGAAGATTATATCAGGGATTTAAAGAAATTTTAACCATAATTTGAAAAATTAAAGAATCCGAAAGAACTTAAGAATTTAAATGATTTGAGGGATTTAAAGCGTCTGACATATTCGAAGGACCCTAAATTTCTTAAAGTTTTAAAGGATCTGTCGAGTTTCAACCATTTGAAGTCTGAACGGTATTGAAGATCTTAATCGGCTGAAAAATTAGAAAACAATTGGAATTTTAAAAATTACAATACGGAAAATCAAGAATTTGCCAAATCAGATGCTTCTGAAAAATCTCGATGTAAATTTTTTGAGATTTGAACGTTCAAAATATGTAACTGAGTTTTTAGGCATCTGCAGACTCTCAATTATATGACAGATAAATTGTATTATTTAGAAGAGCGAAGAATCCGAATGAACTCAAAAATTTTAACGATTTGAAGTATTTAAAGCGTCCGACTGATTTTGAAACTTCTGAATTTTCAAGGATCTGTCGAGTTTTAAGCATCAGAAAAAACCTTAATCGGCTAAAAAAATATTCAAAAGCATCCAATATAACTTAAGAACTTGAATGGTTTGAAGAATTTCCGAAATAATCTTAAATTTCCGAATTTTTGTAACGATCTAACGGATAATTTTATATAATTCTTATAATTATTTTAGAGTTTTAAGCATCTGAATGATATGAAAGAACTTAACTGGCAAAAAAAATTTCAATATTTTTGAATTTTTTAAATTATTTGAAACATTCTCTGAAAGATCTGAAACTTGTAAAGTATCTGTTGCATTTTACGGACTTGAAGTGACCGAATTATCTCAGGAAACTAAATACATTAATTCATAATCTGGAAGATCTACAAAATCTGGAGCGTGTACAAAATCTGAAGCAGATAGTTATATTTTAGGCATGAAGGCATTTAGTTTTTGAATTATCTGAAAAATCTAAAGAATTTGAGGCATGTAAAATATAGAGGAATGCTAAGGATTTGAAATAACATAATTATTTCAATGATTTCAAGGAACTTAATGATCTGAATGATTTGAAAGACAAGAAAAGTTTGAAAGATCTTAAGAGCCTTAAACTTGTTAAAGTTCCGATCTGCCGAATTCTAAGTATCTGAAGGATTTGTGGAAATTGAAACGTGTGAAAAATATATTTCTGAACGTTTGGAAGAATCTGGAGTCTTTCAATTAACAGTGATCTAAAGAATTTGAAACATAATCTGAAGCGTCTGAAAGATTTGAAGATTCTGAAGGTCTGGGGATTCAGAAATATTGACTGACTTTATGCATGTGAATTTTTTAAGACATTTGATAAAGATTTAATAAATCTAACAAACTTTCTATAAATAAAGTCGATGAATTATCTGTATTTAAAATACTTTACGCGTCTGAATTGTCTGAAGATTCAGAACGTTCAGAAGGATTGATGGATTTTACCCTGAATTATTTGAGACATCTAAAGCATTTGGAAGATTTGATGTCGCTGAAATTCCGCAAGCTTCAGAACGTTCTGATGGATCTGTCGGATTTTACGCATCTGAAGCCTGTGAATTATCTGAGGGATATAAAGATTTTGTATCATCATCTGACATATTGTAGGATTTGAATGTTACGAAAGGACGAATATGCATCTTCTATATTAAATTGTATCGATTACCTGGAAAACCCAAATATTCTGAAATTTTTGATTGTGATTTATTATTTAGGGATCTGAAGACGCTATACTAGTAAATCTTGTACCTTGTATAAATTTAAAACATACAAGGAGCCAAAACTGGCAATATCCAAACCGAATTGAGTATGTAGTCTAATTCCAAGTGTAATTTTAGTTGTGTTTTTATTAAATATCTCATTTCTAGAAGCCACATATAAACCAAAAATAAAAAGTACTCAAACAGAATACAGCAAAAACTAATAAAACGGACTAACAAAATAAACTCTGAAGGGACTCTTAACCGGAGATAAATTTCAGATATAACTTTTATTAGTAATGTCCCTGTCTGTTTATATTTCTGTCCATTTTTAGTAACTGTAAAATTTATGCAAAACGTTTCAATTTCTTTAAACCAAAAATATTACTCAGATATCGTTGATTTTTGTGTGACAGTTTTGTATATGTTTTTGATAATTATTACCTTTTTTGATTAGGATTTTACATAGTTTTCTTTTTTGTACCTTTTGTTCTGTAGATCAATAAATCCCAAATATACTTTTTTTCTTTGTTTTGATTCATTTTCTGTTCCAATTCTTGTCAAAGGTCAAATATCAATTTCAAAGTTCTACACTGTCAAATATACATCAAAAACTTGATTACGTGCTTTACTAAAAATTTTGTACGCTCTACATAATCGTTTCTGTCTGTTTGTGTAGTCAAACTTATTATTAGCCAACGAAATTAAATAAAATTCCAATTTTTATTTGAAGCTTTATGTGTTTCTGGCCAATAAATTACAAATGTGAGACATTTCGTTGACATGTTTTGTAAACAAACAACTTGTGTTTAGTAAATCGGACATAATCTTCAGTGTTAAAATATAGCCGTTACTATGTTGCTAAAAGTGACTCGTCTGCTTTACTTTACCTTTCAAAATCCTGTAATTAATTAACCGAATTAGAAAAAGTCGTTACGTGACGAATTTCTCAACATTTTCCTGCACGATATTAATAATGGAGCGGCACTAATTCATCCCTTTGATCCAGTGGGACAGAAGTGTAAGAATTCCATTCCATGACACTGTTAGATTACTCCATCAAATACGTGACCTAGTTAATTCCAATGCTAGAGGAATTTAAAGGTTTCCAAGACACGAACCAAACTGAAACAGAAAAAGTTCAGCCGCGCCGTAACTCCGTTTATTCTGATTTGCCCTATTCATACCGGTGAGAGAATATTGTTAATTTTGTGCAGACATAATTTCAAGTTTACACCATTTCCCCGTCCGTTCGTATACCGGTAGTTATGTTGTTGAAAATGAAATAATAAATGGTTGTAACTTCATAAGCTGTGTTAACAAGAACACATGATATCGCGTGACTTTCTTAAACGTCGTGCAGGGGCGTAATCTGCGACTAGAATCGGAGTACAACAAATTGTTTTGGAGGCGGAAATTGTCGTTTGGTTGCATGAATTGTTAATTAACGGTGACGAATTATCGTTTGTGGTCAGCGTTTTTATATATATTTCGGTGTTGTTGTCGGGATTTTGCGTGGGTCGTGTTTATATTCAAGCGAACGGTTTGAAACTTCGTCATTTACTAATCGCAGCGATTTGCCTCCCTAAATCATATAAATCACCCAAGTTTTCTCGTGTAAATCAGCCGAGCAGATAATCAGAAGCAAAATTGATGCAATAAATTAATCAAACAGGTCGACATCAAGCAACGATAAGTGCAACAACATTAAGTTGCCGCCGAGTTTACAAAGCTCCGCCTAGCAATACCAACAGGTCAATAACTAACTGGGTCACCGACGAACATTCGCCAGAAGGAAAAGTTCCGCCCGACCTCACCGGTCATTGGTTATTATGCACCCAATCACCGAAATTATCAGCGAAACATTAGTGGGACTCGCACAAAAACGCGCCGAATTAGTTTGTAGTGGCGAGAGCATGCCGATAATAGCGGAAACGCCGCATTAATTACAAAAATCGAGTTTTTGAGAGATGCGAAATGGTGGATGCGCCGGGCGAGCCGCTCATGAAATTTAAATTATTCGGCGATTGTTACAACGAGCGTCGTTTAACAAACAACACACGTTTAAGTGTGCTTCAAACTCAATAACACTGTCACAAAACTCAAACATGTATCACTGATTTCATGCAGTGGATGCAATTATTTGCAAACATAAATTAAACGAGGGTCAGTTTGAAGAGTTTTCGGAATTACAGATTGGCGGCCATTTTCTAAGTTTTCCCAGAAGTTTTAAAGCGTTTTCACATTTTTGGTGCTGTGCGTCATCCCAATTCTTCTGTTCTGTCTTTGCTGATTGATAATCTTAAGTTAGATAACTATTTTAGGTACTACAGTGTCTATAGTATGCTTGTTTTCTTTTCAATGTATTAAATGTTTGTTTTGTGGTTTTTTTCTAGCAAACTATAAGCTGTTTTAGTGGAATTAATAATGAGTAAATTAGCTTTCTGAATTCAATCATTTCCAATTTGGATAGCACTAAATTGATGCCTTGAATACTGTCATCCTTGTTTAATTTGTTATTACGTTTTTTCTTATGAACGTATTATTCAGTGAGTAGACAGTTTTGTTGCGTTTTCTATTTTAATGTTGGGACTAACACATCTTTTTCTTGTCTCAAAATTTTCTGTTTCCAAATTGTGCGTTTTCACGTGCTACTTGATTGATTCTCTTCTTTTTCAGACTTTCTCATATATATTTTCTTGGTACGCTTCCCAATGCCTTTCCAATGTCTAAAAAAGCCAAGATATGTTGTTAAAATTTTTGTTTTATTATACTTATACAATATACATTTGTTTTATTGTCCTGCATCCTTCATATTTTTTTTGAAACCGCTCGAGGATTCTTTTAATTTGCCGCCTGTTCTTGTTAAGCCTAATTTCTATTTTAATATTTTTATTCCACGAGCTTGTTTGTTATTGTTTTGTTCTATTGTTTTTATTTTGCATGTTGTCTTTGGTATCGGTAAAGCTAGTAAAACTGAATCTTTTCAACTTATACGTTATACTTTCTACTGTATAACTTATTACATTTTAATAATTTTTTTCCATTTTCTTTTCTAATTTTTTTGTATAGCTTTCTGCCGCGTCTTTTGGTTTTAGCTTATACCTTTTTATTGTTGTCATTTTTATTTTAATATTCCTCCTTGTTCTGTTTTTATTTTTATTTTTGCAGTGTCCCAAAAATGGCAGATCATCTGCGCAGTACGTTGTATGGGGTTTTCAAAATGTCAGAAAAAAGTGTTAAAAAAATTTCAAGGTCAATCCAAAGAGATATAAACACAACATTTTTTTCCTCTGAATTATGTAATATTAGAAAGAATAAAAATACTCCAAATAAAGGGTGCCTTTCTTCACTCAAGTAATAACAAAACAACATTATTGCCAAAGTTTAATTTATGGTTGAAGGAAAAAATCTCCGATTCTTGACAGCAATGCTATGAGAATAAATCTGATGTCGCTAGTGCAAACAGTGACAATTACCTTAGATAAAAGTATAATTGAGTGTTATTTTTACTTACAATAATTAATTTTCTGTCACTGTCATTTTTTCGGGTCAAAATTATGAACATTTTGAACAGAACTGTGATATTTAGTTTTTTAAATATACAGAATTTTTTCTTTTCTTTTACTAATACTGAGATTAATATAATATTTATTTATCTTACTTAAGATAAATAGGTAGGGTTGTGAATATCCGGCTTGACACTGACAACAATAAGATTCTTAACAAAACTATTACGAGCATAGAATAATTACAACGTTGCCATATGGTGCTCGCAGTTTTTTGCCTATAGCTAAAAAGAATAGGAGATGGAATTTTTTTTCAATTTTTCCCCGAATTTTTGAAGTCTCTTTAACAACTCCCTGCAACAGATAGTTCGTAATTTTTGGGACATTCTGTATATTTATGTTCCTTTATTATTCCTCACATTTTTTCCATGTGTTGCAAATGCTTCTCTGGCCCCTTCGTCAATTTTCCCCCTTTTCAATTGAAATCGCCAATTATTATTAACTTTCCCTGTATACAGGCTGTCCCAGAACTACCGCATTATATTTTTATATATGTATATTAAATTGCAAAATCATCGTTAAGACTAGGGTGTTCAAACGGTAAACGGTTTGAGTTGACCATTCAGAAGAACTTTGTTAATTGCTTTCTCAAGAAATTCATTTTTCATTCGAAACCATAGAATTTCATATGAAAAATAGCTGCAGCGGAATAAACTCATTTAATTGTTTGGTAGCCTGCAATCAACTTTAAAAGTGAAAAAAAAACTTACAGCCGTGAACATTCTTTATTTTAAATTCAGTGTTTGTTTATACTCCACGATTGGATATTAAAATATAATCGGCAATTTTGAGACACTCTGTATATGTACATATTCTATAAATTCTGTTACCTTCCGAAAACTTTTCAAATGACCGTCGTAAACCGGACCTCAAACAGCGCAGCCCTTTCCAAGCTTGCCATTTTTTGAAGCGGAGGATAAGTGACCACTCCGCTCTCCACACACACACACACACATCTTTCCTTGAGGCGTTAATTTCACGCTTGTCTCGGGCATTATATCCTAAAAAATTCAGCACAAAAACATCATCGGGAGATCCGCTTGTTTCTTCATCCGTGAGGCGCGGGGGTGTTTTTGTGTGGCGAGAGCGAAGCGGCCGCTGCCGGACACCCCCGGATTTAGGCTATTTAGGGGTGGTCAGCAAGCGGAAGAACGCACCCGGTGTTTGCGGCGCGTGCGGTGTGCGTGCAAGCGTTAATTACGCCACATTGTGGTTAAATTCAGGACTGGAACCACACATGACATTTCCGTTTAGATAACACGGCTCGAGGATGTAAAGATTGCGTTTACGCGCTTTACCACTCAGCTTTTTTTTTAATTATATAGTTTTTTATTTTTGTTAATAATTGCAACAGTTTACAGAAGAACACGTGTATTAAACGGCTCCGCACTGTAATCCGAAATTTAGGCAATCGTGAGTTATTTAATCGAACCATGATATAGAAGATATAAGACTAATGTCTGAATATATTATTTCTAAAAAATGTTTTTTTTCTGTAGGCCATAGGTACCTTAATATTTTATTAAGATCAACGGTTGAGCTATCATTTTGAAGATTACCTTCACCTCTATCTGCGAAAAATAAGCAAACAATTCTAAATGTTAATGCTTCTTGTATAATTAATAAAAACCGTATTTTGACATAGCGCCACCTATCTGTTTAATTAAAAACCGGATTTTGCTCATAGCGCCATCTATCAGATTATTTAAAATCTATTGACATATTTCACTCACCAAGCGAATTTTATGCGATTTATTTACACGGGCCAAGTAGTTAGACTTTATGGACTTTGCTAAATTTTTTCAAAGGTTTTGATATCTTAGATCATGCTCTACTTATTGCAAAACTCAGTTTTTATTTCTTATTAACTAAATCGAAGTCAAGCTGTGCTAATTGGTAACTCGTGCTCGCAAATAAGCTCGATCATTTCAGGTGTTTCTCAGGGTTCTATTTTAGGGCCACTTTTATTCATAATATATAGCGGAGATTTTATACTCGGTAAAGTACTGTAAAGTTCAAGCTGTCCGGACGATACACAGTTATATTTAAATTTTTATCCAAAAAATGTTGGACATGCTTGTGAACAGACTAATAAGGACTTAGAACAAATGACGCTCTTAACTAAACAATTAGGATTAAAACTGAATGTAAATAAATGTAAAGCCATTTGCATGTTATCCAGAAATACAAAAATTGATTATAAGATTAAAATTCAAACGGGCGGTATTCAGTTTAAAGTTGTAACATGTGTAAAAAATATTGGTCTTATAATAAACAATCAGTTGCACTTTAAGAAGCATGTAAATTCTATCGTAAAAACTCATATTCTGGATTAAAACTGTTCTCTGCAAATTATCACATTTTAAATTAAACTCAAGAAAAAAACTTTGCGCATTCCTAGTCTTTTCTAATTTAAATTACTGCCTAATTAATTATTATTTATGTTTAGATAATCAGTCCAAATATCTTTTGCAAAAAATTGAAAACTCTAAATTTATTTATTTCTTATATTATTTATAATATTAATTATTTTAATTATGTGTATATATTAATTATATTTATTATTAATATATATTTATTAATTTTATTATTTTTAAATTAAAATTTTTATATCGTATCACCTTAAATTGGGAAGTTAGGACCATATATAAATATCATTTGTCACTCTCTGTATTTAAATTATTTAAAACGTTATCACCACCGTATCTTTGAAATTTATTACTTTCACGTCGTTTTTTGGATATTTTGATGCCAAAATTCAAGACACCAATATTTCAATATTTGACATATATACCGTTTCAAGAAATTTGTTTGAGCAAAATATTTCTGTTAAATCGTTTCGAAAAAAATGTTGATATTCTCTAATGGAAGAAAAAAAATAGTTTTACTTTTGTTTCTAAAATATGTGTGTCTAATTTTTGTTTTGTTTGTTTTTTTGTACATTTGTATTTTATAAATTCCTATTGTTTAATCTATCTTATTTTTTTATTGAATTCGTGTTAAGTTTTGTAAGTTCAGCTAGACTTCGCCCTTTATATGATTAAAGCCAATTAATTATTATTATTAATAATACGAAAATATAAACTATGACAAAAATAAATTGGAGAAATGCAGAAAAATTAGAAAATTCACAGAAAATTTACCAGTTAACCAGTGGTTTACTTAGAGATATGTTCTAAGGATACAATTTTACTGACAGCCAAGACAACATGCAGAATACAAATAATTGAACAAAACAAAAACAAACGAGCTGGTGGAACGAAGAGATATAAATTGCGATCAGGCTTAAAAAAGCAATCCGCAGAGCTACCTAAAAAATATTTCGAGGACCTACTAAAGACAGAACAGATAAACACAGAAGAAGAAGAATATGAAAATGATAATATAGAGCAAGGGGCAGTAAGGCCAAAAGAGTTTAGTAGAGTGGAAGTAAAGTATTCAGTGAAAAGTATAAAAAGAGGCAAACCTGGACATGATATTACTCCTGAAGTGCTACGGAACTTAGGAAACAAGTAGTAACAAACCTCAATAAAGTTTAGAACAAAAGGATTGGGAATTGAGCATAATTGTACCAGTACATAAAAATAGTAAAAATAGAAACTGCAGTAACTACAGAAGCATATCGCTGTTGAATACGGTAGCCAAATAGTACAAAATATTATTAGATGATAGATTAAAAATCACAGCAGACATACATAACAGAATGTGCTTTTGCCCATGAATTGATGAGTTATCTAAAAACGACAAATAACTACTGAATAACATAGAATTATGGAATACAACACTAATAAAAGAAAATATAAGGAAGACAACAATATAACTAGTTACATCGTTAATTTCCATATATTGTTTCTCAAAGGTGTTTTTTGTACATACTTTAGGCCATATCTCCCTTAATACTTTATCAAAACCAAAGATTGAGACATCATTTTGAAGATTACCTTCACCGCTATCGGCGAAAAATAAACAAACAATTCAAAATTATTAAAAACCGTATGTTGGCCGAGCGCCATCTATTGACAATCTGTCTAACTAACATCTCTCACTCCCCGAGCGCATTACAAGCGGTAAAATGCCGAAACAAGCATGATTGCGATGCGAATTATTTGCACGGGACCAACTAGTTTTCTGTATAGTTAGTTGTTTCCAATTTATCTTCCTGTTTGTCGGGTCTCATTGTTGTGAAATGTAAAACGCAGAGAGGCCGAGTTCATGAATTGGTAATTAATGTCAGCGTCATCGTCGGTGATTGCTGTCGCATCCTGAGCTGAGATTGCATGCAACCGCCAACCCTCCACCTGCGGTTTTTCGGTCTTCGGCAACGGAGACAATATGTGGCGACCAGACGACCCCACCGCGTGCATTATATTGTATCCACGTAATCAGGCTGAGTGGTGGTCACCACCGGGTCACTGCGGTCCAGCTGCATACCACAAAGAAGGATATTCTCTGCTTTGTTTACTCGCCACACTGCACAAACACATACACACCCACAAGACCACCAATCCACTCTTTTCCCGTTTCTTCTCGTCTCCATTTAACTTTTATCCAATTACAAAGAGATCCCGTTCGGACTTTACTGAAATAAATTAATTTGGGGGTTTTGTTCGGTCACCTTTTGTCGGTGTAGGTTCTTTGTCGGCGGAGACGTGGTTTAAATACGTTGCCTAGACTTGCCCGATATGCGCGTAATTGAATGAAGCTGAAAGCATCGACGTGCAGCTTGTAATGGCAGCAAAGTGTGTTTGCGCGATTTTTTTCATAAAAACAAGACCGGGCCGGAGGAGTTTACTCAGAAATCGGCCCAATTAAGCGCCCATTGTCGATTCTATGTTTAAACAAAACTCGAAACGGATTGCTTTCGGAGCGGGAGCGTCAGTTCTTGAGTTGTCGCTGTTTACACAAACAAATCGATATCCAATCACTTAAATGCATTTGTCAACGATGTGTGCATTTAACGAAATGAATCTTTACCGCACCTGCTGCAATTTGGTTAGAGCAGTCAAAGTTAATTTGGAAAAAATGGGAAGCGTCGCGGAAGTTGTAAACACGGAAACGTGGCCTTTACGACTAAGTAATGAAGTAAATTTTACAATTGTAATTAAAATACAACTTTGATAATCCGGACAATATAGCTTTTGGGGGTCCGTATTACCGAACTAAAAAATACACATTTAAATGTCTCGAGTGACTAAATCTCACGCTAGAATTTCGATTTGTTATACATCTATTTGTAGTTCAGTATTTTTTGTAAAAGAATCCTAGCTTAACAGCCTTTTTAGTAATAATATGTATTGATAAGAATTACAAATTTCTTCTGCCCACTGAATATATGTGAAAAATATTTTTCCACTTTTGAATTTAAACTGTGCAGTGAATTACTAACTAACCTCAGAGTCATGTTCTTTTTATTTTTCTTTCTTTTGGCTACAATTAAGTATTTATCGATAAAATTGTTATCCACAACATCGTTCGTTCCTGTTGCCACGATTATTATGAACTACTAAAAAGTCAATAACTAATTACTATTTTCTCTTCAGTTATTACTCGGATCTATAATACGTAGTCTTTCAATTATTACATGGTTGTTATTTACTAAAAATTGTATCTGAGAGTGCTCTTAATTATTATGTTTTCTGTTTATGATTTTCAAGCAAAACTTAGATTTATTATAAGTAAATTATTTCAAAAGGTTCACCATATTATTATTTTTTTGTAATATTAGGTATGTCAAAAGTATTTTCCTCTAAGAATATTTATGGTGTGAATTAAATATTGGTTTATCGGCAGAACAAATTAGTGACAGAAATAACTTTCTTCTATTAGATGAGGAGCGGTGTCTATGACAATGCCTTCTGTGGCTTTTAGATTAATTAAGAAAAATGTTCGCTTCAGATACATGAAATATAGGTGTTGGTCATCCATATGTTTTACTGCTTTTGTACATCATTAACATATGTTATAATTTAGGCAACCAATACTACACTCGGTTTTTATTTAATTACATAAGAACCTGAACAAATTTTTTAAAAATCCATTATTAATGTGCATTTTTGGCACACAAGCCATCCGTATATAAAATTTTGGGGCGCCAGTCCTCACGGCTTGGGCTCTGCGTTGATTATCAATAAGTGAGTGAATCAGTAAGCAGACATCGTTTTTATACATATAAATACATATACATACAGATTGATAGTGCTTAGAGACTCGTGAATTTATAGCAGTATAAACTTGCATTTGGTCAATAATATTTAGGAACTTTTCTTGGAATGGTTTTATTATTTTAGCACAGTAGCGGCTCGTAATCATTTTGTTAGAGGAGGCAGGCAGTTTTTATATTATTACTAATTGCCGTAAAATATTGAATTTTGATTTAATTGTCTGACAAGCTTCTTCTCAGTTGAAATTACTGCTATACACACATGTTATTTCCAATTGTATTCATTTTGTTTTTTTTCAAAATAATTATCTTGACTTCTAAAATGTTTTGAAAAATACAATAGAGAAACTGTCAAATTATCTCGATGGAATTAATGCATTGTTTAACGAATCAGCGTAACAATGAATTAAAAAACTTGAGTAGCGATTATTTTAATTTTAGGTTGCCAATCATTTAAATTAGCCAGACAACAATTGGCAGTAATAAGTTCGTGCTATTAGTTTATTTTCCACTTCGAACTTCCCAAACATTCAATTTGCGTTACTAATTCAAACAATTCCTCGGAAGTGAGGCCCCATGAATATTTGTAAAAAGAACTCCTTTCTACATCTTCTGACTTAAAATTAGAGAAAATCGTGAATATTTATTGTCACATCAGTTTTTTTCAGCAGTTTCAAATTTGAATATTTACCTTATAAATTTATGTTTTTGGTTACAACGTGAGCAATAGAATGCAATAATTTATTTCGAATTGTTGTTAATGTCCCTGAAGGGGTATCTTTTTTGTAGTCAACAACACTAATTCTTTAAAGTTTCCATTATTTAACCATTTTCTACTCTCCTGTTTATTTATAACTACTGCCAAAAAATAAAAAATATAAATATATCTTTTTGTTTGATTTTTGTGTCCGAGAACATTGATTAAACTTGCACTTGACGCGCAGTTAAATGTATTATATTTTGATTGCTTAAAGATGCAATTTACAGACCAAAATTACGTCTTTGATTAAATTTATTGAGCACTGGTCAAAAATTAAACACACGGCCAACAAAACAACTATTCGAATAATACTACCCGTTGACTATTTACATTTTCCGTAAAAAGAATTTAAGAAATTCTGGTCTGGACGAGGAATTAGGGAATTTGTACGAACAATTTATCCATCATAAGATAAGCTCTGAAGGTAAAGCAAATCAATTTTTTTGTAAAACTATAACTTGAAAGTTAAAAATTATAAATTGATAAATTCTAGAACCAGAGGAGTCGCCACTACTTCAGCATTGTTGGAAACCTTTTCACCGCACACTTTCAAAAGTCGAACACGTGACTCATTTTAAATGTGTGCAGTCAACTTGAGCTAGTCAACAAGCAATTTTTAACCGTGATATACTCATAAAAATATTTTGTTTTTTGCGTAAAATCTTACAATAAATAGAGGACTATAACTTGCGATGTCGTGAATATCTTCATATTTCTCAAAGTTGTTTTTGTGATTTTCAAAACCAATGATTGTACCATCAATTTGAAGATTACCAGCACGATTAACGACGAAAAATAACCAAACAATTTAAAATTAATGTTTCTTTTAAAACAATAATAAAAATTGTACTTTATATCGTAGCGCCATCTATTGACAATTTGTCTAAGTAATAAATGGCACTCCCCAAGCGCATTCCAAGCGGTAAAAGTGTAAAACAAACATGATTGCGATGTGAATTAGTCGGACGGGGGCCAACAAGTGAATTGTTTATTAGTCTAGTTCGGATTAGACCCGCCCCCCACCACTACCCACTGAACTAGCGCTATTCAAAAGTTGCTCAAATTACGTCCAATTCTTCTATTATTCTCGTCCACGGCCCAAACCGACGCCTGAACATGAAATTTGTTTACAGAATATTAGGCAACAAAGTGTCTTCACTGATTCACTCACTCATTGATAATCAACGCAGAGCCCAAACCGCGAGGGCTAGCGACTTGAAATTTTAGATACGACTGTCTTATGTGCTGAAAGTGAACACTATAAAAGAAGTTTTCAAAATTCGGTACGGTTCTTATGTAATTAAATAAAAAAGTGTAGTTACCTATTTTATAATTGTTTTTAATGTACAACAGCAGCAAAATAGAATGGATGACCAACAACTGTATTTTAAGTTTAATTTTTCTGCTGAAGTTACAATTGTAGTTTGCCGCTAGAAATTTACTGCGTTAGGAGCGAGTATAGAAAAATTTGTACTAGCCCGGTTGATTAGTTGGTAAAGCCCCGACCCAGGTTTGATTCACACTTGGTACCAAGTCGTTCTAATTAAATATGCCTATTTACTGCTGCCTACTGCTTAAGTTGAAGTGTTGTCGTCAGTAAATCAAAAAACATGTTTTCGCGTTTTGTGATTTGGAAAGAAGGCAAATGACAGCCGGTAATAGAGCGGTGTGTGAATGATGCCGTGGGTTACACAGTAGCGTAGGTTTGTCCTCTCTTTGTGCGGCCGTTGCCATGGACGCCGTTGCCACAAAGCTTTTGTGCGAATCGCGACGGGGGCTGTTTTACCTGGACCGGTTACTCATACTCCCAATATCGGCCCCCGACACTTCCACGTTCGCCTTTTGACCCCGCTTTGGTCAGTTCCACCACCAATTGGCAACAGGCCCGATATAATTAGACTTCGTTTGTAATTTTTGTTTTTTCTTGTTCCAGGTGAGTGATTGGGATCCAAATCAGCGCTCTGCCGACATCAAACGAGCGGATACCATATTGAATAAGTTGTTTCTTAATAACGAATTTCTGTCGGTTTTCGATATTGAAACTCGGGAAATAAGGGGAACGATCAAGGAATGCGTTCGCTGTGCCTCTACAGCAACGCGCATTACTTAGTTTGAATTGGAAATTCTCGCTCACATACTTGCATCTAATAAACTCTGAAATTTCCATGTAATTAACTTTGAGCTCCCATCTGAAGGATCAATGAAGTGTGTTGTGTTCATAGCCCGGACGTATTTTTGCCTTAAAATTTGTTCGGCTGACAGATGCCACCTGTCATAAATTTTTAACAACTACAGACAAAAATTAAACGAAAAAATTGCGACGGGGTGAAAAACGGGCCGGCTCAAAGTGTTTTTTAGGGATTTTCAAACAAATTTCCCAATTTCAGGGATAATTGAACTCTGATTGTTGTTTGTGTCTCAAAACATTGAGTACGGAGGAAATTGCGTGGGTTGGGGCTTGAAATGAGGTCTTATAGGCACAGCACGGGAAAACCTGCTCGGGACAGATCTCATATTACACAACGTCACTTTGCAGGTTCGGATTTGTTCGAAGTTCTGTCGCTCCTGAGTCGATTTCTCAGAATTTTCAGGCGCGTGTGTGAGCCGAAGTATGGTTCCGTTCTTAATAATGAATTAAGTTCTGTCAAGCGGAATTTCCGCTCCGCTCCCACGATGCAATTTCTATCATTCGCTCTTCCCCGAGGAGAATTAATTTTTGTGTTGTTTCACTCTGATGAAATTCATAAGTGGATGCCGTTCATGCAGGACCGTGTGTGGTCTATCGAGTTTCATTTTGCGAGGAATTTCAATGAAGGAATTTTTGCATGTTAGACGCAAAATAGAAGAATGCGCCCGATCGACGTCGCAATTACCGTCTCTCATAAAAATGCGAATCCTCGTGCGTTGTGAATTAGTGCTACAAATCCTTCAGACGTCGTCCCGTCTCATTTGCCTAACAATCGATGGTAGAAACGCTTCATTAACGCGCGAATCACCAACGAATCAAACCAACAGATTCGTGTTAAAATATTTGCGGTTCCGATTTAATTGTCCGCGTAAAAATCAATGCGCCTTTCCGAATTTCCGCAAATAAATATGGCTGTCATACGAACGGTATCATATTCATTCCTGGACGGAGAACGATCCGAAATTGACGTTTATTTGACTGGTAGAGGGAACGAAGCGTCCTGAAACAAACAGGATGCCTCCTTGGCTAATAACGGGAGCTGAAGGGGCGGTCTTCCGCCCACAACCGCCGCCTCCTGTCGGTCTATATCAAAAACTCGCAAATTCGTATATTGCCGCTCGCTCGACTGGGATTCTATTTCATTTACCTGGCCACTTGAGGAGCGAAGCCCCGGGATTGATGAGAAACATCGAGCACACCCCACTTCTGGTCCCCTTCCGAAAGATTGATGCGATTAATTAGAAATTTTAATTGGAATGCGAATTCCCAATTAATTTTAATAATTCTATAATTATTAGCGTTTTTGTTAAATGGGTCGCGACCGCCGACGGTAATTTATCGGTCCTGAGCGAGCTGTTACTTCTAATCTGCACACGACTTTAAATGGTTCGCTAATTTGGATTAATTTATAGAAGGGACATGGGTTTACACCACCACTTAACACGTGCAATGCGGATTATCCGAATGGGACACGTGAGGGTACAAGCTAATTACCAAAATACTCAAATTTAGCATTGAATCATCAAACAAAATCTACGATTTTTTTGGTACATTTGTTTACAATTTAACAATATAAATACAATTTACATTACTTCTTAAAGCAACAGAAATACAATTAGTTGTATATAACTGCAGGTGAACTGTAATTTTTTCAAGTCGCAGCTATTTAATCACGTGGGACATACATAGGATTATGTTAATATTGATTCCATCACTCAATTGTGTATCGAAAAAAAAGTGATTGTTGTTACTTACATTTCATATTTTTTAAATGTTATTAACATTTGAAAATAAACGAATTTTTAAAAATTTATATGTTTTGAACAATTTGAAGTATTGCAATAATTCCTCTTTCTGTCGATTCGTATAATTTCAAAAAATAATTCGAGAGTTTTTAAAGTTTCAGGAGGTCGTTGCGTTTTTCCGAAAATTACATGATACAAAATGACAAAAACTCAATTGTTCCAAATTGACAACCTACAATCTAATAACAGAATTCGATGTAAACGTAAACATTTTTTATAAAAATTTGTTTTACTAATTTTCGATATTTTTTACCGAGCGGTAAATCGCTAGCGTAAAACTGTACATCATACATCCGTTTCATAAAGATAATCCTTTGAATGCACCAATAATTCCTGTAATTCTTCAATAAATGCCATAATTTCCGTACATCCTAAATAATTCTCGTAGATTCTCAATAATTCTTGTAAATCCTCACTATTTATTTTAAATCTTCAATAATTCCTGTAATTTGTATGTAGAATTTTAATTAACTACAATTATTCTGTAACTCGAGTTTTTTGTGAACATCAAAAATATATAACACTTTTATCTTCTATTACTGGAATATTTCTAATACTCGCACTGATATTTTACACATAGGCAAGCCTAACTTAAATTTTTTGGAGAAATGCATACTGTATTTCGGAGAAACATATTTTTTTAGCAGGTTTAGTGCAGGATTAAGGTTCATATATTTCAATTGCATTAACGGTGGTGGATTTTCACAAAGGGTTTATTGGTGATATTAGTGATATTGCTGCGAAAGAAAAAAGATCGGAGCAAGATTTAAAATGTTTAATACATAAAAAAAATTGCAATTAATTGCTGAGATAGAAAAGTCAGAAAAGAAAAGAAATATATTGCAAAACAATTTGGAATTTCCCATACATATTATTAACAATTTTAAAAAAGAAGTACAAACGATTGAAATGGTTCAATTTAACAAAAAAAAAATATACAATTTTTTTCAAATGATAAGACTATAATTTTTTCATTTGTTGCTTTACGTCTGTACGTACGTAATATGTAGATATGAACTTTGTATTATGTACATATGTACGTTTCAACCAGTGTTTTTTTACAATGCCGATTAAATTTAAGTTTTAATTCTGCGTATTTTTCTACAAGTTAAATTTTCTCTAACTTGAAGTACATTTTCGGTTTCTTGGAGATTCGAGTTAGAAAAGTTCCTCTTTAGATACATATAGGTAAATAAATAAAGTAACAAACATTAAACGTAACAATTTTACATTATTAGTGATAACAAAACTTCAGTTAGGCATTTAAAAGGATTATAAATATTATGTGGGCACTTGTCTAGGTGCATTAGTAAATAAAGAAAATATTCAACAAAAATAAAAACATTGCAATACAAAAAACGTAAGAAATTATGAAGAACTATGGTAAAAAAGGGTTATTTCGTATTATTTCCTCTATAAGCAACAAAATTGTGTGGCACATACTGCGCCTGTGCAGAAACACATGCGCAATTGTTAGTTTCCTTCTAATTCCCAATAAATCCTTTGTAATTTCCAATAAATCCTATATAAATCCCAATAAATTTGCGTAATTCCCGATAAGTCCCCTAACAAATGCTATAATTCCTTCACACTGTACACCATACATTTTTTGCAGTTTGCCCCTCGCTTTTTACGCTATTCAACATTTTTTAGCTTTTGAAATGTGTAGGCTGTGGAATATAAACATTTAAAGTAGCATGTCATATGAATTATGTTTTTTTATCAAATGTTTACTATGAATTTATTTGTAAATTAATAACAATGAAACAGCAGACAAGAAAGTAAAACTTAACAGACACTATAAATTATTGTGCAATATACAGGTCTAATTAATGCAAATGTTTAATCAAATATTACTTCATTTGTGTAATTATTATTTGTCATTGCAACCAATAAGTTTAAAATCTCAATTACAGAACATTTAACTGAATCTTAATAATGCGACAAGTATTGATTTCAATTGTTTGCGATTCATTTTTCCTATTTCACAGCTTACACATATCAAAATTAAAGAAAAATATTTTTTTATAGAAAATGAGAAATATAGTAAAAACTAAGCAAAATTTGCATGTGATACCTGCTTAAAAGTCGAGTTTGTTTTTATGTCTACATCGAATGACCTTCTTTGATTATGGGATTGCAGTTTAAAAAATAAGTTTTTGATATTTTGTTAAAATTATATTCAAAAAATTGCAGCAATCTTTAGACACATTCAAATTATATAAAAAGTACTTTTAGATTATGATCCTGTATTATGAAAAACGACTATTGTATTATCGCAACAAATCAAAATATATTAATTTTAGCATTATACTTAAAATATATATTTCAAAAACTATGAGAGGTAGCAGCCGACAATAGAATAACAAAGTTGATGTCAATTTTCGGAATCTTTAAAGTATTTTACTTGGAAATTCAATATTTTCTAATGAACGGTTTGCATGAATCACCCTGTATTAGGGCTTAGAGGCTCAGAAGGCATTTACCTTTTGCTGAATTTTTTACAGTGTGAGTGACATATTGCCATTTGATATAATCCGTTTCTCGGCTACTCAAATGCCTCCCCCCACCAATTCACACGCGTGCGCGTCTTCGCCTTATTGCGCACGCGCAATATAACAATGGCTAAAATAACATACAAGAATTCTTATATTATTAAATTAAATTTTCCTAGCTCAATGTTTTTTTATATTTATTTGTTTTTATATGTTTACAAGTTGACGTATCTTGGAAGCGGTTAAATATAAGTTCCGGGAGTAGTTGTAAAGAGAGACACATTTTAACGATTCCGTGAAATTTTCCTCACACACTACTTAAGTAATACAATCGATTGTGTTGAGGTCTTTGTAGTTTGTAATGTCGCCGGTACAATAACAATAAAATGCACGAACGCACCGAAATAAAGAGCAAATCCAGACAACATGATGATTAGTTAGCGGAGCCTCGGAGATGCATAAAATCCTGCAAACGGTCCATTTAAAACTGCTGCCTTTAACAGCCCGAGTCGTCTCTTGTTTCCCAGTATTTTTATCGTTTTGTTTAGGTTAATCGCTAATTCAGTTAATCGGATCCCTTCCTGCTTCCCCATCGTTATTTCAGATAATTGGATCCGCTTTATTGTTATGTAAGATTATAAATTCGGCGCATCCAAGTGCCGATTTCGACTTTAACAACCATCAGAAATCACTTTTGGATTAGAGCAGAGACAAGCCCCCTTCTCAATCTCGCCACCCTTAAATCTATTTTATGAGGCGAGCGCTTTTTATTCGGTTTAAGGTAAACAGCACTACTTCCACCCCAAAAAGTTTAATCACTGTCGGCTGTAAATCTCAATTCTTGGGTCGCCCACGATCCGTCGACGTCTCTCTCTCGTCCTTTCATAGTTACATTTAATTACTTCCCCGCATCGATTTTCATTAATAGGGCATCCCCGCTGATATAAGTTTGATTAGAAAATTTGATATGCTCGCCTCTTTTCCGGACCCCCATCGCCCA
This sequence comes from Eledona agricola, assembly GCA_964023215.1. Classification (NCBI taxonomy): domain Eukaryota; kingdom Metazoa; phylum Arthropoda; class Insecta; order Coleoptera; family Tenebrionidae; genus Eledona; species Eledona agricola. Next base: position 6,043,630 of record OZ026861.1, read on the forward strand.
CTCTCACCTGCCTCCCCCCTTAATTCGAATCTCGTATTTATTCCTCGAGCCGGCTTTAATTTTCGCCGGCGCTGTTTAACATCGTTCTTGGGAATTTTAATTACTTTTGCGCTTCTGTTTCGCGTTTGCGTTGCCTTTATTTTACTATATTGAAATTAATTCGGGTGCCGGATTTTTCCGGGAACCGCGCGTGAGTGTGTGAGCGTAATTGCGCTTTCGCAGTCATATTTTCCTACCATAACCGCCCCCATTGTCCCATTGTGGTCAAATAAATGGGTGGAAAGCGTGCGCCGGAAGCGTTGTTCCCTCGGTTCATTAAAAACACTTTTCCGACTCGTCCTACAAATAAAATATCATGAATAATGTACGACGGAGGATTTGAATCCGCACATATCGAATTACGTTTTAATTAAAGTGAGTCCGGACACGCAGCCCACATCATCGATCTATGGCCAAATTAGTGACATCGATATGATGATATTCGGACGGAGCGTGAGAGGAATCAACAAAACCGACGCAAAATAAGCAATATTTCGTTGTAATGAACTGGTCTCGTTGCAGCGAATCGGATCGTGATTAGTACGACCAGGCGAATGGGGACGAAAAAATTCATCACCCAATTATGACGTTTTTTTGACAAAAGCGAGAAATGCGAAAAATTACGCACAAATTGATTTCGGAACAACATATTTTTATGACGCTGAGAAACGGGAAAAAGTTCAGCACGGTCTTTGTTACATTTTCCTAATTATTTTCTAACAACATTCCATTAGTTAGCTGTTTAACTAAAAGAAGAGGAGCTTATCATATATCCAAATTGCATTTAGTATTTTTACTAATTGAAATAAAATATTATAGGGTATTATGTTCTGTATTTAAATATAATTTTTACAAATAGAAGCAACATAATTTTATATTTGTATTTTGTAGAAAAAAATATATTAATACGGTATTTATATTATCCCGGCGCATCCACCATTTTTGTAATTGCAACTTTGCTTTAATCAAGAATATGTCATCTCCAATTGGGGACCATGAGTTCATCAATCAATTGTTAAACACGTGTAAACTAGCAAATAACGCACGAACTGTTGGGCAAAACAGATAAAAAAGAGATTATAATAAAATGTTTCCCAAATCAACCAGGAACAGATATTTATAGGAAAAAATATTTTTCAGGGCGTTTCTTTTTTAACATTGGCCCACTCCTTTCTAAATAAAAATAAACACCACTCGCAGCAACCGTCAAACTTCTTCCATTTGTTTATAAATCATTTATTTTTTCAGAAACGCCATGTTTCTAACTTCTTCACACATATACTTATTCCGAATTTGGCGTGTGTTCTCTTGCAATACAGATGTTTCTTTATCGTTTAGGTGGCAGCCAAAAATTATTTTTATTATGTATTGTTCTGTACCTAAATTGCATTTATAAGGTGCTGTTGAATTCTGCCATAATTTTGAAAAATCAGCCGGCGCATCCACCATTTTTGCTCGGTTATCGTTTGTTTAAAATGAGAACATGTTTTATTAGATTTGTTTTGTTTTTTTGTAGCAACTGAAATCCCCAATCTCCAACTTTAGACGATTACATTAATCGGATAATTAGTAAAAATTATGTTGTTACATTGAAAAGTATAATACTTACGAGTATTTTTTTCAATAATCAGGTAAATTGTCAGTTTATGAGCAAACTGTCAAACAGCAATATTTTTATAACAAGATAAGAAAAAATATATTTACGCCTAATTGCTCTGACATTTATACACGCAGCTTTACTAAAATAAGCTAAATGATGTTGAAAACATATTCTCATTTTGTTTCTCAGTAACAAACAAGCTCCTATTTGTGCTATCGCTCTTATATTGTTTGATTAGTTTGTATTTTCAATTAATTCTGAGCTGAATGTTTGAAAAGAAGTAGGAAGGAACTTGTAGTCGAATTTGTCGTTTTCACTTCTTATATTTATCTATTAAAACACCATCAAAAATCAAACAAAATTTTGAGTTTTTGTAAATTACAGTAATAGGACCGTTTATGCGCTTTTTTTAAATCAATTTGCAGCTGATATTGGAACACTTTATTAACAATTTGCGGTTTACTATTTTTTATTATAGATAATGTTGTGCAGCTAAATTGCAATTTCAATGGTGCTGAAAGATAATTTTTTTGCTGTAACAATTTTAAATAAATTACCCGGCGCATTCACCATTTGTGCTCGGTTGGTCGTTTTTTAAAAATTACAAGGACATGTTTTGAAATTTCTTTTTTATTGTTTATAGCAAATAAAACATTTACAACTAGCGACTATTAAATTAATCAGCAGATTAGTGAAACATTAAGTCATTACATTATAAAGTACTGTTTTGACATTTACACACAATGCAGCTTCAGTAAAAAAAACCTACAAATGTTTCAGTACAGATTGTCACTTATTGGCTTATATGAAAACTATTCGCGTTCGTTATAGTTTTGTTCAATTTGTTTAATTTCCAATTAATTTTAAGCTCAATCTGTCGAAGCTTATAGTCGAATTTGTATTCTTCACTTCCTCTATTCATATATGAAACCCAAAATAACAGCAAAATATTGAGGTCTTTCTAGATTATTTATAACGAAACAAGAAAAATATATTTACAGCCAATTGCTTTGACATTTACACACAACTTTGTCTTAAAAAAAATAAAAGTTATTTTAGACCATACTTATTATCATTTGTTGCGTTTTTCGAAAACCATTTAATTAATCCATAAAAATAACATTTGAATTTGTTGAAATGGAAACAAATACACCCCTATTTGTGGGTTCGTTTTTGTTAAATAATGTTTAGAGAGCTTATTGTAGTCGAATTCGTGTTCTTCACTTCTTTTATTGTTCTCTGAATGCAATTTTTGAAAAACAAAATTCTGACTTGTTTTGAAACAGTTTTGAATGAATTGATAGCAATAGATCTGTTGTGCCCTCTTTAAAATCAATTTGCTGAAATTCCAACATTACATTAACATTTTAAGATTCACCATTTTTTATTAAGTATGTATTATGTTCTGCAATTAAATCGCATGTATACTGGTGTAAGCAGAACAATCTTTTTTATACCGGTATTATTAGATTTGCCCAGCGCATTTACCATTTTTGCTCAATTGCTCCTTTATTTAAAACGGCAAGAACATGTTTGGAAAACGTTGGTATGAGCTTTGTTTTGCTTGTCGAAACTAATTTTCACAATAATCTCGGTAAGTTCACAATTTTCGCAAATATTGTCATGCAGCGAAATTAGAGATACAACACGATTTTTATCACAAGACAAGAATAATATATTTACACATACATCTTTGCTAAAGAGAGCTAAAAATGTACAAACAATTTTGTGTTGTTGCCTTGTTTCAAATCCATTGGAATTAATAAATTTAATAAATTTACAACAATTTTGTGTTGAACGTGCAAGAAGACGTCGAAGCTTGTAGTCGAATCCGTCTCCACTTTTTCGAGAATTGATTTTGTATGTTATTTGCAGAATTGTTCGCAGAATATTGTTTACAATTTACAAATACCGGCGCATCCGCCAAAGTTGCGTTTCTGAGCATTGTTTGCTTTATAACAATAGTTGTTAACAGTAAAATGATTCGGAAAAGGTTTTTACACATTTTTATACGACATGGTTGAACACAAAAAAACCTACGCGGTTGTATCTGCTTTACAAAACAAAATTGTATTATGCGTATAAATCATGGATTTTTTGAATAATTTTTCATATTTGCAGTATCTCGTAACAATGACCGATACATTTTTAGCTGAAATTGTGAGATTTGATTCTATCTCCCGTGAAATATTAATTTTACCAATTTTGCTGTGATACCAAGTTACCAAAACACGCAGAGATGAAGAGGACGTGGGCTGTATTTTGTTTTATTTTTACAGTGTACTCGTAGACTTTGACATACGACATTTTACAGGAAATGCTCAACCCACATATAAACCCACGCCTGGAGATGTAGTGTATCTAATATATCCTGTGCATTGTATCCGCAACAATTGTTAACGAAAAAGTTAATCCAAGAGTGTTAATTTCAAGGTCAAACATTTTCTCTAATCTAACGAAATTCAATGGTTTACGCAGTCTTGTTTTATTTTTGTTTTGTAAAATGTTATATTTACACATACACACTTATAATAATTATACTTTATTTGCAACTATCACTGATAATGTTATCAAATTAGAAATGGAAACTCATTTCTAAAAAATTATTATTTTTACTACATACACTATTAAGCAGAAGACACCTTTCAAACCTAGCAACAAATATATAGAGCATATTTTGGGGAGTGTAGTTTTTTAACATTTGCACCTACCTATTTTAGATGACTTTTTACTAGTTTATTAGACTAGTTCTGGATTGATTGTAAGCAATAACGCAGTTCCCCACTTTTAATTAATGAAACATGTTTCTGAATTTAATTACAAAACTGTTAAATGCATTAACCCGGCGCATCCACCATTTTCGCATCCACTCCCGCCATTTACAATTTCGAGAAGATGTTTTAAAAGCTTTGTTCCGAGCGTTGTTTCGGCGTGTTTGCGCCATGAAACACGCCGTCGACACCTCGAAAGCTCGTTCATTATGAAAATCGTCGCTGAATATGCGAGGAACCGTTCCCGATCGTGCGAAAGCTGTTCAGCGATGGATTTCAGTTAAGGCGATGTACGTGCGATAACAGACGTCTGCTTTACCGACAGAGCTCACGTTGTCACTTTCCCTCCATGTGAACAAAGGGCCTTCGTATTTACCCAGCGCCCAAGAAAAATATTCTCCAGATTTGGTCATTTTCTTGGTATTGTAAAAAGCTGTCGTCACCACAGACAAAGCGGCAAAGTCGTGTTTGTGTTTATTGAGGTTTGAAAGATAGCATCCCCTCATTCCGAATCGTTTGTTGTAAACCGAGTTGTATTAGGGCGATTGTTTTTATTTGACGCTTATAAATCGGTGTTGTTGTTGCTCGGAGTCGTCGTTTTCGTAATTTTCATAAATCGCAGGCATTAAGAGACCCGGTAATTGTGTTTCGGTTGGCGTCGGTTTGTCAAAAACTTTCTTCGGCGGCGGCAAATTGTTTTAGGCCGGTCGCAATTTTGAGAAATGCTTCTGGGGTGTGTGTAAAATATGAAGGGACGGTTCGTGAGTCGTTTCGTATGACAGGCGGCAACATTTTCCGTCTCTAATTATGCAAGAACGGGGCGGTATGATTAAAATCGAGTATTCGACTAAGAAGGGAGAAGAGTGGAGAGTTAACTGTTGTGTTCGAGGCGGTTAGTCGGCGTTATGATGAATGTTTCCGAAGTTATGTGTAAAAGTCGTTAATAATGCTCAAAACTTGCGCTCACCTAGCTTATAATAATTCTCCGCTTCTTCGGGGAGTTCAAAGTTCGCACCGTAACGAGATGGGGAGGAATAGATACGGAGGCGAATTTGTCTTGGTGGAAGGTGCGTGCACAGAGCCGGAATAAAGAGTGGGGCGCTTTAAATCGTTCGAGTCCGTTCCTGGGTCCATCAACTCGGGCCGTAAGTTTTCTGGCAGCTTTTCTGTTTGCTTTATTCACCTTCCGCCATCACCGACGACTCGCCTTGACAAACGACCGCTTCCACGCGCCGCATTTGTTATACCTGTCGTAATATAGGAGTGTATCAGAAATTGCACGGATAGAGATTTGTCTCCGGGTGACGTTGTCGAATTTGGCACCGAAACGAATCATTTATTATTATGAAAGATGCATGGGCCACTTTTTTGCGTCTTCAAGAGCAAACAGGTTAGGGAGCTATGTCGTGGGGAATTTCGCTGTTTTAGTCAGTCGTTTATCGCATTTTCCACTGATTAAGTATAATTGCGTGGGGATTTTAGTGAAGCGCGTAAAGCCGCTTATCTCTACATGTTTAAAGTGCTCCAAAATCATTTGTTGCCGAGCTCCGACTACTTTATAAATTCAATAGTCCCGGAATACGAATTACCCGAACGTAAATCTATTTCTGTTGCTTTAACTAAAACGGTTTGCTTCCCTCTGATTTTTCATCGACTTGTTTTATGGCTCCCCCGGATTAAAAAATTGTGGCTCGCGTTATTTATAATATTCCCACGCACAAAGAAACAGAACGCAATAAAAAGCAAACTTAAAATGCGAATAAATTTATTTACAAAGATTTTATAATGCTAGAGATGTTAGTTAAACATATTTTCAAAAGATGGCGCTATAACTATTATACGCTTTTTAAGAATTTTAAAATAGAGATTAACATTTTGAATTGTGTGATTATTTTTCCTCATTCGCGGTGAATATAATCTTCAAAATGGTGGCTGAATTATTGGTTTCGATGAAATATTAAGGGATATATGGTTTATTGACATAAAAACACTGTTAAGACTTAATTATAGGTATTGGCCGATTTCGGTACAATTTTAATACGCACAAAGAAACAGAACGGAATAAAAACAAATCTTAAAATGCGAATAAATGTATTTACAAAGATGTTATGATGTTAGATTTGTTAGTTAAACAGATTGTCAATAGATGGCGCTATGACTATAATACGGTTTTTAAGAATTTTAAAATAAAGATTAACATTTTGAATTGTGTGTTTATTTTTCCTCATTAGCGGTGAAAGTAAACTTTAAAATGGTGGCTCAATTATTGGTTTTGATGAAATATTAAAGGATATATGGTCTACCGACATAAAAACACTGTTGAGAAATAATTATAGATATTGGCGGATTTCGGTGCAATTTTAATAACCGCAGAAATTGAACTTTCGAAACTGTTCACGCTACCCTATTAATTGTCTCAATTTCTGCCGCACCTAACAATATTTGCCATAAGTTGAAAATTTTATAAGCACCTCTCCTGTTTTTGTGTCGTTAGAAATATTTAAGAGCCTTACTAATTGCACGAGCTTTTTTATCTTCCAATTAGTTTCCAAAGCTGCTGAAGGCAAATTTCGTAAAATTGCCCTAATCCGATTTAAGATGATGAGCAGTGATTTAGTTAATTTTTATAACAAAAACTCCTACTTGCTCCCCGGACCTTCGACAAATGAACAGGAAATGCAAAAAAAATGTTTGTTTTAATACATTTTGCTGGAACAATTTATTTTGCCAGTAATGGTAATTCGCCAGACAACAATCAAAGACAAAACACGAAATATTAGCTCCGGTGTTAAATGCGCCCGTCCAGAATTCCCGGAATATCTCCGTTTTAATTAAAATAATAGTTTGCTAATGCACTTCGTCAACACAGCATGCACAACAACGAAACGACAGTCAATCCTAATTAAACAAATACTTGCTCTTAAAAGGCGCTGAAAGTTTATTTCGTTGCTATATATTGTGTCCAAATCAGAGATAATTGCAATTGGATTCGGGTTCGTTTTGAGCCGGGACGCGATTTTTCGGACTACGCACTCCACTATATTAAAATTTTCGCCGCCAGCTTTCAATACTGTTCAAAGGTGTTCAAAGAGGATATTACGATAATTACACAAACTAGTTATTTGCGAGAAGTATTCGTGTGATGCACAACACGATGTTTGGATAGAAATGCGACAATTTTCATTAAAAAGAAGGCTTCAATGTAACAAATACATTCTTTAGATGCTCGAGCACTTGAACTACAATTCGTTTCAAAAGTATTTTAGTTTCTAAATAATTACGATTTCTTGAAGTCGAGGTATTTCTTCAAATTTTCTTAAATTTGATCGACAAAACCTCTCAATGTAACACATACATTCTTCATATGCTTGACACTTAAAAAAACACAATTATTGTAAAACAACGTACGCACAAAAATTAGTCGAGGCTGCAGGCCAGGGAATGATGATTAAAGTGATTAGAGTGTAGAATTTTGGTGTTAAACTGGAACTGATTGACAACCATCTCGACTCAATAAATAAAAAAATATATCAAAAGTCTGTAAAAAATAGACCAAAATCTAGTTTTCAAGTATTGAGTTCGAGAATGAGTTAGCAACGTTTGATTATAAAAATTCAACTTAAACACAGTACTTTATTTATTAGTTTATTGTGTATTTTCAAGGTTTTCAGGTTACTTCTTTAACACTCTAGATTTTTTTAGCGTTTATATCGAATCTTTTCACTTGAACACATCAATTCTCAAATTTCTCAGCGATCAAATTTGAACTTCATTTTGAAATTGTCAAATTTTAACCTGGACTACCAAATATTAACCTTGAACACTGTATTTCAACACAAAACGTCCATCATTACGAAATTTTTAACGTTAAAGTATAAATTTTCATATATATATATGTATTTCATTTTTTCAACTTTTTATCATGCTAAGTACTCAACCAAAAATTAGTTGAGAACGCAATGTATTATTCGTTCAAATTTTTAGTGTTCAATTTTAATGATTAAATTTCCATTCTTTAACGTTACGGTACGAGTTTTGATAGTAACCATCTTCAAATTTATCTCTGATCCCTCAGTTTTCAACTGGATCGAGCTTAAATTTTTTAACATTCAACTTTTTTTAACTTGTTCAAGTTTCTGTTGGGTGAGAGCAACAAAGAACAGTTAATAACCCAATCGATTATAACATTCCAAATTTCAGCGTTGAGTTCTGAATTTTATGTCAGCTTGAAATTTCCACAAACAACTTTCAGTTTCAAATGCTTTTATCAGTCAAATTTCTCTTTCCATATACTGATTACACATTACAAACATTACACTTGCTCAAATATTTATTTTCAGTCTTAACTATGTATTATTTTATAGTTTATGGTTAAATTTAGAACTTAACATTTTATGTTTTTATTCTTCTTCTTCTATATTAGGTCTTTCAGGGTTCAGCTTCAACACAAGACGTTCTATTAAATTTGAGAGATAAATTTTTAACTTTTCTAATTTTTTACAAATTTTCAACTTGTAGCAAAGGCTGAACACTACGCATCACCAAATTGATTATCAAATTACAAATAAAATATTTCAAATTTACTTTTTCAATTTTATTTAATCTTTAAATGGTCAGGCTTTCCCTGGGTTTCAACTGGGACTACAAGTTCTTAAATTACAACTTTGAGGTTTAATTTTTCATTCAACATTCAATATTCAGCTTTTATTACCAAACCTTATAAATTTTAAATATTCTCAACTTTCTTGTTGTTTTTTGAGTTCTGACTTTTATATGTCAGCTCTGAAATTTCAACAAGCAACTTTCAATTTCAAATGCTTTCAACAGTTAAATTTCGGCTTCTACATTTTCTGAAATTTTGAACATTGCTCTTGAACCCTGTTTTGCTTTCTCAGCAAAAATTAATTTTCAGTTCTCTACTTTCATATGCAGTATTCAAAGTTTCTGGTTCAATTCGTAACTTAACATTTCAAGTTTTCAGCTTCTGTATTATGTCTTTGAAGGTTCATCTTCAAATCAAGTCGTACCATGGACCTTTTTTTAATTTTAGAGGTAAAATTTCAACTTTTTCAAATTTTTTACAAAATTTCAACTTGCCGAGCAAAGACTGAAGGCCAAGTCAATAATCAACTGTTGCTCTCGAATTCCATGTTTCACAGTTTAAATTACAGATTAAATATTTCTAATTTACATTTTCAACTTAATCTTTAAATTGTCAGGTTTCACCTCTGAACGTTTCTATTGGGGTTATAAGTTCTTAAATTATTACTTTGTGTGGTAGATTTTTAATAATGGAGTCTCAGTGGAAAGTGTTCAACTTGCACCACTCTCTTTCAACGCATTTTAATTTTCAATTTTTTAACGTTTCAACGTAAACTGGTTAGTTTTTAAAATCAATATTCAATGTTCAACATTTACTACCAAACCTTTTAAATTTTAAATATTTATTATATATATATTTACGCGTGTTGAAAGAAAAGAACACTGAATAGTAATCTAGTTATTAAACATTTTCAACTTTTTCAACTTCAACGCTTTAACGTGTTGAAATAATATAACTGAAGCAGTATGAAACTACAACTAGTAGCTTTCAGTTGATTCAACTTTCAGCTTCCGCTTTTCAATCTTCGGCTTTCAACTCCCAACTTTCATATTGTAGCGATAACTGTCAAATTTCAAATTCAACTTTCTTATAACTACGTAACTGAAGCCGTTGTGTTTGAACTCATTTATCTGCCTCAAAATAAGAGAGCTTTTCGGGAGAGTTCATTTTTATGAAACCCAATGCAACTGAGCTTTCAATAGTGCAACGCGTCAAAGAGAATATATCAAAGCGACAATCACACAAACTATAATATCAATTCGACGAATATTTGTATCCGACACAATATTACGCTTATAACGCGTTCCTCTGATCCAAATATCATCCAGCAGCTTTTGTGATTGGTCGACGACGAGGAATTTTGCAGAATCTGCGTGCAGGAAACGGAGATTGCTTTCTAAAAGCGGTAGTAATTCGATTGGGGCACTTCTCCTGCTCGAAATCATTACCGCGAGGGCGTGTTTAGATAATTTCTTCTTTGCCCTGTTTCTTTTTCGTTTTTTCTTCGAATTTTATTCGCGGAAACAGAGTATATTCGTGGCGGCACTTAAACGCCGACGTAAATCATATTTTTACCGACGAAACTGCAGACTTGCTTCCGTTCTACTCGCCCGAGCGGAAAATTATTGACGTTTTATTATACCGTTTACTGGCGAGGATATTTTATGTCACAATTGATTCCGCGTTATGAAACCGCTCCTACTCTACATAGTTGCCCTCGCAGGATAAATTACAGTGACGGGCGACGCTTCTTCGGTGATTCGCGAAAACGAAGAAGTGGAAGGATAAAAATCGTCCCGAAACTCGAGCGTCCAAATACTTACTCCCGAAACTCCAATTAAACGAAAACAACTCCGCTCTCGTTTGTTTTTTATCAATTCGCCTAACGATCGAACGTCAAAGAAACAAGAAAACGCCAAACCGTTCGTATGTTTAGATATCATTTCCAGGACGAAAATCCCATTAGGAAGTGGACATGTGCGGCGGGTGCCCAAAGGGGCTTGCATCCTCCGCCCTTGTTTGCGTATTTTAAGACACAGATAGCGTGGGGTCAGCGACGACGGCGGCGGTTTAGAAGATATCAGTGTTTTACTTTCGTTGAAGTCGGAGGGCGTGCTCCGCAAACCCAACTCGAATGCTGATGACCGAAATTCGAGTCCGGGCACGGAGCAAGCATTACATTCGAATTCCGGAGACGAACGCTCAACAGTTGCAGAAATACATCAACGAAACTGCATCAATGGAGATGTTATTGAAATGGTGCAGGTGCAGAAATCTCCCGCTTTACATCAGATTTAATTCGAAACGTTTACTTTGTAATTGTAAATAAATTGCGAATTCGGAGCTTCGGTGCATTGCAAAACGCACGAACTTTGCTTAATGCGAGGCAAACAGGTATTTCGTCTTATAAATATAATTCCTAGAACATTTTCAGCTAACTTAGATGAGTTTCAAAACAAAATTAAATCCGCTTAAGCGGTCTTTACACAATTTTTAATCGCCGAGTTAAATTAATTGGAGTTAGAAATTATCCCGCGATCAAACGTTTGTGTTCGAAAACTTTTCCTCTTGTTTCCGTTGAAGAGATTTTCTAATTACTAATTTGTAATCACTGTCATTGGATTTTGTGCTCCATTTTTGAAATTGCAATAAAACGGTAAACCCCACTTCTCACCAACGATTTAGTCACTATTTCATCATTGTGCAATTTGTTAGAGTGTAGAAACTGCTTGACTTGACTTCGTTTAGAGATGAAGAAATTTTAAATTGAGTTTTCAGTTGACAACCGTTTCAGACACTTTATACGTAGTGCACTTTTTAACCAATTCCATGTCGAGTATTTTTTATCTCAATGATAAATCATTGCCAAAATTCTACACTAGAAAAATTTATACAAAATCTATATTCAACGGAATACTGAGAATCCTTTTTTTTGCGCTCTACAGTTTTTGAATAATTGGTGTTGGACCAATAGTCTAATATTTTTATTTAAATCATTTTGAAAGCGATTGAGTCGAACTAAATTACCTGAACTGGACCAATACGACTTAGATACGATACTAAATGGTTCATCTTGGCTTCAAGACCATTATTTTTAGAATTAAATATTCTACAAATTTTTAATTTTTCAAGCAAAGGAAAATTGATACAGTTGATTATTCCTCTCAAATTTCATCTTTCACCGTTCAAATCTATTTATATAAAACCAATTCAGGTTAGTTACACCATTTATTACTGAAGAACGACTAGACCGATTATTATGATCTCTGATTTGTTGGATTTGTCTCCGTCCCGAATAGCAGAATAACCATTTGAAGATCGGAAAAATTCACGACAAAAATTTATTAAGAAAATTTATTTTTTCATTTTTGTATGGAACGGCTTTTTTGAAGATATCTCAATAATGGATTAACTGATTTTGATGATTTTTTTTGTTTGTCTTGGTCTTGAAAGTTTCCTCGCGCATTGGAAAAATAAGAAAATCACAAACATTTTAATTATTTAATTTTATCTTAAAAAGAAAAATCAAATTAATTCAGCTAATAAGTTTATTGATTCTGAGGTGGTACGAAGTGCGCCGGGTCAGCTCGTAACAGATAAAATACATTGTATTTCAAATTTACATTTTCAACTTAATCTTTAAATGGTCAGGTTTTATCTCTGAACGTTTCAACTGGGGCTATAAGTTCCTAAACTACAACTTTGTGTGTTTAGTTCGTATTTCGCCCATCAACGTTGAGTCTCAGCACAAAATGCTCAACTTAGACTACTTTTTTCAACGCGTTTTAATTTTTAATTTTTAAACCTTTCAACTTATACCTGTTTCACATTTCAACATTCAATGTTCAGCTTTTATTCTCAAATTTTATAAATTTAAAATATTTTCAACATTCTGGTTGAGTTCTGGCTTTTATATGTCAGCTCTGAAATTTCAACAAGCAACTTTCAATTTTAAATACTTTCAACAAAATGTATTTTAAGAAATTTTGAATATTACACTTGAGCCTTTTTTGCTTGCTCAACAAACATTCATTTTCAGTTCTCAACTTTCAAATGTAGTATTTGAAGTTTATGGATCAATTCGTAACTTAACATTTCAAGTTTTTGGCTTCTATATTATAGTATATTTGAAGGTTCATCTTCAACTCAAGACGTGCCATAGATTTTTTTATAATTTTAGAGTTAATTTTTCAACTTTTTCAATTTTTTGCTGCATTTTTGGAATTGCAACAAAACGGTAAACCCAACTTCTCACCTACGATTCAGAATAAACCATAGAATTACTTTACAATTTGTTAGAGTGTAGAAACTTGACTTGACTTCGTTTAGAGATAAGGAAATTTGAAATTGAGTTACCGTTACAGACACTTTATATGTAGTGTCCTTTTTAACCAATTTCATCTCGAGACGCCGTTTGAGCATTTTTCATGTCAATGATATATCATTGCCAAAAGTCTACACTAGAAAAATTAAAACAAAAGTTTACATGTACAGTTTTTGAATAATTGCTTTTGGATGAATATGCTAATTTTTGTATTAACAAATTGTATTAACAAATCGTATGATTTAAATTAAATTGCATAGAACTAAATTACCTGAACTGGACCAGATCGACTTAACACGACATCTAAAGTTACTCAGCTTTACTTAACTTAAAAATTATCGAACCAAGCGGAACAGAAATGTGCTAAAATCTGATAACTAACTTAACTTGACCTAAACTGAATTAATATGACCTAAACTGGCCTAAAATCGCCTCGGTCGTGGTAACTCTCAAAAAACGCTTTGAGCAATTATTATAAAATTTGGCAGAAGAGTTTCAACGCTCAAATTTTGACTTCGTTGGCCCATGTGTGCAATTTCAAGATACAAAAATTACTCGCAAACTTGTTGATTCCGTGCCTCGACGAGAAACTAAAAATCAGTCCTTGTTGTTGGCTTTTGATTTGCATTCGGAAACATTTTAACACGAAAGCAATGTCGCGGTGCTGCAATTTCTCGACTCGAGCGTCTATTTTAATCTCAAAGACATCTTAAAAAGAAACTACACATAAAAGATGAATCCCTTCTTCAGACGGCGCACGATTCAGCCAACGTAACGAAATAAAAACGGAAAGATACGTAAAATGATTATTATTTGCATCCGAGCGCGGATATATTGTGTGTCTGATAAAAAGGAAGTGGGACGCAAACACCGACATTGCTATAATAAGAGTTCGGGCACCAGCGGCGTTCCATCGACGGATAGAATCAGCTGCACGCGAATTACTGTTAAATCGACGCTTAATCGGTATCAGCTTGCAACGAGGAGATATAACAGATCAATAACTGCACGAAATAGTGCCGGTTTAACACCGCTTTAATCAGTAAAGTAAAAGTGATATAGCAAAAATGGTGGAGGCGCCGGGCCAGTTTTTTTTTAAATTGCTGTACTTTTACAAGACGTAATGTAAAGACCCGCCGCCACTGTTCGAAACAAATAGAACGGGAGTAGATGGTTGAGGCGCCGGTTTCGACATCTGGTAATGACAGTTGGGAGAAGTAATCGGTTCGGATTGTCGGAGGCGGTTAACAACACTAGCATGATTGTGCGGTCAGAAGCAATCAAAGCGTCGGTTTGAGACAATTCGCACTTGGACGCTTTATAGTTCGACATCGGCGGCAACGATACAGGAGGACCGCCATGCATGGCATTTAACCGGCAACGCAATCATCCTTAATGGAAATTCATCTTCGGTCAACACAGATTGTTTGTCGAATAGTTATCTTCATTTTTCATTCGGGAATCGTCCGCGATATGCGGCTGCACCGAGTTTATGAAAAATATTTTTGTCGGAAATACTTTTATCGTTTCTTATTAGTTCATTTGGGTACGTCGGAAATGAAATATTAGCCTCGTGTAGCTTTCGGGTGCATGCTTTTCCGCCGGGAAATTCGCAGAAGGGAATTCGGGAAGCTGCGCTTTTCCAAGAATTAAACAATGATATGTGTGCGCCTTTTTGTGTGAAATTGTATTATGCCGCTATGGGGCTTTGTAAGGACGTTCTGTTTTTGTAGAAAAATTGCATGAAAATAAGGCAAAGCAAAATTCCTAACATCTCCCTTTTTATTAAAATATTTCAGTTTTCAAACATTTTAAAACTTATAATGCTACATATGCAAAGGCCTCTAACACAAAAGAAACTGTCTTAAAGAACCGTATGATTATTAAACTGTTTCGATTGACATTTAATCATTACCTCAGATAAATGGAATATAATCTTCTTCCAGACTTGAATATAGCAGTCCAACAACAAGCGTCAAATTATTACTTATCATGGGTTTAAATTTTGGCTCTAAAACAATTTTTATAGAAGCCATTTAAACGTATGAACATTAGTAAAAAAAGCAATCGTTTTTCTTAGAAGAGTATAATTCTCAGAGTTTCATTTGTACACAGCACAATACATTTTTTCTTCAGTGAGTTTCTATTAAGTATTTAAGACAATGAAATGAAAATGAGTTGAAAATTAATTAGGAATTTTCCTACATTTGTGTCCCACCATTAAATGTTTCAAAACTTTTAAATATTGCATTAAAGAAATAATTCATCTTAATTTCTTGGTAGCCAATGCTTTAAGAACAGAAAGTTAAGGTTTTATGATTTCGAGGTTGGCCCGTGCGAATTGTTCCCAAAGAATTCGCTTGGGAAGTGACCGATGTTAGTGTTAAACAGATTGTCAATAGATGGCGCCATGACCAAAATACGGTTCTTACGAATTTTAAAACAAAGATTAACATTTGAAATTATTTGTTTATTTTTTGTCATTAGCGGTGAAGACAATTTTATAAATTATGGCTGAATTATTAGTTTTGATGAAGCATTGCGTGAGATATGGCCTACCGACAAAAAACACCTTTGAAAAATAATATATGGAGTTAAACAGAACCGCTTTGTTGTTTTTTTGTTGTTACAAATATATTTCAACGTCAATTTGAACTCTGAACTTTCATATGACAACTTATGACATTCTATTAAAATATATTATTTGGAATCAAACTATTATTTTTTATTGTTCAAACATTTCAAGATCAAATTCACAAGTTCAATTTTTTTACTTTTTTCAATTGATATTTCAACTCTGAACTCTTCACTTTCAATCTCATCAATCTGTATTTAAACCCCAACTTTAATTCTGCTGGGACCGTAAAACCCTCATTCAAGTTTTCAGATTTCACTTTACGGTTGTCAAATTTCAGCTTGTAAGCACTGCGGCCACAAATTCCACTACCAAATCTATTTCTTTCAATTCTTAACATAATCTTGCAATTTGGGGCATCTAATATCAAGTTTTACACGTTTCTATAAGTTCAGCCAATAAATCTAGTGTGAAGCAATATTTCGACTTTGAGTTGAATAAATTTGAAATTAAGTTCTTTCTTAATAATCGGCTCGGGTAGAATTAATGTTTTTTTCAACTTTATTTCCATATCTAGGCGTCGTCTGAGTAATAAAATTGGCAAATGTCTAATTTGCGCATGCGCAGTGGAAATAAGTGGGGGGAGGGAGCCAAAAGCGGCTCGTGTCACTGTCAAAAATTATACACTGTAAAAAGTAAAACAAAAGTTAGATTTTATGACCTCGCGAGTCTTCTTTGTAGACACATTATTTGGTCGAGTTGTAAATTTAAAATTATTTAGTTTTATAATGTAGCCAACATTTTTAAATCCTAAGCGATATATAATTAAACGAATTGGCTTTCGAATGAATCGAACCAGAACTACATATTTTAATTGACAACCTACAAATCTCTAATTAAAAATCTGTATCAAAACGTTTTTAAACAAATCCACTAAGCTTCAAACAAAATAATTATTAATAGCGAAAGCATTTGTGAAGGCAGGACGTGCCCGGCTCACCTCAAAAGACCCATTTATGTGATAATGACGCGAGAACGTAATATCAGCCGTAAAGTTTCATTGACCGGCCATAAAAATACAGAGAGGGTCAGTGAAAACCAATAGAACGAGGAGCTATGAATACGAAAAATCATCTTATGAAAAGTTTGAAATCGCAAACTACGTACTTAGCTAGTTAGGTTTATGGGCATCGCGAAGAGACGTTGTTTTGTAGCAAACTACGGAAATTTTCATAAAAAACAACCACGGAACGTCGTTGACAAATTCCCTTGTTGAAATTTTCCCGAATCGGGTCTTAAGTGGCTTGTTTTTTGCCGGCTTAATTTGTTTTGGAGAATGTGTGTCTTCTGGCTAATGAGCACGTTTGACGGATATTTCGAAGGCCTTTCAAATATAAATCTAAATGGTATATCGAGCGTAGGTAAAGTTGTTTGTGAAGTTCGTCCCGATCATTTGCAATAAAACTTCTTTACTCATGCGGAAGCTTTCGTTTCGACATAACAAGGTGAATTCATCCGACTCGAAATGTTTATAAGAGAAGTCTCCAATTACCGGACTTATTTCTAAAATGCCTTATTATTCGTGCGTAAGCTATGACCTCATTAAATGGGAGCGGACCTGTCTTTGCTATTACCACCGAAGAAAAACGCACGGATTTGTATTTTACCTAACAATGGTATTCTGGCGCGTGTAATCTTCATGATTTTTTCGGGACCGTGAAACGAATTTGTGAGGTAGCAAAGACAAGTTTGAAACGATAAATTCACTCGTAGCAATTTAATAACGGAGTCGCCGGCGAAATTACATGCAATCTTGTATAACGTGACATTTTTTCGATAAATTTGCTTTAATGAGCTCTTTTGCGAATTTCATTTATAATTTTCTACACATTTTAGCGACGAAATTAGTACCATTGGTTAAATTCTGGAAACAAATCATCATAAAATCAAGCTTCTAAAATTTGTTTAATTTCAAGGCCGCGTCACGTCACGTCACGTCACGTTACATTACATTTAACAACGTTGGCAAACCGGTAGAGTAACATAACCCTGATATATTGCAAATAATATCACAATAGTACACAGAGCTGCACGCGAATTTTTTTTACAATGTAGACTTTAAAACTGTCAAATAGTGACATATGTATTTAGTGTTGAGGAGTTTGGTGCCTTATTTTTTATAGTCGGGTTTATATAACGAACAAAAATGATCATTTAAGTAATGTTACAGCTTGAAAGAAGAATCCTTCGATATCTGGTTGAGAATCATTAGATTCGGAAGAGCTTATAAGCGTTGCTCTTGAATTCTTGCATAAGTTGCAGGATCTGGATAAGAAGTTCCGGTTCAATTACAGAACAACGACCTCTCGTGTCCGAGCTCGTAATTTTCCATCTCATCCCCGCAGACGATATCAAAGACGAATTACTCCCCCATCAAAGCTCGGAGGGTGCTAACTTCTGCCCGATTTCACATCGTTCTTTTTTACGATGGCATTTACTATATTAACGACGTCGATATTTGCACGCGACTTTTAAGTACACACATCGTTATCTCCCGGCGCAAAGTTTTTATCGAAAAAAGTTAAATGAACTGGCAGAAACAGAACGCAAGAGTCCGTTTGTGTTCGTCGGCGGTGCTTTTAGCGGGCGGGAGGGGGCGGAGATATTCGCGAGTGGGAATTGCTCCATTGTTGACTGAATTCGGGTTGCTTTAGGCCCGCGATGAATAAAAGAGTCGGATACTCTCGGTTCTGCCCCGGGTCACATGTTTTGCCTCTGAACGCGTACTTCTGTGGTTTGTACCGACCGCCCCCTTCCCCCAGAGCAAACCGTTACATGCGAACTAGTTGCGTTTGATGGCCAACTTCCAGTGCCGATTTTCTAAAGCGCTTCGATGGCAAAATTGCGGATTTGATTTTAGGGAAATCTTGGCACGAGCAATTATTTGCATCACCTCTACACAAAGGCACCAGGTGCGGTGTTTAAAATGCTATTATACACTATACTAAGTCAGACAAGAAAGAAAAAAGTTGTCGTCAAATGTGTGTATAAGCCGCTTTAGGACAATCCTCCCCCCTCCCAAATCCTTTCCCTACTACTAATCGCTGCGCACGCGCAACCTAATTATTGAAGGTGGCGCGTGCGCAGTTGGGAGTGGTGGGGGGAGGATGATCCAGAAGCGGCTAATCGACACTACTTGTGTCAATGTCAAAAGTTCAACTTGTAACAAATCAAACAAAAGTAGAAGTCCAGGTGAAATTGTCGGGTTCCGCATGAAATTTTTCATTTCGGCAACAATTTATGAGTGTTTGCGCGCACGAGGCAAACTAATGAATCGCGAGTTTATTTCGTAATGAATTTCGCATAGTAATTAAACGACTGTTTAATAAAGTAGTCATATAACAAGTGTTCAGTGGAACCGGAGCAGGTATTAATTTGTTGCTAATATGTGTTGCGAAGTTTGTACATTCAACATTCCGCGTTTTACTGCTTTATTATGTCCGCTGTAATTAATACCGTTTCATTGAAAATAACCGCATATTAAATTCCGCAGTTCGATCCCTCGAAGGGGGCGGTGCGGTAACGTTAGCCCCGTCCGGAATTATTTTTGCGTGTTGTTATTATTTGATAACAGGAGCCGCATTAGAGCTTAGGTCGTTCTTGTTTAGCGTCGACACCTCATTAGGAGGGTGTTACGTACCTGACGGGATAGGGTGACAATGGTGCGGGGGATGGGGACCGCCCTTGTCGCCAGAGACGTGAGCGACAGTGTTACAAGGGAACAAGAATGTCTCACCTGACCCCGAATTCGCACCCTCGCCCCTGTTTCGCGCCGCAATCAATACATTCCATTCCCTTTCACTGATGATGCCAGCTTCTTCATCAATATGTATTCTCAATTAAGGGCGATTTTTCGGCTGCAGCTGGACGAGGAAGCATAAGTAACCAATTATTTCGCCATTTAGTTTAGATGTTTCGTTTAATTTCAGCTACTTTATTGCCTCTTAAAATTCTCGTTAAATTTCATTGCATCTCCGCAATGTACTTCAACTCGTTCGGGAGTTGTATTAATTACAATCTAATTTTGTGCCATTGTTACCGACATAGTGCCATATAATTATTATTGAGGGGCATTAAGCTGATCATAAAATCCCGAACTTCAAGTGGAGAAGAACTCGATTCTCTTCTTCTGCTTTAAACCTCGATTTCCACTATTACAATTGTTTTACAACAAGTGTCTGAAATGTTGCCAATTTAAGTGGTTCAAATTCTGCAAAGAAACTTGTTACCTTTTTATACTAGTCAAAATTAATTAAGGATGTTCTGTACCCAAATTCCTACCATGTCTGACATTTTTATAATGTTATTTGAAGAAGAACTCAAATCCATCTTTTGGTTAAATACGTGCCTTTAACACATACACGGTCTTGTATTGAGCGGTAGGCGTCCAACAAGACTTAATCTGGTTTTTATTTAATTACAAAAGAACCGGACCGAATTTCGTAAAATCCATTCTTAGCGTTTACTTTCGGCACATGATACACCCGTGTCTAAAATTTCAAGTCGCCAGTCTTCACGGTTTGGGCTCTGCGTTGATTATGAATCAGCGAGTGCATGAGTACGTCAGTGAGAACATTTCGTTTTATATTTTTTTGGATCCGGATTCAGTGCATGTTCTTTTAAGATACAAATATTTAGCTGTCTCTATACTTTTTTTGTGGCTTTTAAGGTCTCGATCCATGTGGTTTCCCAGATTTGTGCAATCTGGTTATTTACCTATTTTTTTGGACTTATTCACTCCACATTATGCATCTTTGTATACCCCATTTCACTAGGTTCTGTTGCGTATGTATTTCTTAGGATTAGATTCCTTTCCCTATATTAGTGTTTTCCCTGTTATCAAAAAATATATTTTAATTTCGTTGGTAGATAATTGTGCCTGTGCTTTTTTGTGTTTTTTGTTTTTACTGTCTATATTCTTATAGATAGATAGCTGCTTTCTTGTTGACTTGTTGAAACACTGCTTCGCTAATAATTTGAACGATCTTCTTCTTACCTGCTCCATTGGACTGTCGTTAGCTACAAGTTTACATCTGATCGGTTTTTTAGTTATTATAAGTGTCTTAGTTTTGTTTGTATTTATCTCCATATTATAAAATATTTTTCCGCTGTTAATTGGAATTCATATTGCAGCCCTTGTAGGTTATCTTCATTCCATCAGAGGATATGTTCAAAAGGGAAAAAAAGAACTTCATCTGTTGAAACAAATACCGAAATAAATAAATAAATGCGTGACTCAGTTTTTGAAACTATGAAAAAATTATTAAGATCGTATAAAAAGAGGACCTATCTATCATTGCTAGAAACCCTTTATTTGTTGCTTTAACAACACCACTTTAAATCTCAACAACTGGTTTATATAAAGCGTACAAAATGTAATTTAGCTTTTCTTTTGTTTGTTACAGTGTACCCTTTTGAAAATTGACAAGACTAATCAAACGACGTCTGGAATTGTTGGAATTTATTTAAAAACAATTTAATGTGTTTTACCGAAAGGGTTGTCAACAGAAAAAATAATTTTCTAATTACTTAATGTCAAGTTCAAATATTGTCTACACTCTAACTAATTCCAAAGTGATTCCATGGTCCACTCTGAATTATTTTTTTGTACGAAACACAATATTGAGAAATGTAGTAAAAATTTATTTTTTTAAGTTACTTAATATATTTTCTGATTATACATTTTCTGATAATAATTCTCCGAAAAAGTGAGAGATTTTTGAACATATCTGTGGTAAAAAGTAGATGTATTGGTAATCCTAGAAAATGCAACACTAAGAAGAAATCGATACATTTCAACGAAACTTGATACACTTCTTTACTTTGCTATAAATAGTGAAAGATTAGCTTTCCAGACAAAATAATCAGCTTGAGGCACTTTTCCTTTTGGTTTCACTTTTCTGTGTTCGGTTTTCAACTGTTTTTACATGAATTCGGATTCCTGGTAGTTATTGTAAACTGTCCAATTATTCGTCAATGTCAAAAGTTTACACTGTAAACTAAAACAAAATCTAGATTCCATGTTCTCGACCTCCTCTTTTTGCACGCTATATATTACTGTCACATTCATTAAAGAGCTAATCATAAAAATTCACACTATTTTACTTCTAATTTAGTACGTGGTCTACGAATGAAACAGACAGCTAAATTCACTTGGAAAATAGGATAAGTCAATATCATCGTTGACCAAATTGACAAGAAAGCACAATGAATGAAGTTCCCTTCTTTACATAAGACTTCCACAATGAAACTCCGAATCAATAATGAGTGATAATTATTCACGGACATGAATTACATAAAGTATTCATTGCCTACAAAAATAAAACTTGGCTGACTAGGCTACCTTTGATGTTCAAAAGAGTGTAGCAAAATTTGGACTTTGAGTTGGAGAAACTTGAAATTAAATTTTTTATTAAAAACCGTCTTGGATACAATACATAAGATACAACAAATTTATCTTTCAGATATTGGTTTCGAGCAAATGTTAGAGTTACAACTGCAGTCAAGTCCAAACACTGTAAAAATGAAATCGCCTCCTGAGCCTCCATTTTTATTTGAACAGATGGTACAAGTCACATCAAGGAATATTTTTAAAAGAGCTTAAACGTAAAGCGTAAAAATTATATTGGGAACAGAAGTGGTCCCAAAGTGGCTCCTTGTGGAAAACGTATATGGCTAATTAAGTGGTCTTGAGATATACAATTTCACAAATTTTTTTGGATAATTGTAATTTTTGAGTGGCAAGAAGCCCTTATAGAAAGTTCATCTTATTTGTCGTACGACAAGTCGCCATGCAACAAAACACGTCCATCACTCGTCGTTCTTCCACTCGAACCTATTTAAAATGGTAATGTCTGTCTAAATATTTACTCCGCACGACGCAAATTGACATTTTCTTGTTAACGCGAGTAAAGTGACTATAATTATGATAATATTTGCTTTCCAAGTTGCTCATCCGAGCTTTTAGAGAGTGTTGGAAATTTTAGCGTCGATTTTTGGCGATGTGAATGCACGAGTAATTCCAGGGGCTTCCACATTTCTTCCGCCCCGGGTCCTCCGATGTCGTTTCGCTTTCGGAAAAGCACACACGCACGTCCCATATTTACCGATCCCAGATCTATGAATAATTCGCGCACAACATTTAATTATGCTTTTTAATAAAGATCCGCAAACAGCGATCGGTATTTATTCAATTCCGCTCATTCGTACGCTGTTTGCGTTCGGCGCGTATTTATTCAATAACGATGATTCGCCCTAATTCCTATCACTTTAATTAATATTCACGATAAGAGGATTACGCGATTAAGATTGCGGGGCCCGGATGGTTTTTCTTTGGGTGACGAGGTGTCTACGTTCAATTATGCAAATCGCGACTCGGGGCTTATTTATAGTTCCGGACGGTCCTGACTTACCACCAAATCTGGGGAACTTTAACACGTACAGTTTTTTACCAACCCAAACACAAAAAACACTATACAATATAACTGCTTTGAAATCATTATTTCCATTTCTAATTTCTATTTAATACCAATGTTATATTTTAATTGATAACAGCAACGATAAGAAGAATAATGGGATGTAGTTTTAGTTTTACTTTTTACAGTGTAGACATTGACAATTATGATTTCGCAGGATTTTAGTCAATAATGATGTACAATGCTCTGTCTTGTTACTTATTTGTAGCAGAACTTTGAAAGCAATCTCCATATAGGTATTGTTTCTCAAAGTGTTTTTGTCTCTCTTAATAGTTCATTAAAATCAATGGTTGAGACATCAATTTTAAGATTCGTTTCACGGCTATTGACGAAAAATAAACAAACAATTCAAAATCTTAATATTTCTTTTAAAATTTGTTAAAACCATATTTTAGTCATAGCGCCATCTGTTGACAATCTGTTTAACTACTTCTACTCCCCAAGCGCATTCCAAGAGGTAAAACGGTAAAACAAACATGATTGCCATACGACTTATTATAAATAAAACAAAACTGCGCATTTTTAAATTCGTAAGAGCGTGGAAAAATATTGAACTTCAGCAGAGGAAATATTTGAGGTTAGGTTCTCAGCTGATAACGGATCGAAATACGATACATTTTGTCTTTGTTATAACAATTCCATCTTCAGCCATTGGTTTGGACTATGGAAAATTTGTGCATTTTTCTGTCAATATGTCAGTATTTGTCTACACTATAAAAAATAGAACAAAAGCTAGATTCCACGGCTTCCTGAGCTTTCGGTTTTATGTAGGCTTTATATTGCCGATTAGTGAATTATTTTCATTACAGAATCGTTCATTATTTCCATTTCTCATTTCTAATTAACACCAATGTTATATTTTAATCGATAACCGCAACGATAAGAAGAATAATGGGATCTAGTTTTAGTTTAATTTTGTACAGTGTAGACATTGACAATTATGATTTCATAGAATTTCAGTCAATAATGATGTTTCTTGATTTTGGCAGAACTTTGAAATCAATCTATATTATTACTCAAAGTGTTTTTGTCGGTACATACTTCACGCCATATTTCTCTTAATAGTTTATCAAAACGAATGATTGAGCCATTATTTTTAAGATTACCTTTACCGCTAATGACGAAAAATATACAAACAATTAAAATTGTAAATCTTTCTTTTAAAATTTGTAAAAACCATATTTTGTTCATAGCGCCATCTGTTAACAATCTGTTTAACTACTTCCACTCCCCAAGCGCATTTCAAGAGTTAAAACGGTAAATTAACATGAATGCCACACGAATTATTCGCACATGCCAACTAATTAATAATAAAACAAAACTGTCCATTTTTAAATTCGTTACAGCGTGGAAACATGTTGAAATTGGGTAGGTAGAGGAGAAATTTGAGGTGAGGTCCTCATAAGGACATTTTGTCTTTGTTATAAGAATTCCATATTTAGGCATTGGCTTGGACCATGGAAAATTTTTGGATACTGCTGTCAAATGTCATTGTTTGTCTACACTGTAAAAAATAAAGCAAAAGATTCCACGGCCTCGTGAGCTTTTGTTATTGTGTAGGCTTTATACTGCCGATTAGTGATTTATTTTCATTACTGAATCGTCAGGTTGGTAGGAAACATTAAGGCAACAAAGTCACTATTTTATGCGAATTTTATGAGTCGAATTTTTGTTGGCCGAATGTAAATTTCGTTTAACGACTCCGATGAAATTCATAAAAACTTTGGAATACGCTCATTTCCCAAAATATTTAGGAAAGCAATTTAAAAACGCAATCAAAACGAAATTAGGAAGATGCGTCCAGATCCAGGCGTAATTTCATCATGATCCGCTAAACATTAAAACGACAAAGTCGGCAACAATGCGATTGCCCCAATTTCGTTCCAGTTAACAGTGTAAATTAGAATTATCAAATTACAAGACAATAAAGAGGAATTTCGTGCACGATTTGATTGCGAAAATGCACTTGTCGTATCATATTGCAGAAATACAGCGAGCTGCTGCTGGAAAAGCAGTCCTCCAGGATAAATGGCATAGAGAGAATTTGAAATGTATGTAAGTTGATAAGGGGGGATTTAGTTGAAATCCACCTGCATTAAATCCACGGACTACGTAAGATGATTACGAAAGTTTCCCCGTTCGTCACTATCGAAAAGGAACACCTCCTCCCTTCAGTTCGCCGGTCTTTATAGCTTTGTTTACTTCAACCCCTATGCAAGTTTATACAACACTCGATCCTCGTCGGCACACACTTAACCGGGATGGTTACAAGCGGGAAATTTTCCGATCAACTAACTTCAATTTCCGACTAATTAAAAATTTTCGCGCGGTCTTAAACTCTTCCGAGCTTTGACGTCCTCCGACCACACAAGATTCCAATTTGTGCGTTATTTTTACATTTTCATCACTGAAAATATCGCAGTTTCCAGAATGAAAATGGAGAATCTATTAGCGTCGCCGTTTTCTAAGAACGGACTAGAAATAGGTACAACATTTTAATTTGTAATTTATTTATAAGACCGGAGCTCGGTAAAGGGAATATTGAAATGGTTAATGCAACGCTGCAGAACAAAAAAAACCAAAGCTGAGATTAGCTAACTGAAAAAGTTCAGGCTTCAGTGTCGCCGCTCTCATCATCGACCAAGAAAATGTTAACGAAATTGCTTTGTCGTATTTATTTTATATTAATTAAAACGAGTAAATGTTGATGCAAAAACAGTTTCAATTAATTTAATTAATAAAGTGGCGGTGTTGTGCTCGGCTCGGTGCAGCGCAGTATACAGTTTCAAATATTTTTAAAATATTGAGTTTCTAGTCGTCCCCGGGAGGCCACGAAATCCAACATTTGTTTTATTTTTACAGTGTATTTTGACCAATGACCTACTATCTAAAGACCCGCCCTATCCCCGAATGACTTTAACATTAGAGAAAGACAGACTGCGGCCGCGTTTGATGAGAGCAACAAAGATAGCATCTACTGCACCACGTGACTTCTTGCAAAAAAGCGCGTATTATACCCAGAGAAACACGAATATTGACAGAGTAACCTCAAAGATATTATTGTTCTAACGTCTATATTCTAATTAAGACAATTTTTGAATAAATCAAAGTCAATAAATAATGTACAATGAAATGTTCTTGGGAAGAAAATAAGTCGAACATAAGTATTTCGACTGCTTAAATAAGAGTTCTTATAATGTAATCTAATTTTTAGGTAAAAGACGAAGTTGAATAATTTAAGCACATGATTATTCAAAGCACCATGTTATTATATGGTCATTTAATTCAATCAATATTTTGTTTGGTGCGATTTGTTTTTTGATTAGATGCACTAGTTTCAATATCAAATTTCCAACGCACGTATGTATTTTTATTTCGGTTATTTTGCATAAGTATGGAGGGCTTAAACTTTATACACCAAAGGTTTTTCTGCAGCCGTTTAATATTAATATGTAGCTATATATGTAGCTTTAAGTAGCTTAAGTAGTAAATCTAAATTTTAAAATTAAAACCTGAAAAAGTGGGGCAATTTAATTTGATCCCATGAACGCGTTTTATATGTTCGACATTTTCCTTGAACCGATAGTTGTTAATCCAATAAAGGTCAAATTTTTATTTTGGTAGATTTGAAACTGATTTACAAATTTTAATTTTAAACATTGAATTGAACATCGTTATAACAGTGCAATCATTAGCCGTATTCAAAATATTGTACATTTTCTAAGAAGTCCCAAATGGAGGATGCAATGAAAAAACAGTCAAATCAAATTAGCACATACAAAACTTTTCAATCCCCAACTAGGGATCGTGGCAGGAATGATATAAAATATTGGTTGTTAAAAAAACGTAGGTAAATTTTTTTCTTCAGAACCTATTCTCCAATTGGAATAAATAAAGACAAAAATAAATAGCCAACTTTGAAATATCACTGAAAAATAATTAATTTTGATTCCCACCGTTATTACTTAATAGTGACAATTATAATAGTCGAGCCCTCAAACCGACGACTTTGCAAAATTTTCTTTGACTTTCTGACGTAGGGAAATACATATCTGAAGAAAATTATTTTATTAAAACTAAAGATTCGAATCATTAGGGCCATTGTCGGTTTGTTTACGTCATTAAACAAATTGAGGATTTATCAACATTTTTGTTGAAATTTCTGTTATAGGTAAGATGATAAGAGATTCATTTATAGAATTTGAAACAATTAAAAAACTTTTAGGGATACATTGAATTGAACATTGTTATAACAGTGCAATCGTTAGCCGTATTCAAAATATTGTATATTTTCTAAAAAGTCCCAAAAGGGTGCAATAAAAAAAGAGTCAAATCAAATTAGCACATACAAAACTTTTCAATCCCCAACTAGGGATCGTGGCAAGAATGAATGAATATTCGTCCTTAAAAAAGCCTAGGTAAATTTTTTTCTTCAGAAACCAATTCTCTAATCGGAATAAATAAAGACAAAAATAAATAGCCAACTTTAAACTATAACTGAAAAATAATTCATTTTGATTCCCACCGTTATTACTTAATAGTGAAAATTATAATAGTCGAGTCCTCAAACCGACGACGTTGGAAAATTTTCTTTGACTTTCTGACGTAGGAAAATACATAATATCTGAAGAAAATTATTTTATTACAACTAAAGACTCCAACCATCAGGGCCATTGTCGGTTTGTTTACGTCATTAAACAAAGTGCGGATTTATCAACATTTTTGTTGAAATTTCTGTTATAGGTAAGATTATAAGAGATTCATTTATTGAGTTTGAAATAATTGAAAAACTTTAGGAGAAACAAAATTTTTTCTGATAAAAACCATTTCGATCATGCTCGAATGGAAGCATAAGGGTATAAAGGCCACGATATTTAGATTTAACAATTTCTTCGTCCCTCAAATAAAAGAACGCGATTATCATAAATGTGTAGTTTTGAATAAGCCACTGGGGAGTCCAATGGGGAATGAGAAATGTTACTTAAACAAATTGTCAATAGATGGCGCTATGACAAAAATTCGGTTTTTAATAATTATAAAACAAACATTAACATTTTGAATAGCTTTTTTATTTTCTGCAGATAGAGGTGAAGGTAATCTTTAAAATGGTGTCTCAATCTTTGGTATTGATAAAGTATTAGGGGAGTACTGTACCGACAAAAAACACATTTGAGAAGTAATGTATAGAGATACCCAAAACCTGCGATATATGTTGCATTTTTTCCGCAAAAATCGTTAAAAGCCAATTCTTGGTCAATGCCAATTTTTATGCTGTAAGTCACGTGACTTTTACTTGTGTCCCCCTTCTACCCCGCTATGACTAAATCATTTCTTTCGGCTTTTTAAATTGACATATGGTGGCAATTTACAATAATTGACAATCACAAATGTGAGGATATAATTTGTGTAAGAAGACTCTAGAAGCGAAACTTTAAGTAGTTTCACAGTGACGCAAAGTTGTAAAATTTTTCGTTTTGGCGTCGATTTTCCAAATGACATTGCAAAGTGTCGTTCTGTATACTTGTTTCGTGTGAGGAAACATTTCGTCCGAAAGCTCGCTAGGATTAAGTTAGTTCACCTCCAACTTTTGAGGTAATTGAGTTAGTGAACTTATCCGACCAATTAGGACACGTCCCCCAAAAAACAAACGTAAAATCACGACCGTGATGATTTGGTGTCAAGTCGTCTTAAGCAAATTACACAAAGAAGAGGGTTTGTATCCGTCTCCATCCCTAATTGCAAACTTAATTGTCGACACATTTTCATAATGCACCGGAGTGGGAAATACCTGGGAAACATCTCCGCCGACTCAAAACGGTCACCCTGGAAACGAACTGTAGAATAACTGGCTCGTTACTGCGACTTGAGCATTCTCTATTGATGGTTCCAATACGCTGGAAATGGCAGTCATGTGGAAAACTTCTGTCGGCGATACCATGACAACCGCTTATAATGAATCTCTCTCTAATTAGAAGCTAACAAGGAAACTCGCATTTAATTTCGGAAAATGAGTGTCAGCGTCCACCCTCGACGACGTATCGTTTATCGAGGGGGCGGCGGACGCTTCCGGCCCCTCGCTCTCACCTCCATTGTCGGCGTCGTTTATTAAAATCGGCGGCCGGATAACGAGCACTTTTTACCTTTTCCTGAATTGGCGCCGTTTTTCCGGCACGATAAATCTGCGACGAGCAAAATATGGAACGCAGAAATTGGCATTTTGCGACGCATTCTCGTGATTGAAACGAAACGCGCAACGCTAACTACGACCTTCGACCATCTTGGATCTACAGTCAGCTTCAAACAACACGAGGACCAACTCTCAACGAAAAAATCATCAGATTTACAAATGTTTTTTTTTCAAAAAATTGTGTTGAGTATACTCAAGGGACTCGAACTTCTAAGTGTATCTTGTGACTTTGATTGACAAGGAAAGCAGAACCAGGCCCAAAACTGAAATGTTCGACAAGTTACGGAAATTTTGACTATTGCTGAGACAAACATGCAAATACTAATTGCCCCTGCAAATAATTTGCATGCCAATCATTTTCGTTTTACCGTTTTACGTCTTAGAAGGTGCTTTGGAAGTGGGAGAGTTAAACAGATTGTCGATAGATGGCGCTCTGACCAAAATACGGTATTTAATTAGACGGATTGTCAATAGATGGTGCTCTGACCAAAATACTGTTTTAATAATTGTTTAAAAGAAACATTAATTTTGAATTGTTTGTTTATTTTTCGTCATTAGCGGTGACGATAATCTGCAAAATGAAGGCCGAATTATTGGATTTTATTAAGTATTAAAGGAGGAACAAGCTACATTGTAGCCCCAAAAAATATCGCTACTAATGATAATAATTAACACCAGTTCTTGGCAGTTTTTTAGAACTTATTTAAACAAATTTAAAGAAATATATAATTAGAAGAATTAGTTTTTCCGAAGGGTTAACATAACGAAATATCATCAGATTTTCGAAAATGGTGCAAAAGTAAATTAAGTGGACTGAACTGAACAGTTTTTTACATTTCCACAACATTGAAATGCAGTACCTAAATTTTATGTTTGACGGCAAGTCGAATCTAACCACTTGAAGACTTTGTCTTTCAAGTTTTATCCTCAAAATCTGAAGCAGTCCTAGAAGAATAAAGCTAATGAAATGTGTATTCTCACTTTGATCAGCTTCAGAATTGCATTTAAGACATTGCTGGCCCTTACGAACAAAAACATTTTGCAATTTATCTAAGACAATTTGCCCAAAGCAGTAGTCTATTGGATTAATCAGAAATTTGCAACAGTTTCTTAGCACACATTCACAATTTCTGCTAATATGGAAATGTTTCGTCTATTTATTTGCTTGACATCCTTAGGAGCTTGATAATGTCTTGGGAATGAACGTTTTTAGTGATATAAAGATCATGTTTTGTTGCTCAATGAATCCAAAAATAAGAAATTCGAGTCAAAGACCAAGTCGGAGGTAATGTAACCAAATATGTCGATCAGAAGATGGCTATTTGTAGGTCAGAAGCAGCTTTTAAACGCATATCTATAGAATAGTTGAGCAACAAATCGACATTGTAACCACAAAAAAATGTGTCTTTTAATGAAAATATTTGATATAAATTACTTGATAAAACTAAAAAAGAATTAAAAAAATGGAAAATTAGAACACATAGTTCTGAAAAATATTGACGAAACGAAATATCATCAGATTTCTAATAAAAATGTTTCAAAAATTATGTTCTTTGGACAGCACCAAAATGTACCTGTTGACGGTGACTGTTAAGTTTTTTACTCAGATTTTAGAGTATTTGATGAAATTGAAAGTTAAAAAGCGAAACAGTCTCTAACAGACTACACTATCTCTAAAACAAGTCCATAATTATTATGCATTTACAAAAAATGATATTATTCTTTTCCTTCTTCTTCTCTCTTAAACTGTTTCATACATTTCCACAACATTAAAACGCAGTTATAGTATTTTAATATAAACGGGACAAGTTGACAAATTTGATGGCTTTCAAGTTCAATCTCGCTCTGAAGCACTCGAAGATGACGAAAGCAAAAGAAATGTAGCAGTATATCCTCACTTTGATCAGCTTCAGGTTGCGTTTAAGACAAAATTTGTTAGTCCATACGAAGAGCAATATAATTTCTGTAAATTCTGTCTAGCTAATTAATCCGAAACTTGTTTCTCAAAATTTCGGCACAAATATAAAATGTATGTACTATCAATCGACCCGTCTTCATGTTCGGTTGAGATCCTTACAGAGACCTTGATAGCGTCTTTAACTACCTAACGCTGTTCAAATTTGAAAGATTCTTATTTTATTGCTCAATAAATCCACAAATAGCCAATATTAGACAAATACAAAGTCGAAGGGAATAAAACAAAACTAGTTGGTTGATAAATAATGTCACAGAGAAAAATAAAAATAGCAGTACATAGTACATAGCTTATTTAAAGAGTAAACTGTGCAAACATTGACATTGGAACTACCAGAAAATGTGTATTCTGAGACTAATATTTGATTTGACATATGGTAGAATTAAAACCAATTAATAAAAAATATAAAATTAGGAGAGATTTAAAATTGAAACAATGTGCTAAGGAAAAATTATTTTGATTTTACAAGTTCCTTACTCAGACTATGAAAAACTTAAAGAACAAGAAAACTAAAAAGTAGAGTCTGAAACATTGAACAAATTTTCGGCTGTGGAAATTTCGAAGAGAAACATACTTCACTCTATATATTTATTAAGATATTTCTCAAGGATTTTTTTTGTTGGTACACCATATCTTCCTTAATATTTCACAAAAACCAATGATTGAGCCATCGTTTTGAAGATTATCTTCACCGCTAGATGCGAAAAATAAACAAAAAATTAGTTTTCCTTTAAAATTGTTGAAAACGGTATTTTTGTCATAGCGCTATCTATGTTTAATTAAAAACGACTGATTAGTTTCAAATTCAATCCTCTAAGCTCACGATCTGAATCAGTCGAAGAAGAAGAAAGCCAAATTAATATATATCCTAAATTTGAGCTTTAGGTTTCCTTTAAGAAAAAATTGCACACGATTAATCCTACACACGAAGAGCAATAAACATACCAAGAAACCCAAGAAAAATTATTTAATTACAATTAATTAAGAAATTGCTGCTAGACAAATTGGCAGAAGCAGTAGTCAAATTGTTTAATTCGAAACGAAGACTTGCAGAAATTTGTAATAGAAGACATTGTTTCGTCTACTTCTTTGTTAGACATCTTCAGTGTAGCTTAGGATTTATCAATACAACGTTCTTGAAATTGAATGATTTGTCCAATGAATCAAAAATGAGAAATTTCAGACAAAAACAGGTTGAATGTAATATAACCAATATGTTGATGAGAAGATTCGTAGATAATATAATGATGATAATATGTGAAAGTATGTAGGCTTTCACGGTCGGTGTTATTAATTATAACGTTCTTCTTTGGGATTTTGGACCGTGTTCCATTTGAAGTTCCATTAGGGGGGGTGTAGTGAACGCTCCGAGGAGCTAATTCAACAAGTGACCCCAATGAATCTCCAGACGTTTCATCCACAACTGCGGTGGATTTCATCAGTGGTTTAAGTTGCGATGTGGAAGAGCTCGAAGTGTTCTCTTCGCTGTCACATTCGCGACTGTCACATTTATTTTCTGCGGCGGCGTTGCATAATTTTTGTTGTTATTTGCAGTGTTTGCTTGATTTTCTGGAATAAATGACATTACCCTGTCATTTATAATATAACATTACTGTCAACGAGAAGGGTAATGTCATTTATTCCAGAAAATCAAGCAAACACTGCAAATAACAACAAAAATTATGCAACGCCGCCGCAGAAAATAAATGTGACAGTCGCGAATGTGACAGCGAAGAGAACACTTCGAGCTCTTCCACATCGCAACTTAAACCACTGATGAAATCCACCGCAGTTGTGGATGAAACGTCTGGAGATTCATTGGGGTCACTTGTTGAATTAGCTCCTCGGAGCGTTCACTACACCCCCCCTAATGGAACTTCAAATGGAACACGGTCCAAAATCCCAAAGAAGAACGTTATAATTGATGATAATATGATAAAGATTTTGGGAACTACTAATAATAATACTCAGAAGCTGCTTCCGATAGTCTAAACTAAACACTTCTACAATAAAACCCTCAAAAAAATGTCTTTTAATCATAAATCTTGACGATTGGTAGAAGTAAAACAGAAATTAGGAACAGAAGACCTGATTTAACAATTTTTGGGCAAACGAAAAATAAACAACTTCCAATTGTTTTGTCTACTTTTTTGCTAGACATGCTCAGTGTAGCTTAGGCTTTATCAGTACAACGTTCTTGAAATTGAATGATTTGTCAAATGAATCAAAAAATTAGAAATTTTGGACAAGGACCAAGTTGGAGGTAACCTAACCAATATGTTGATGAGAAGATTTGTAGATAATATTATGATGATAATATGATAAAGATAAGACTCAGAAGCAGCTTTTGAAAGTGTAAACTAAACATTTCTACAATGAAACCCTCAAGAAAATTTTCTTTAAATGATAAATCTTGACGATTGGTAGAAATAAATCAGAAATTTGGAACAAAAGACCTGATTTAACAATTTTTGCGCAAACGCAAAATAAACAACTTCCAATTGTTTCGTCTACTTTTTTGTTAGACATCCTCAGTGTAGCTTAGTCTTTATCAGTACAACGTTCCTGCAATTGCATGATTTGTCCAATGAAACAAAAAATGAGAAATTTTAGACAAGGAACAAGTTGGAGGTAGTATAACCAATATGTTGATGAAAAGATTCGTAGATAATATAATGATGATAATATGATAAAGATTTTGGGAACTACTAATAATAATACTCAGAAGCAGCTTTTGAAAGTCTAAACTAAACAACAATTCTACAATGAATTTCTCTTAAAATTTTTCTTTTAATGATAAATCTTGGCAATTGGTAGAAGTAAAACAGAAATTTGGAACAGAAGACCTGATTTAACAATTTTTGGGCAAACGAAAAATAAACAACTTCCAATTGTTTCGTCTACTTTTTTGTTAGACATCCTCAGTGTTGCTTAGTCTTTATCAGTACAACGTTCTTGAAATTGAATGATTTGTCCAATGAATCAAAAAATGAGAAATTTTAGACAAGGAACAAGTTGGAGGTAATATAACAAATATTGTTGATGAAAAGATTCGGAGGTAATATAATGATGATAGTATGATAAAGATTTTGGGAACTACTAATAATACTACTTAGAAGCAGCTTTTGAAAGTCTATACAACAACTCTACAATGAAACCGTCAAAAAATGTTTCTTCTAATGATAAATCTTGACGATTGGTAGAAGTAAAACAAATTAAAAAAAAATAAAGATAAATTAGAAGAATTAGTACTCCTAAAGAGTTTTCATGAAGTAAACGTAAATTTGAAGCAACCTAAAAGAAGCCAAAGAGAATAATGTGAAAAACCCGAGGATGGAAGTATATATTTTGTTGGAACCTGCGACCCCATAAAGCTCATTTCTTGTCGATTCGTCCCCGTCCGAGTCGTTTTTTGCTACCTGTGCGTCCAAGGCCGTCTCTCCCGGGTTACCAGTGACGACGCGGCCACGCGCGGCGTCGTGGCGCGGGCGGGCGTCGTCTCCATAACAACGGCGCCAAGCGTCCCCATCGCGCCGAAGCGCCCGCCTTCGGTTCGCGTGACGTCAGCGCGTCGCGACGCCTCCCTGCGAGGACGTCTGCCGAGATGCCGCCTGTTGCTAGTCCTTCAACTGCTCCACGCGTGTTCCACTGCGTTCTCCGGACTCCGGCGACTCCGGAGAGGCTTCTTCGCGTCGTTCTCGCTCTTCTTCGCCGCATCCACGTCTCGGGTCTTCTATGTGCTTGGGAAACTCAGGTACCGATTTGCCGCTTTTTCCCTAAGAATCGCTGTTGTCTTCTGTTGACGTCCAACAACTTTACATAACTGTTTTGATACCAATACTCAGGACTTAACGATCAGAAAACTTGTGCTGAGGCACATTGTGTATGTGAAGACTTCTTGCTTTATTTTCTAATTTGTACGCTTGAAGGCGACAAATTTTAAATTAACGAACTCAGCTTCCCAACACGAGAACTGCATAAATTCTCCGAGGAGATACGAAGGGTTTGGAATAATTTAAAATATTCACAAAACTAGCTGAAATATTCATGAAAATTTAGTACTTTAAACACCCGACTCATTCGTAACGAATAAAAAAAAACAAAAATATTGATGTCTTGTTAGATTATATGTATGTTTATTGCCAGTATTTCGACATCCTTTTTGTCGTGTATTATTCTTCATTATTTCTCATTTTGTAAGGATAATTCCTTATTAATTAGTTGGTGTTTTTGTATTGTTTTTATTTCGCGTTATTTATTTTCTCTTTCGTGTATTTCATGCTACTTGTATTGTTTTTATTTCGCGTTATTTATTTTATGTTTCGTGTATTTCATGCTACTTAATTGTCGCTCATTACCCTTAACTCGTCTATTTTTCGTAAAGTTTTAACGGCGTTCACTCCGCCAGTTAAGCGCGCTTTTGTCTCCGAATTAACTCCGGCTTTGCGCCCCCTTAATGAAGAGTCTCCACCGTCCCCACATCTTCGACCAAATTACAATAAATTATCAGGCGTGCAACCCCGCGTGATTAATCGGCCCAAACTTTCTCCACTTGTTGTCCCAATCGACTTAGTTCTTAGGCGAAACATGTGTGTGGGGGTTAGTAAATCCTCGATTTCGCCGCAAGTTCGACTCCGTTCGGTTCTCGCCCCATATTAAGTACTAATTAAAATTCACCCCCTCCACGTGAATATGGCGCTAAATCAAATTTCTATGCCCTCTAACCCATTTCCCGGGCATAGAGCGCCATTGTAATGCTCTGCCAGACATTAGCATTTATCTGCTCAAATTACGAAAGCCAATTTCGGCGGAAATGTTCGCGCCAAATTAAAATGTAACACTCGCGAAGTGCACGGACCGAACGGGTTTAAGTTGTCGTGGGTTCGAGGCCGAGCGATTGTCGTACGACGTTCTATGGCAATGCAAAGTTAAGTCCTGTTAAGACAAGAGTTTTATGTTAAACTAGTTGGCCCTGTGCGAATAATTCGCCTTGCAATCATGTTTGTTGCACCGTTTGGGGAGTGGGGGATGTTAGTTAAACAGATTGTCAATAGATGGCGCTATGACCAAATTGCGGTTTTTATTAATTTTTTAAATGAAACCGTAATTTTGAATTGTTTGTTTATTTTTCGCACATAGCGGTGAAGATAATCTTCAAAATGATGGCTGAATCATGGTTTTTGATAAAGGATCAAGAGAGATATGGCCTAGATGTACCGATAAAAAATACCTTTGTCAAATAATATATGGGGATTGCTTAATTTGCTTGTCGTACAACTGTAGATAAGCTAAAAAAATGCACTTGTTGTTTGAAAAATGTTGTTAAAATCTTTAGAAATTTGCAACTTAGTGGTAAAAAGAACATCTGTTAACAGTTGAACTTCGAAATGTGTGTATTACAATAAAATTTAATTTTTGTACATTTATAGTTTTAATTTTTTTAATTCTACTATGTATTTTTATATATAATCAAATTTTTTCAGTTTGGTATTAATTTTTGAAGTTCAATTTTTTTGATTCTTTTTATTGTGGAGTTTTGATCAGGTTGTTTCAATTTCTTCGAGTTTTTTCTCATTTGCCTCATCTGATCATTTCCCGTGATCCTTTAGATATTTTTTCACAATAGTACTTTTTATTTTATTATTATTTAATGAACAATTTAAATAATAGATATAATTATGTTTAAAAAATATATATTAATACCTTTGCAATTTTTTGATTGCGGTAGAATTTTTAGCAATTGTGTTCAATTGGTGAAGAACACAACACAAACAAGAGTTTAATCATCAATGTGCATAAATTTATTACTGTTCTGCAGCAAAATTGAAAGAGACAATCACCATTTTAACATTTTTGTAGATTTATACAGCTAATGATTTAAACTGAAAATTAATTGAAATTGTCCTTGCTTGGAATACAAAATTCAAATTTCACTATTTTCTGTTTGGAAAATGACCAACAATTTCACGTGATTATGTTGAAAAATAAATTAATGAGGGAAAAAAATGTTTGTGTTTCATACGTTAAAGTTCGCGGTTTAAAATAAAGTAATTTTTGAAAATATAACCTTGACATGAATGCGTTATTTAAATTTATTTCAAATCTCTCAGAGGAACCTGTCTCTGTGAGGGACAAAAAATATTGGACCTTCTCGTATTGTAGACGAATACGAATATTCTAGATTTGGCAGTTTCGGGTTTTTTTATGAAGCAAGTAAAATATAGGATAAATGATGTAAAATGATGAAATAATAATGTAATAACGTGCGTAGAAAAACAAAACAAAACTGCGTAAGACATGGAAATACTTTGAAAGTCAGTAGTCAGGAGAGTGTAGAAAATAATTGATTTTGAAATTGAGACATATTAGACTAAGCTTCGTACTGAAGGCAGTTTCGAAAACGTCGTTTCGTGTCTTTTAAAAAAATTAGCTCTAAGTATCGATTGTGATGTTGTTTGGCAAATTTTTTATTGACAGTTTTTGTCAAATGTCACTAATTGACAATATCAAAGGTCTACACTGTAACAAATAAAACAAAACTATATTTTAAATGCCTCCATTTTTTTGGACGTTTTTTACATGTGATTCGGTTGATATCCATAAATTTATTATTTTTGCATATTTTGTGCCGAATTTGCAAATGTAATAGTCAATTTCAAGCGACTTTAAGAATACAACTATTTGTCAGAGTGACATAAAATTTGGTACTCACTGCCACTAGATAAAAGAATAATTTGAATGCGGTAAAAAATTTGGAATTTAAATAGACGCCAGTATGTCATTCCGAGAACTTTTCAAATAATCCTCGTATGTACGTAGTATGTTTATTACAGGTGTCCCAGAACTACCATATTATATTTTTATTTTAAATAGTAAAATAATAAAACAAATTTCAGTTTTGAGTGGTGTTCAAATGGTAAACGATTTTAGTTGACCAATCAGATGGACTATTAATTGCATTCTCAAAATTAATTTCCGTGGTTTTGTATCAAAATAGCTGCAGCTGAATAAACTCGTTTAATTGTTTGGTCCACTGTAATAAAAATCATCACAATCCCTGAAATCATAAGTTATGATATTTCATAATTTTTATTTTGATGGTATAGTTGGTATAGTGCGCCAACTATAAAAATTAAAAGTTTTGTGTCAAAAATTTTAGCCCGTTAATAAATCCAAATTTTATTGTCTTGTATGACAAATACCTATTATTTTAAAGAGTTAGTCTTTAATTTTTGTACTTTTTCTATGCGAATAATTAGCACCGCAATCATGTTTGTTTTACCGCTTGGAATGCGCTTGGGGAGTGAGATATGTCAGTTAAACAGACTGTCAATAGATGGCGCTGAGACCAAAATCAGATTTTTAATCATTTTAAAAGAAACATTAACATATTGAATTGTTCGTTTATTTTTCGCAGATAGCGGTAAAGGTAATATTTAAAATTATGGCTTAATTATTGGTTGTGATTGAGTATTAAGGGTAATATGCTGACAAAAAACTTTTTTGAGAAACTATATATGTAGTTTTTTTTCATTGTGGATCTGTTAAGTTTCTAAAATTATGAAAAAAAAATTGTTAATTTTAAACTAGTCGGATTAATTAATATACCTTAACAAATGTGGAAGAAAGTCTCACGCGATTGGTTAGTTTTAATTTCTTGACGTTTGAGTATCTTACAATTCTGGACATTCTTTCTTTCAAATTTAGTGCGTATTTACTATTATAAAATGCCGTAGTTTTGCTGCTCTGTATAATTACATGTCCTACAACAAATTGATGGAATATTTATCGAAATTTGTAATTTACGATGCAAAGTAGATCTAAGTGGTGTAATAACGGTTTTATTACAATAAGTGCGAGTTTGATGCGGTGCGACTTGTCGTACGTAAATAGCGACGCAAATTTAATTACGAATCGAAATTTAATTCGATAAAGCCGGCCCAAAATCCCGGATTACAACTAATGTTAGATGAGTGAATTTAAATGATGAAACACATCCTCAACGTCCCGATTTAAATTTTTGCGCAATAAAAATTCAATCTCGCGGTATTATACATGGAATTGGGCGGATGAGCAAATTGATATCGGCCGTCGTAATGTGAGTTTGATGCAGCTCGTCTTCGAATCGGTTAAAAGTGCGATTTTTCCTCGAAATCCCCGATTTCGGGCGCTCGTGTCCGTACTCGTCACGATTTGACCCCGCCAAAGTTTGCTCGACAAAATGACGCTTTTTAGTTTGTTTCGGCGGATCCGCAGGGATTAGGGCCATTGTGACCGTGCTTGCTTCTGCCGGCATTACAGAAACCGAATTAACCCATCCAGAAGGGAAACTTGCTCGCAGGATTAAACCATTCCCTTGATCTAGGATTAGATAGATTCTGATGTCGAACCTCAGCTCGGTCAGAGAACGATGATGTATTAGAGTTCAAGTCCCCACCTAATATAATTTCGCAATATCGATATTAATATCGGGCAACTTGCACGAGGTCGTATTGAATTCGAGTTTGATGGATTTATTGTTGCTTGCGCTTTGGTCCGCAGCCTCCGACCGGTCCGGCTTAATCAAGCGGACGGAGATAAAAATATTAACGGCATTATTTTAATGCGGCTGTAAATTTTTTGTCCACTATCAATCTGGACTTTAATTAAAGTTATAACTTGGTGGGTTGCGTAAGCCGAGCATTCGGAAGGAATTAAGCCAGGATTACAGTTCCAAAACCAATAAGAACTT
This sequence comes from Eledona agricola, assembly GCA_964023215.1. NCBI lineage: Eukaryota > Metazoa > Arthropoda > Insecta > Coleoptera > Tenebrionidae > Eledona > Eledona agricola. The sequence goes on from OZ026861.1 coordinate 6,083,970, forward strand.
CAAATTCGCTATGAGGTTTGCTTATAGACTTTCAAGTCTCATTTGTGATTAGCGGTGAATTATCGCCGTTGGGACTTGCTATCATAACTCAGACGACGCAAAGATTTTTCCCTTTCCAAGTGTAGATGCCGCCGATGTAGGATCTCGCTCAAAATTTCCTAAAATGAAGCAATTACGCGCGCCCTGTTTTAATTCAAGTTTGTACGGTTAGTGGGAATAAAGTAGTGACAAACGAGCTCGGCGGCGTTCTTCTCTGTTGGAACCAGGTGTAAGTTGCAGGAACTGCCTCGCCGGAGGGGTCGACTGTAATTAAAATGTCTGCTAGCAAACTCCTCGTCAGTCGGACAAATTTATCGTCTGCACATTGTGTTGCAAATTTGTTTTGGGGTTATGAGTGTTACTCTAAATCTCTTGGATATTTCACTTTCAAGTGATTTATAGGAAAATTTATTAGATTATACCGGTGGATAAGTTATTGCCGCGGCCTTCTCCTACCGGAATCCTCCCGGATCAGCCGAGATATTCGCCACTTTCTGTAAACAATTTATTATTCGGATACAAATTAATCGTTCGTTTCTTCCGCCCCCCGTTTTTGCGACACGCTTAATGACCGAGTGATTGATTCTTCGGTATGGAACGGCAAAGTATTTTTAACTACGTCTAATTTGGATTACAAATTAATGAAGGGCATATATTTCAAAGAATTGTGTGCGTCTGTTCAGTTACAATATAAAAAATAAATGTTAATTAATCTCAATTTTTTATTAAAAAATTAAATTTCCTCTTTTTGAATGTCAATATTTGAAACGACGCCAAAGCATCACATTTTCTGCAGTAAATAATACTGAAGACGACATTCTTTACAACCCCATACAAGAACATATACTTGTAGTATTTTTTAAATTACAATTATTTAAATTTTTGATTGTCGCACTAAATAGCGCTGTCAAATCAGTAAACTTGAAAATGATGTGTGTTGTTTTCGAAGATGAAAATCAAGGCGAAGTGCTTTTATGCATTTTAAAATTAAGTGTATAAATATGTTACAGAATTAAATTGATTTTACAGGAAAGCTTTACATGAATTTCTTACTTGAAAATTACCAGTTACATTTCAATTTTATTGAAGCTACAAGTTATTCGAATTATATTGAAGCTGAATAAAAATTTCGCTTTAATTTCTAAATTTAAAGTCCGGTTGAGTTCTATCCGGAACACTACTTGAATGTTTTATTTAGAAATGGCCTTAATTTCTATGTTGTAAAATGATTAAATTTCAAACTTAAAAAATCACGGAATTACCAAATATCACATGCATGCTTCCATCTCTAAGCGAATACATGGACGCATGCGCCATTGGTACTTTGAACTATAAAACTTGTGAACCTGGAACAAAACTACGCTATTATCAAACTACCGGCTTGAGTATAACTATTTTTACAGAGGTACAGGTAAGTTACACATTTTTATTATCACATAGGATGTATTAGCAGAAAATTCATTAGTGTGAATATTGCAGACCGACAATGAATTTGAAAAAATATATTTTGATACACAGACATGGGTTAGAATAGATGGGAGTAAGAAATTAGTAATTAATTGAATTTCCATGTTTGAAATTCATGTAATTTTCAATATAGGAATTCAGGCACTTTTGAAATTAAAAATTTGTCTAGTAATTATAACGTTCTTCTTTGGGATTTTGGACCGTGTTCCATTTGAAGTTCCATTAGGGGGGGTGTAGTGAACGCTCCGAGGAGCTAATTCAACAAGTGACCCCAATGAATCTCCAGACGTTTCATCCACAACTGCGGTGGATTTCATCAGTGGTTTAAGTTGCGATGTGGAAGAGCTCGAAGTGTTCTCTTCGCTGTCACATTCGCGACTGTCACATTTATTTTCTGCGGCGGCGTTGCATAATTTTTGTTGTTATTTGCAGTGTTTGCTTGATTTTCTGGAATAAATGACATTACCCTTCTCGTTGACAGTACCGGTTGCCAAGTTTTGTCCATCTTTAACCCTTCACCCATTCTATTGAAATTATCTTGGTGTTTATAAATTTCAATAGCTTCACGGTGTAGGCGTGGGTAGTACTGTGACGTGGACGACAGAAGTTTTGTCTCATCAAATTTTATGTTATGATTCCCATTAGACAATCCATGTTCAGCTACGGCAGATTTATCAAACTCACCTAAACGACAGTTCCTCTTGTGTTCAGTTAAACGTGTTTTAATACTTCGTTTAGTTGTACCAATATACACTGAACCACAAGAACATGGTATTCTATAGACTCCTGCTGACGACAATGGCTCTCTCTTGTCTTTGGCTGAACCTAGCAATTCTCTAATTTTTGTTGTTGGTTTGTAAATTGTTTTTATATTATTCCGTGTTAGAATTTTGCCAAGGCGGTCTGTTACATTTTTTATATATGGTAAGAATACTGTTCCTTCTGGTAGATTTGTATTATTGTTTGTTTTTCTTACAGACCTATTTGGGCGAATTGCTCTTTTTATCTCTTTGGTAGAGTAACCATTGGCTTGTAGCATTAGGTCTAAATGGTTAAGTTCATCTTTCAAATGTTTAGGTTCACAAATCTTTGTAGCTCTACATACTAATGTTTTTATTACAGCTCTTAAAAAAAAAAAAAAAACATTAAAAAAAAAACATAAAAACATTAGTATGTAGAGCTACAAAGATTTGTGAACCTAAACATTTGAAAGATGAACTTAACCATTTAGACCTAATGCTACAAGCCAATGGTTACTCTACCAAAGAGATAAAAAGAGCAATTCGCCCAAATAGGTCTGTAAGAAAAACAAACAATAATACAAATCTACCAGAAGGAACAGTATTCTTACCATATATAAAAAATGTAACAGACCGCCTTGGCAAAATTCTAACACGGAATAATATAAAAACAATTTACAAACCAACAACAAAAATTAGAGAATTGCTAGGTTCAGCCAAAGACAAGAGAGAGCCATTGTCGTCAGCAGGAGTCTATAGAATACCATGTTCTTGTGGTTCAGTGTATATTGGTACAACTAAACGAAGTATTAAAACACGTTTAACTGAACACAAGAGGAATTGTCGTTTAGGTGAGTTTGATAAATCTGCCGTAGCTGAACATGGATTGTCTAATGGGAATCATAACATAAAATTTGATGAGACAAAACTTCTGTCGTCCACGTCACAGTACTACCCACGCCTACACCGTGAAGCTATTGAAATTTATAAACACCAAGATAATTTCAATAGAATGGGTGAAGGGTTAAAGATGGACAAAACTTGGCAACCGGTACTGTCAACGAGAAGGGTAATGTCATTTATTCCAGAAAATCAAGCAAACACTGCAAATAACAACAAAAATTATGCAACGCCGCCGCAGAAAATAAATGTGACAGTCGCGAATGTGACAGCGAAGAGAACACTTCGAGCTCTTCCACATCGCAACTTAAACCACTGATGAAATCCACCGCAGTTGTGGATGAAACGTCTGGAGATTCATTGGGGTCACTTGTTGAATTAGCTCCTCGGAGCGTTCACTACACCCCCCCTAATGGAACTTCAAATGGAACACGGTCCAAAATCCCAAAGAAGAACGTTATAATTAATAACACCGACCGTGAAAGCCTACATACTTTCATAATTTGTCTAGTGTTAGTGTTAGTGGAGTAGAAATCAAGTGAATGTTTAAATTAGAAATTAAATCGCAATTTTTATTGAGCTCCAAAATAATGTGAGTAATATTTTTAAATAGATGCAATAAAATGAAGAATAGTTTAAATAAAAATAGACGTCTTGAGATGCAATTCCAGACGGTATAATGTCTGTATTAAAATTTATAAGGTAAAAAAAATATATAATTTAATTGTATACATTTAAGAGTCAAAAAAATCTAGTGCGTTATTCATTTCACAAAAATGTCGTAAAATTCTAATTTTACTGTATTGAAAACCCAAGTTCAATTAATTTTCAAATACAAGCCTTGCTATTTTTACAACTTCAAAGTAAAACCGAGCACCGGTTATAATTTTGTAAAATAAAAAACCGATGCATGTTTTCCAAACATACATTTTGCTTTTTATTTTTTGACTATTTGCAAATTTTGTGGATCATGTAGATTATTTATTACAAAAAATAAGAGGGTTTAAATAAATTTATGTTAAATTAAAAGTTAAGAACATAATTACAGTACAAGTACAAAGAATTATCAAAATCTTTATTTTCAACAATCTCTCATTGAAAATGGAACCAATTTCTTTTCCAATAAATATGTGTTTTATAGTTTTTTAATTTAATTTCTTGTTACCCTATTTTACTTTTGTCTTTGATATTTCAAACGCCTTTATTTTTAACTAACTAAAATATTGCATCATAATTTCTAATTTTGTATTATACAGAAAACAATTAGAAGAATAGATTTGTGTGATCTTTCCCTATTCTGCAACGTATATAAAACGTTGAGCAAAATTTTTAATACGCTGAATTTCAAATAATACTTTATATTGCAGAACCTCAAATTAATATCTTCAACACTAACATTTGCATTTGAAGCAATATTCAATTTTAGTTAAACTTGGATGCTTTTTTATAATTTTCAAATTTAAAAATACAGGAATTACCACTTTCACTGTTCATCTGTATATCTATTTCTCATTTAAAAATGATTCCTAAAATTCCGAAATTAAATAACGATTTGACCTTCCAGGCTTAATACTTTTTTTAAACGCGCCACAAATTATTCTTAACTGGGAAGATACTAAGCTAATTTCAGTCTAAAACATTTTTTATTTTTATATTAATTCGCAATTTGTATGTCTTTGCAAAATTAATTTAAATTTAAAAAATCTTCAGAGAAGGGTATGCAAGAAGTTTTAAATTTGTTGTATTGTACAACATCTCATTTTATATTATTCTCCATTATTATTGTTCTCGGCGTCTTTAAAAAAAAACAAAGTGAAATGCATTGAATTTATTTAAAAAATAGGATTTAGAGAAAGTTATGAAAGCACTTTGAAATTTTATAGAATGTAGAAAATGCGACCGCGAGTTTGTGAAATTTGAGTTGAGAAGTGGACCCAATTTTTATTTAATATTATTTTATTATTCTTAAGGGTTAGGTTCAAGGTCCTTACACTGAAGCGGCAAGCTTCATGTGCTTTCATAAGTGGACACAATATATTTTTTGTTATTTTAACAATTTTATCCCCAGGCGTCGGCTTAGACGTCGTTGTGATCCCGTCTAATAATATAAGTCAGTGTCAAAATTTTACAGTGTAAAAAATAAAGCAATAGCTATGTAAATTAGAGCTTAGGAGCATCCTTTATTGTATTCTCTGTATTACACAAACTCTAACTGTTTTAACATTATATTTGTTACTAAACTATTTCATTAATATTTTTAAAAAACTTCTGTAACTAATCAAACATATTTTCAAAGGAAAATGATGGCAAAAATTCTGCCATCAAACACAGTATTTTTGCAACAGACTTAAAACAAATCAATTGTTTAACTAAAACCGTTTTAATCAGTCAACTAAAACCCAACCGACAATAACAAAGCGGAGGAAATTTTTAAATAATGCGCTTCATAAATTTGCAAATTCAGCACAAAATTAACTAAATTTATTGATATCACGAATCACATGAAAGAAGCATCCATTTTTGAAGATAAGTTTTTCAAATTGGGTACAAATATGTATGTCATTTGTCACTCTTAGCCATGAAAAAACATTATTTCAACTTCCGGTTTCTTTGGAAATTACACAATTTTTTATTTTTAAATTGAACACCCTATATATATATAATCTGTGTCTCCTACGTAAAGTGTGTTATGTTAAAATAAATTTCACATAAATTTAATATATTCTTCTGCTTGGGTTTATGTGTGGAATGTAGAGTTAAGGCAAGAAAATTATATTAATTTGAATAATTTAGCAATGTTTAAAATTCGATATCACAAAATCAACACATTTCGACTTAATACTCTTTACTCAGCAGGCACAGTGTAAAGTTATCTTGAAAATCGTACCTTGAACCTGATCTTGAACCTGATCAGTGAAAAAATGATGACCTTGTGGCATTGCTAAGAAGTAGCAACATATTTAATGTCGTTGAATCATTCTTTCCAAATTTTAAATCTAAACATTTTGTCAATTTTTTCATAAAATCATCAGAGTGTACAGAAGTCGAAACGCCTTATCGAATGGAGCAAAACCTTCCAAGTCTGTTAGGAATTGATCGGGGAATGGCATATGCAAATGCGCTAATCTACAATGCGCATAAATGCAAATATCCCCCGTTTTAAAAAACGCTGCTCACTTCAGTGAAAGTAAATTTCTTGTCTCGCGGACGTATCCAGCTTCAGTAATGCACAAATATCCCCTTGTTATTAACACAAATCCCGAACTCGTAGCCAGATTGTGCAACTGAAGGAAAATGTTGTTTGCGCGAGTTCTTTAAATTGAATTTCGCCAATTACTCGCAGCTTACCTGAACTAATTAGCCCGTTTTTCGCATTCACACTCTGCTTGGTGGTAACTAATTAAATTAAAAGCTCGAGAGCGGGCGGATCGTATTTTTCCTTGGGCTTAAAGCTAGCAAATCTGCTGAAATATTAAAAATGCATCATGGCCCTCTTATCCCTTTCATTATTATTATTGTTATTACTGTTATTATTACTGTCGTTGTTTATAATGTGTGTCAATATGATAACAGATCATAAGTTAGTAAAAATGTGAATTGGTATACATTTTTGAAATGTGTTCAAGAGTTAACTTTAGTAATCAGAGGCGAGCTGAATTGGCTTTCTAATAACCTTTAGCCACCTCTTGGAGTCATTCACGGCTTTATTTTAAACGTGGCAGAACTTTCACCGCCCCCTTTCAAGTTTGCATAAGTTAGGGTTGAGTCATTACCATAGCAGCAATTAGCGAACGAGAGCTGAATGTAAACTAGCCGAGGAGGCCTTTGAGGCAACCGTCGCAATTAGAACATAAAAGATAATATGACAGGAAAAAGCCAACGACACAGAAATAATAAAGAATAAAGCGCGCATTAATAACGAGGACGACGACGACGCGAGCTTTATCAGGCGAGATAAAGAGGCTGTGTGGGGCATTAAGTGCACACGATTTTCTACTCTCCCTTTTGAACTTAAAGTACTTGTTGACTCTATCAACAGATTTGCGCTCGCTTTCGATAAAGCTCATGCAAGTTTCACGGCGTCGTCATCAGCGGCACAAAGCTGCGATAATGAGGAACATGTCTTCGACACGACGAGGAATTCCATTATTTCGCTCCGGCTGTGTCTTCGACGACGATTTCCATATTTTCGGTTTCGTTCTTGTAAACAAATTGCTCTCGTTCCACTTTGAGAATCCGAGCCCACATCTAATTTGCCCTAATAGCTTGTTTAGCCAAGCAAGTCCAAACATTGACTTAACCCATTCCAACCCAACAAAATAAATTATCAAACATGATAATATTTATTCGTTGGACACCTGTTTGGGGGAGGAAGCGAACGAATGATTGTCGTTGGAAACTCGCTGATTTCGTTACGAAAGACTTGTTTTCTACAAGTCCCCGGCTATGTGTCAAAATTTCGAATTAAGTTTCGCAATTTAATTTGCAGCGCGATGCATTTTCGCCTCGCTTCCAACTATTGCTTAGTTTTGTTGTTCGCGAAGTGTAAAGACCGGCTGTAAATTACTCGATCTCCTTATCAGTATTGTTTCGTGCGGCATTTTTGGGTTAATAAAAGTTCTTATCGCGGTTTGTTCAGTTGCTGTTAAAACCGGTGCAATAGCGCCAATATCGCCAATTATTTGCACTCTTGCACGAAGCGGGGGTGCTTGTTGGTCCGGTCGACCCTCTCATTAGACGCCCTTAAGACAATATTGTCTTTAACTTAATAAATCCCCATCCAGAAGTATGATGTTTACGGCCCTATTCCGGTGGCAACTTAATGATATTTTGTGACGTTCATTAAGGGTGTTTGTTCGTGGAACCGCTCCCGTTTCCATGACACATGCCCCTAACCTCAGGCCACGTCGTGACGTAATCATCCCCTATTCAAGCTAAGAGCCGTTTGTTTTTCAGACGCCAATTACGCAAATCGATCCTCCAACGAAAACACTCGCAAAAAATCATAGAACACGACTAGGTACTTGTCAAGAGCTTTATTATTCTTAAGTAGTATGTTTAATATTGCGTATTGAGCACGAACTCCTACTGTAAAATGTTGTTTCAGCTGTTTACATCGAAATTTTATATATTACTAGTTGGCCCCCTAAAAATAATGTGCATTGCAATTATTTTTGTTTTACCGCATGAGGAGTGGGAGACGTTAGTTAAACAGATTGTCAATAGATGGCGCTATGCCCAAAATACGGTTTTTAATAATTTTAAAAGAAATATTAACAATTTGAATTGTTTTCTTATTTTTCGCAGATAGCGGTGCAGTTAATCTTTAAAACGATGGCTAAATCATTGGTGTTGATGTAGTATTAAGGGAGATAAAATATGTACCGATAAAAAACATCTTCGTCAAATAATATATGAAGGTTATATTTTTCAAAAAAACTGTAATAATGTAATCGAGAAAACTCATTACAAAATATTGTCCTTAAAGTGTACCTCTATTGGTTTTGTGCAATCCGGCAACGTTGCTCGGAATAGAAAAAGGAAGCTATACTGTGTTTGCCACGAGATGAAAGGAGAAGATAAATTTACATATTGTATTTTTGGAGGAAGTTTCAGTGTGTTACAGTTGTAAAAATTCGTATTAATAGCAATTTTTTTGTCTTTGGGTGACCTACAGTGACTTTATTATGTGGCTACAATAAGCCACATTTTTGAATCTTAAATTTTCGAACTACAAGCAAACGTGATTATACATAATTCAGAGTATATGCAAAATGGCTGAATAACATTGTTGTTTATAAGGTAATTTTTTATAAATTTGGTCGAATAAATAAAGCGAAAAAAGTAAAGTAAAATTTGTTTATTTTTCTTATATCATTTACATAATATGTAACACGTCAAGTCAAGGTGAGACTTAAATAAGAAAACATAATAAATAACACCGTATGAATTAAAATATTCATTAATAGTATATAAGCAGTTTCTTCTTAAAAGAAATTCAGACATTCTATTAAACGTATTTAAATTCTATAGTTTTTTAATTTTTAATTATAATACAATCGGTCCCATATGTCCTACTCCACCATAAACTACATTTATTTTATGAGCCGAAATTGATCAATAATTGGATTGGAGATTTATAATTATGGTGACAACAATTTGTTATAAATTAGCCCCATGTTGTGTTAACATAAATCACAATTTTTAGTATACAGAGTGTCCCAGAAATAATCAAAATTAACCAGTAGAATAATTCTTCAAAACGTTAACGTAAGTAAAAATTGTTTGAAATTGTTTGAAATTTGACTTTTATATTATTATACTATTTTGTTACCCGCCTATGGATAGTAATGATGATAAACTCACAACAAAAGACTACTGTAAGAAAACTTTTCCTACTTTTTGGTTCTTTCGGCGCAGAGATTCGTTAATTTTACCGCTGCTATTATTGTAAAATTCTCGACTACAAATAGTAAAATATCACTTTTATCAAATTCATAGGCAACTCGTCAATTTGAGGGAGGGTAAAATGCTAAAACAATATTGCGCTTTCGAAAAATTGGTACAAACATTATTTGTGTTGACGAGTTCTGCTACTGGTTATTTCTGAGTCATCCTGTATACGCATTAATGGTAATACATCTATTTATGAATAAAAAAATGACATGAGGACCTAACCTATACACCCAGAATAGTTATTATTGTTCTCTTTTGCATGATAAACACTATGTGCAAAGTTGGACGTCCCCAGAACATTATATCCCACCCCCCATAAGTGATTGTAAAATAAATTACGCCATAATAATAGTGAGTACAATAGCAAAGTTAAGAGTAATGGTAGCTAAATAACATATTTTTTTATTATATTTTATTTTTTTTTCACATTTTGTTTAACAGGAAATGCCTTTTATATTTTTTAATAGAACACTCAGTATATTTTTACATTGTTGCTGCGGAATAAAAACTACTGAAAACAATTATAATTTTTTATATTTTAAATTTTTTTATTTGTGGTTTATACTCCCCCCCAACAAAACAATTTTTGAGTTTCGAAAAAATTTTTAATAATGGTCCGTTTACAACTTAAAACTGATATAAACCATCAATATATTGTCTAAGTGAATTTTGAAGCATTTATTAGAATTTGGAGTGTCAAAATGGTTTTCAATACTCCGTTTCTGTGATTTTAAATTTTTTAATTGTACATTTATTAAAGATTTAGTTCTACAAGGCATATTTTATTAACGACAAGTGACATAATAGCCTTATAAACGAGTTTTTTTATAGAATTTTCCCATTTTGCATTGTTTATTAATATTAAAATTTGGGGATTTTTGCATGGGTGGATCAATACTGAAATTTTGATTTTTGATTGCAATAGTTTTTTCAGCAAAATATTGTGGCAAGCAACCTACCTGGGATTAATTTAATTGTTCAATTAAATTGAGTGTTTTAACAGCTTCCGTATAGACGCGAAATAAATAAAATTATTGTTTCCCTATAAATAAAAAAACTTCTGGAAGTAAGGTCAGAAAATGTAAAAATATACTCTGTGTCTCATATAAAAAATATAAGTAGGAAGCATTTTCCGTAAAACGAAAAGTAAAAAAAACAAGAATATATAAACAAATTCGTTGTTTGCAACCAATTATTTCTACCAAATTTTAAAAAAGTGTCTTTTTGAGAAGAAACAGCGATTTTATAAAAAAAATAATTACAAATTTTAGTTTTATTGTTTTTTCTTGCTAGCTGTAAGAGAATCTAAGGAGGAACGTATCGAGAAATTATCTTGTTCCTATAAATCATGACAATTCTCTATTGATACGAGTATAGTTGGTTTTTTCATTTTATGGCTGAACTGAGAAATGCTTTATTTGTGGTCAAAGATGTAATTTACTAACTCAAAACAAAAATTGGTGAGGTTCTTCTATGAAGTCAAATCACAACGCGGGGTTAGAAATGAAGAAGACCATCTATGTTGCGTGTATTTTTAATATTTGTTAGTGAAGAAACTCATCGGACACTATAAAGCGCCAAATAAAAAAAAGGGAACTACCAAAAACTGCACTTCACTTGAACAAAGCAATAATCTGCTCCACACATAAAAATGAGACAATATTGAGTACCATAATTACAAAGGTATATAGTTAGCTCTGTAGAAACGAGCGAAAGGAAACCGAACGAAAATCCTGACAAAAATCTCCGAACCAAACTAGATCTTCGTCAAGCGCTTTATTATTTTTCATTAACATATTATAATTGCGTATGGAGACAATAAACTGAAACAGCACAAGTCATCGTCAAGATACACGACGAAGATGATACCATAAACCATGGGTCTTTATCGATAGCTTTATTGTTAAGTACCCATTTCATATTGCACGTGGCGCAGAAACTCCTTCTGCCAGATCGTCAAAATGGCGATTAGTAGACCTCCAACAAACTGAAACAGCACAAGTCATCGTCAGGAATCCGCACAAGAGATATGTCTTGCTTTAATGGCGGAAAACACGACGAAGATGATACCATAAACCATCGTTATGTATTGACTGTATTTCATTATCTCGTGGTGGCAGCCTGATTTGAACGGCGTTACGCAGGGCGACACCATTCTTTCACAACAACTCTTAGGATATCCTAATAGTACCACGTCGAGCTTCTTTTTGTAGTCGTCAAATCCGGTTACTCCACAACATTTGTACTGAGACTTATCATTGAACAACGCTCCTCCTCAACTCACCTGTTCCTGTAAGTTTTGGAACTTGTCCATCGAGGCGCTGTCGTTCTTTCCGAACAACTTAAGCAAATACCGCCTCTCTTCCTTGTCTTCAATGGGAGGAAGCGATATGCGGATTACTGTTAAAAGTATCTGCAGAACGCAGCTAACGTTCATGATGATAAACGACTGGAAAATGAGCACAATTGATGGGTTAACAAAAGACATGACTTACAGTGTACACAAGACAGTTGTTCTCGACTTTGGTACCGTAGATTCCCATTCCTGCGTTTACCATCGTCAATATGCCAAATCCAAGCCGGATTCCGAGGATTGCAAGGTCTGGATCTTCCGAGTACATTATTTCCCCAAGCCCCCAGCATATCAGTAAGAAGCCATACAACTTTTGAAAGTTAGACCACGAACGAGGTTGAACTTACCATGAGAATCGAGTAAATGCAGTAAATGACGCGTTTAAAGTGCTGGAACATGAAAGTGAGAGCTTTGTCCATTGCGATTGTCAAAATTGACACTAGAGGACAAGTACTGACAGTCTGATCATACCTCATGCAAGAAAAGTGTAGAAATGGGTACAAAATGGTTCAAAATGTATTTGAACACAAGACAAAACATGCAATAGAGTTTCAGTCTATTTGGGAAAGAGGTGTTGACATTGTTTTACTTAAACCAAAGACCAAGTCAAGTCAAGTTCCATACTGGGCCTGTTCCAGGAACTCCTTCTGCCATATGGTCAAAATTGCTATAAGAAGACCACCAACAAACTGAAACATCTCCAGTGGTGTAAAAATTCGGTACCATTTGGTCATCTTGCTTTGACTGCCGAAAACACCACGAATGTTACACCTTGGACCATTGTAGTTTGATAGCTTTTGTCCATGATCTTCTGATGACAGCCTTCGGTGAAAGGATCCGTACAAGGCGTCTCCATACCTTCGCAGCAACTCGCAGGATATCCTACAAGAAGAGGATCGAATTTTTGCTCGTAGTCGTTGTATGTCAGGACTCCGCAGCACTCCATCTGCAAGGTTTTTGCAGAAATTTGTTAAATTGACTACTGTTGTACAACTCCTCACGTCTTGCTGTAACTTGTCAAAGAAGAGAGCGTGTTTTTCCTCTTCACTCAGTAACCGGGAGAATAGAATCAGCTTCTCTTGTTCGCTGTCTATCGGCGGTAGTGAGATGCGGATGACTGTTAGCAGAATTTGAAGGACGCAAGAAACGTTCATAATGAGGTTGGACTGCAAAATTTTTGATTGGTCGAAGACTGGCGCCGAAAGCTTACCGTGAACACTAAGCAGTTGTTTTCTCGTTTGGTGCCGTAAATTCCCATTCCCGAATTGATGACCGTCAGCACTCCAAACCCCAATCTAATACCGATGATGGTCTGATCCGAGTCCTCTTTTATTAGCATGTCTCCAACGCTCCAGCAAATCAAAGAGAACCCGTAAATCTGAACACAACTAAGCGTATTTGATTTGTTTTTGGTAATCTTACCGCCAAAAGTGAGTAAACGCAGTAGATGACGCGCTTGAAGTGGATGAATAAATAGGTGAGGACTCGGTCCATTGCAAATGTCAAAGCTGACACTAAGATTTGTATGTTTGCGCGAATGGAAGGGTTTTTGTCGACTGTTATCGACAACTTAGAGGAGTCGGTAAATCAGAACGGCTTTATTGCTTTGACTTGTGCAAATGTGTCCCCTGACAAGAATTAATTGGATGTAATTAGAGCAGATCGGTGAAAACATGATTCCATTGGAAATCTATTTGGTGCATCGGTGCGTCGGTAATTGCAATCGGGAAACGCTTTCTTGGACATTTCGTTTTTAGTATTTTTACAAACACCAACGTCCAGCAGGTTCTACAATCGTTTTCATCTCGCGAATTTTTTAAATTTTAGTTCTTTACACTGAGGAAATTTGAAGTCAGACAAATGTTACGTCTGTCACTACTTTTGTTTTTGTGTTGATGGAAACGGACTTTTCATGGTTTTACTATTGTGGGTACGTTGATTCAATTCGGTTGCATTTTTTTTACGGCAATAAATGTTTGTTGTGTCGTTTTTCCGCTTGGAATTCGCTTGGGGAGTGAGAGATGTTAGTTAGCCAGATTGTCAACAGATGGCTCCCAAAATAGAGTGGTTAAGCGGTGAAGGTAGGATTTGATGAAACATTAAGGAAAAATGGCGTCAAAAAAACACCATATATTGAGTTAAATATCATTAGAATTACAACAAGTAATTTGGAGTGTGTTTCAGTTCGTTCAGGAGATGCAAATATTTCTAAAATTATTGTTATTACTAGGTTTTTTAGTTCTTTAATTATTTAGGTTTATCAAGTTTTCTTTAGTAAAATTTTCAGATTCATGGGTATTTTCAGGTTGTCGGGTTTAATAATGTTTTTTCGTATTTACGTTTTTTTTTTTAATTTTTAGTTCAGCATTTTTCTGTACTGCTTATATTTTTCGTATTCCTTATCTATTATATTATCTTCAATTTCATGGTCTACGTAGTACTCGAGTTTTATAACTTGTTAAGTTTTTTCGATGCCTTGGATTTTAAATTTGAATGTTTTTGGTTTTTTGCATTTCTTTGTAGAGTTTGTGGCGTTTTGCGCCAATATTTCTAACTACGGTTTTGCTTTTCTACTTCTCAGCATAAAATGTTAGGTTTTATAAAATTTTAAAGTTTTTTATATGAAGCTCACGAGGTTCTGATATCTTGCTTTTTTTTATTTCGTTAACGAATTCACAAAACTAAATCAGTAACAAATATAAGTAACCAACAGAACTTGATTGCAGGGAGTAATACGTTTGTATTTTGTAATTATATAATAAACAAAAATTAAATGGTATGTTAGTACCAAAAAAAAATCATTCTCAAAGTTTATTATAAAGGAAACAACTGCTTTTTGTCGCCCCTGGAAAATTGGTACAAATTTCACTTATTTGTCTTTATTTGTCTTTTGTGACATTTGTCACCAAAATGTATCTTGTGGATCGTATCCGAAACAGAGAACTTAATCTGTAATTTATGTAACTCAGATCGAAATGTTTTTACACTCTACAACGAATTTCAAACTGGTTCCATGTTGTATGCAACCTCGTTTAATTTTTGTCCGCAGATTTGGCATACTATTTCATTCTTCAAGTCATAACATTTTTCAATTTCTTCGTTTCCTGGTTTTGAAGTTGAGGTTTCTCCGTTTCTTCAAGATTTTCAGGTTTTTCAAATCATTCAGGGTAATTTCTGATTAATCTGTAGCTTTACCAATTTCAGTTTTATAATTGTTTTGGTTTATTGAATCTCTTTTATTTTCTTTGTATATATTTAAGTATATAATATTGTATAATATTTCTTCAATTCTTTATTCTTCTTCAATATTTCTACAAATGTTTTGCTTGTTCCTTTATATTTTTATTTCATCAGTTGATTCCGTTGATTCATTCGGATGCAACAAATTCGTTTGAGTCTTCATTACCACTATGTTTTATCAGTTCAAGTTTTTGAACTTTTTGGTTCTATGCAGTTTATTCAAGTTGTGTAGTTTCTCTATCGAAAATAAATAAAAATTTCAGATTTACCGTTTATTAGAGTTCTTCTATAACATTTTTATAATTGGTTTAATCAAAAGGCCGAAACATGTTTGTACCTAACATAAGACATATGTTATTTTAAATAATTATAGACAAACTTAGATCAATCATATTTGTGTATAAAATGTGTGTATAAAATTTTTTTATATGTATAATAATCCGCGAGGCTTAAAAATATTTGTACGTATTTTTGCGTGTGTCGCCATTAGGCAGGTTTGACTTTTTCAGTTTCATTAAAATTTAGCAGTTTTGCAAAACAAGAAGTTACAATTCGTTTAGTTTTTTCTAGTTTTTGACTTTTTCATTAGCTTTTTCATTATCTTCACACAGGTTCATAATGTCTGTAAATGTGTTTGAACTTAATAAATACATTTATTGATTAAACTTATTCGCGGTACCTAAAAATATTTGCATGTAATATTGCAAACTGGAGGGAGTTGGTTCTTGGGCTTTTTCTAAATCTCAATACATATTTTATTTCTCAAGGTGTTTTTTTTGTCGGTACGTCATATCTTCCTTAATACTTTATTAAAACCAACAATTGATTACCTTCACCGCTAATGACGAAAATTAAACAAACAATTCACAATTAATGTTTCCTTTAAAAAATTCTTAAAAAACTTATTTTAATCATAGCGCCATCTATTGACAATCTGTTTAATTAACTTCTGCCACTCCAGAAGCACAAACTAGGCTGTAAAACAAACATGATTGCGATGCGAACGGGCCAACTAGTTTCTAATTATTTTAAACTATTTTCTTCTATTGCAGATGGTAAGTTGTGAATGCTGTTTGGAGTATTTCCTTTTTTTCGGATCGGTTTTAATTTTCAGATTTTTTGAATTCGTCAGCAACCTTTCGTAGCCAATTAATTCTCGATCAACCGAATATGATATTGTTGCATGGGTGTATTGTTTCGTGTAACTTTGTTTTGTTTTTTGTTTTTGTGCCGAGCTCCTAGTGTGAAATTCCGTCGACTTGAATGAATTGCGTCGAGTGATTTATCTCTTTGTGGTGCAACATTATATGTAATCACTTTGTAGAGTATTGATTTCCTCTCACGGTTTACGGTCGATTAGTTCGAGCTCTCGGTCCAAAAACGGCATACGCAACTCGCTTTTATCACATATTGCGTCCCGTCCCATGTTTAACGCATACATGGAGAAAATGTTAACACCTCCTAACCGTTGGTTGATCATTGTTCTAAATGTGAAGTGGACCGAAGCGGGGTTTAAAATTCACTTTGCACTACAGAGAACCGGTGGGGTCGGGCGAATTAACGTGGTGATTTCGTTCAGGGGTCGTCCTCCTCGGAGACGACTCCGTATTAACATAGATATGAGCATCGGCGACGTTTGGATTTCGATTCATCATATTTCTGGTGGAAATGTGGCGTTCGTCACTGGGAGCGTCGTAGTCGTCTCGTTTGTCTCGCCGAATCCACCACCTCACCCTCTTTATTCAATTTACATGCAAATGTACCCACCTCGGGTGCCACTTCCTTTTCCGCCAACTTTCGACTCGTATCAGACATTGACAGATTTTAAACTGGATTTCTTCAATCGCCTTAACAAATCCGGGACCGATGCGAAATAAAGGGAATCATCAACTTTCGGGATTTTTCAAATCGAGTTAAATCTGCCACCGATAAACTTGCAAATGCCGAAATCTTCTAAATTACGCAACAGCAAATAACAAACACACACAGCAACTGCCGCTTTTTCCTTTTTTGTAAACTATTTGTTTGTTTGAATTTTGAACACTGTATTTTATTGTCTGGATTCACATTTTTAATACGCTAGGTCCATGACGAAAAATTTAACATAACTACTTTATCAACTCCATACTAACCAATAAACAGATACAATCTTATAACGGCATAGCGGTTACCGAAAAATATATGCCCACGACTCTTGATGAAAAATGGGTAAAAGTTTACTTTATGTCCTGCGTTGCTTTTTCTAAAAAAAAATTTATAATGGCTTCGAAACAATGCCCTAATGCCATTTCTAATAATGAAAGTTTGTGGAAATGTCTCTATAATACTTAAAATTGAGAGAAAGTTTCTGCCGCGTCGGACATTTTTGTGCGTCTCTCCTCGACAACGAAGATCAGCAGCGCCGATTAAAGAGAACCAATTTTTTCGTTTAAAGTAAAAGTAAATTATAGCTAAAATTACTGATACTGAAAACGCAAAAAAATTTGTGGCATGGAAATGAATCTATAAAATCTGAACAGCCAAAAATGATAAAAATAATTTTAACAAAACTGTAAAAACACAATCATTTAATGGCAATACCACACCAAATGCGTACAAATATTTTTAAACCGGTCAAATAACAAGGTTAGATGTTTAAAGAGAGAACTGTCTGACCTCAATACAGTATATTCTAAGAAATATGATGAATGAAAAACCTGAATTATTAATGTCATAAAAAAGCTAATAAGTCTGTACAACTGGACAAAGTGAAAGCAAATTAAAATATATGATTGATCTATTATAATTTTAACTATAATTATTTAAAATAATACCCCATGTTAGTTCTAAACAAATTTCGCCCCATGAACGAACCACTTAAAAATTATTATAAAAGAAATCTAATAAATATAATAAATCTAAAAAACGTGATTGATTTTTAATGGATTATTTAGCCTGAAAAAGTACAAGTAATCTAAGAAAACGAAAACTGAATAAACTAGTGATACTCAAACTTAAAACAATTTGTTGCACCTGAAGGAATCTAGACATCTGAACAGTTTGAACTGTGGCAAATAAAAAAAAAACTATAGCTTTTGGACATAATTCGAATTTTTTTGGGAATCATTTTGGGCAAAAGTAAGCCAATGCTTGTTTTCTGGTAAATTTTTTTAACTAAAATTGACAAAGAAATTGTATCTCAAGATTGTTTATAATAGTCCTAAATAAAACGTTTTCTCTAATAATTTGAGAATTTAAAGCTTGCAAAGATGAAGAAACTGAAAAGCTGAAGCTAAAAAAATAAAAATACAGAAATAAAAAAATCTTCCTGTCTTTCAAAGAACTAGAATTTATGAAAAGCTAGTAGAAACTGCGCAAACTAAATGACATGATGAAACTGAAAATTCTCAAAAACCTGTCAACCATAAATAATTTAAAGTGAATAAAAAACTTTAAAGCATTAAGAAATTAAGATAATATTGTGAATAATGCTAAAAAACTAAGTGTTTCTGTTCTTCTGACTAAACCAAAATAATATGTAAAAACCTGAAAAATGTGAAAAGTTTAGAATACGTGGAGAAACCCAGAATCCAAACAGATTGGGGAATACATTACCCGAGACTCATAAATTTATGACAAATGTTTAAAAAGAGAATAAATGAGTCCGATTAATTAATTAAAGCAGATGACTGTCCTATAAAAGACAAAAGAACAGTCTAAGAAACTAAAAATGTATAAAGCACTAAAGAGTCAAAACGTTTTCTCTAATTCCAAGTAATCAAAATATAAAAACCCTGAAAGCTTGTAAGAAACTGAAAAAATTCCAAAACTTAACAGAAGAATTAAATAATAACGAACATAGTAGAAATGCAAGAAATGTATATATAATTTGATAAAACAGTACAATTAAGGAAATATTGTATGAAGCCTACATACCAATATACCTCTTCCCCAATCTAAGAAAGAGTTAATAATTAAAAATATTATAAAAACCTAAGAAACAACACAACACTGAAATACTCAAGCTAAAAAATACGAAAGAAATGGAAAAATACTAAGAGAATTAAAGAGGTTATTAATTTAAAGAACCCGAATGAACCTCGACTTCAAAACCAAGAACCGAAGAAATGTGGTAAAATGTTATGACACTGAAATGACTGCAAAAGCATGGCAAACCTTTGTACAAAAATAAGATAAAGCTGCATATGACATAATTTAATATTATTCCGGCGCATCCACCATTTTTACAAATTACACATTTTTGACATTGTTTTTATTTCTTAGTTTTTCCATTCTTGCTGTAGTTTCTTCTCTAGTTTTACAACTAGTACTTTTATGAAACGTGCTAAAAACAATAAAAAAGTTATCTACTTCATCCAACCAATTATAAGTAATTTTTATTCCATCGACGATTGTTTTGTACTCTTCTTGACAGGACGGGAGAAACCTTTCACTTTGTGTGACGACTAGAATAACGATAATGTCGTAACAAGGGGTTGAAGTGAGGCAGATGATAGATAAGCACTTAATGGGGTGGGAAACAAGGTATCGATTGAACGTCGGACATTTCCTCATATTCGTAGATGTATTTCCATGAGCGTCACATCTTTGTCTCTATTTTCGTTTTCTTCTTCTATTAATCGCTAAATTAAACGCAAGTTTTGTAAGCATCAAAAACCGGATCCCGAAGGCTGTAAAATTGTTCATCAAGTCCACGCGCAGAACTTAAAATCTGAACAATCTAATAAATGTTTGCAGTTAATTTCGGCGTTTGCCTTTTACAGAATCTTCGTTTCGGTTCTGCTTACATTGTCAGATGAATAGTAAATCACTTCTTAGATCAGAACCGAGTGTGTGTATTGTACGAACGTCACCCATCCATTATTATAAGGTTTGTTTGAAAAGATTTTACGAAGCTCGTCCGCAGATTCGTCTTGTGTTCGTGTGCAGATGCAATTTCCTCTCCCGAGGTCCCAATATGATTTTTACGAGGAATAAAGTAAGATGAATTATGACGAAACGACCGTCCGATCATAATGCTCTCAAAACTGGATGCAAGAGATT
The DNA here is from genome assembly GCA_964023215.1 of Eledona agricola. Classification (NCBI taxonomy): domain Eukaryota; kingdom Metazoa; phylum Arthropoda; class Insecta; order Coleoptera; family Tenebrionidae; genus Eledona; species Eledona agricola. The sequence continues at coordinate 6,104,208 of OZ026861.1, forward strand.
AATCTGTTTTATAATGCACATTGCCAACACAACTGTTTAGTGCCAACGTAAAACCGCAATAAATCCCTATTAGTTGGGTAATGAACCCGGAGGCGGACGATTTTCGGGGACGCTTTCTTTGAGGATTTCTAGCGAGTCGAGCACGAATCTGTTCTGATTTAAACGTATCAAAAGTCGCGCTTCGCTGAATTTGCGGGTTCAGGTGATTTGAATTCGTGTACGGAACAAAAAAAGATATGTGTTATATTTTGGTGATTTCATTCTTTGAACTGGGAAAAGCGTTTGATCTTGCTGGAATTCCATTTTATTTGCCGTATGGAGCTCTGATGTATTATTTATTTATACCGCGAGCTTACGAGAGGGTGGAGCTTATCCGATATATCGTCGCTTTGGCAAAAAATCGCCTCACATGAAAAACTTGCGACTTCAACAATTTCAACAAAATTACCGATCGACCCATAATTTTTACGAGACTGTTAATTTTTTTACGTTCACAGGTACGTCGTGCCAATTTTGTAATTTCCGGCGAGGTGTTTGATGCAACTCGTTAAAATTAGATTGCAGGAGTTTTATGATTGCAAAATAATGAAAGTGGGACTTTTATTTTACGATTTGCTAAAAATAAAGTTGAAATTTTAGCGCCTTTGAAGTCACTTTGAAGATATATCCAGAATTTTATAATTAAAGCCAAAGTACACATTCGGCCGCAAAAATTAAAGGAGCTGTGTAAATTGTAATCAAGCTTTTAATATGGAATTGTTTTATTTACTCGTTGATGGATTAACCCGGCGCATCCGCCAAAATTCGCTTCAAAATTTTTAGTATTTCTTTTGTTGTTTTTGCAAAGAACCTATTTTTATTATCCAGCAATTAAGATAATTTGTAATTGAGTCACTCTTGCATCCGCAAACGTACGTGTGCATTTGAGCTACACTTATAAATGTCATATAATATGTCAATTTAAAGATAAAATGGTGGAAACTATCGAACAGGATTTTATTGTAAAAATACGTGAATTTTTAAGGAATATACATTTATTTCATTCAATTGTTATAGTAAATGCTGAAAAGGTTCACCATTCTGGTTGAAGTCACGTTTGAGGTTAAATCATCAACTTCATTTGACGTTTGATGCAGCAGTGGTTCAGGTTACACCAAACTGGTATTTTATTTATACTCAAGATCTAGCGAAAAATTGAAATTATCAACAGAAAAATAGATTGTCGAGGATGCTTTCTTGGCACCTGCTTAAAAATTCATAAATTTTTTGAATCCTCAAAATAATTTTTTTAAGTTCTTTTGTGACGTAACTTTAGATCCCACAATCAATCGCAATCCCAAAAAGACACACGGACTCAATTTCAAGGATGCCTCGACTACAAATTATCGCTCGATATTATCCCGGCTCATCCACCATTTTTGCAATATATTTTCTCATCGTTCCAGATTTCTTCGTTTCTCCATCTTTTTTTTGCATAATTGCAGTTTTACACATTTGTAGCTTTTTCTTCTCCAGCTTGTACAAGAGCTAATGCGTCGTACTTTTATAATAGTACCTATGTGAATAAATAAAGAGAATTGAAAAGATGTTGTATGAATTCAAATTCTATGTACGAATAAAAAAAGAAAAAATGTTATGATACTATTCGTTTATACATATTTTAGTATTGTCTCATTTGCAAAATACATATTCTCATTGTTTTCATTTTTTAGGTTCTCCATCCTATATCCTGTACACTAAAAAAATCAGAAAGGTTTAATAAATCAGAAAATTCAAAAGTACCTCTAATCATAAATTTATTTGTTCTATATTAAAAATAATTCGAGGCTGCATAGAATATATTTTAGTATTATCCCGGCGCATCCACCATTTATGCAAAATATATATTCTCACAGTTCTCATTTCTTAGTCTCCCCATTTTTAAACCTTCTATAGTTTTTTCTCGAGTTCTACGAGTTCTAACGTTGATGGATTATACCGGGGCCTCCGTCAAGATACTTGTCAAAATTTTTAATATTTCTTTTGTTACTTTGCTCGTCTCAACTAATTTGCACAGTACTTATTATTAATTATCCCGACGCATCTAGCATTTTTCAAAAATTCTTTCATTGTTCTAGATTTCATCGTTTCTCCATCTTTCTTTTTTACGTAATTGCTGTAGTTTTTTCTTCGTCAGCTTCGACAAGAGCTAATATTTCGTTATCTGATATAGATATGCGTCGTACTTTTATTGTACGTCTTAATAAACAAACAGGACTGAGGAAATAGTGTTTGAATTGAAATCCTATATACGAAGATAATGATAAATTTTTAATAAGCCAAAAAATGTTAAATTACCTACTTATCAGACTTGAAAATTTGTAAGAAACTAAAGGTCCCTTAACTTTAATTCTAAGAAACGAAGTAATTGAAAAGTGTTATGACAGTATTTATTCGTTTGAAAAAATAAAACTAGGCTGCATAGAACGTATTTTAGTATGGTCCCGGCGCATCCACCATTTTTGCATTGTTCCAAATTCTTTGTTTCTCCATGGTATTTTTTAGTCGCTTTAATTTCGTATCCAGTTCTACTAGCTGATGGATTATCCCGGAGCATCCGCCAAACCTCGCTTAAAAAATTTCAGTACTTATGTTGTTATTATGATCGTGTCTATTAATTTGGGTGATGGAGACGAGTGGAACTAGAAAATGTCTTCGGATTATTAACCCAGTGCTGCGGCACGTCGTCTCCGCCATTGTGCGCCGCCACTGATGTTAATCAATGTCATAATACGTGCGAGGAAATGAGACCTTCCTAACAAGACAGAGACTAATGGTGTTGTCTGGTGTGGATTGTGGATTTTAGAGCCGCCGTCCTCTCCGCTTGATAGCATTTAATGTTAATTATGTTTAAGTTTTCCATTGTGCGTTGCGGTTTTAGTGAATAATGGACAAACGTCGCTCTTCCCAACAATTAAAAAGGCTTTAAAACCCGCGCGGCCCCTAATCCTTTTCTTTATTTAACATCGTTGTCGACAACAAAACATGAGGACGCGTCAGCGCTCTGTTCTTGATGATTAATGTTCCCACCCATCTGTAGGACTTAATGAAGATTATGTTGCCGGATCGTCGTCTATGATATATCGTCTGGGATGAATTGTCCCCCAACAATATCAATTCGTATTTTTCTCATTGTTTTTTTTCTTGTTTCAGGTGAGTTTTCACGGCGCTGCTCGCGGAGGGGTAAGACGTCACCAAATCGTGCAATTTCCTGCGCGGAAAAGTGTTTCGTCTCCGGTGTGGGTGTCGGCATATTCAAGCGAAATATTAGACAATTTCACGCAAACAACCCTCTTAACCACAAACCCGAAGTTTAATCTGACGTTTAGTTTTGGAGGGCTACACCCCCCCCGCTACATTCTACAAAATTTGATTGTGGTCAAGCGAAACGCGGCCTAAAAATCGCGAGGATAATTAAGTTCAAATTGCGAGCGGATTCGTGGGCGTATTTGTAATTTGCGCAATTTAGCAGTAGTTCGCGCTCTTTTAAAACTTTTCCGTTCCGAATTAAAATTCAAAGCTCGAGGTCGTCTCCGAAGCATAATTCGCGCCTTCGTCGCCGTTCCGCACGTTTGTTGTGATCGAACGATTTTTCTCTTCGTTCAGTCGCACTGCGCGGATTCGTATTCCAGTTATATGTTAATTAAAAAGTAATCAATTAAAACAAATATTTGTTATAGTAAAATCAGTCATGTTGATGCGAAAAATTGCAAATTGTCGATGCGGCATTTTTGCGATAGTTTAGCGCGGAAAACGTAATTTCGATATGATGGAGTTGTTTTTGTTAATTATACGGGAAATGTTAACATAAAATGCATTTTAATGAGAAATTAAGTCGTTTCCGCCATAACTTTTATTATTTTATGTTTTGGCAATTTGCCCGTATTATTATAATTATTGCACGCGCCAGTTTTATAATAACATAAAATTATGCACACATTTTGCTCGATCATAATTGGTAAAAAGCGATTTGCAGTAGGCCCTGGAATCCCTTTCAAAATGATTAGACTCGGAGCATAAGGGATATTTAGTGATTTTTTAATATATTTCATTTACAATCGTCGGTTGTCAAATATCATGATATGTTAATATCATAAAAGTACACTGTAAAAAATAAAACAAACAAAAAGCTAGATTCCATGGCCAATTAAGAATTAATTTTTTGTGTACGCTCCTCACATATTGCTTCGGATTTTACTGCCTTTTTATATAAAAACTCTTTTTACCGGATGTACTGCAAAGTCAAAACAAAATGTGTTTCTCGCGTTCGAAACTTAAATATTTGATACACGTTTTAAGGAATGTTAATTTGACTAAGTCTTTATTCGAAAATTCAGAGCTTTATTCGTGGTACTCGGAATCCAATGAATGAACTAACTAATTCAAATTTAAATTGCTTTCTTTCAAGGGTTTCGTATATTTTAAACTATAATTTGCAATAGTAAAAAAGGAAATGATGCCTTCACCCAATTTGAAATTGTATTTTTCAATTGAAAGTTTTCTAGCAGAAAATTTTGCAAGGACATCGTTATGGCCAGTTAATATTTATGCTGAAAAATACTTTTCTCATTATTTTTTTTTCATTACAGTTTATTTTTTACTTGATTGGATTTTGACACTCTGTGTTCAAGTAACACTGGTTAGACGTTTTGAATCAAAAACGTAACGGCCAAATTTTTTATTTCAAATTTGGAAAAAAAATTCCCGGCGCATCCACCAAAACGACTTATTCAAATTATTGTTTACTGATCAACAACAACTCAATTTGAAGAGTTTTCCTTTTTTTGGTGTTGCAGACGTTTTACTAAATCACTAACTTTTCGTCTTATTGATTGTTGAAATTGTCTCTAATTGATTATAATCAGATTTAAGCTGCTGTATTGAAGGTGCTTTTGTTAATTAGCCAAAACGGAGACGCTTTTGTAATCAGAATAAATTTGGAAAACAGACCTACAAATTACTTACTTAAACTCATTCAATTTGAAAATTTGGGCAAATTTAATAAATATTTATAACAACCACAATAAACTATTAGTTGTAGTCAAACCTACATAATGTGGTTGAACCATAAGGATCGAAATTTAACTTTATTCTATATGCAATTTACAGATTTAAATTTCTAAGATAAATTCATTATAATTGAGTTTAAATTGTGAATTACCAAATCTACCAAAATTTTGTTTGTTTAAATATTATTATTTTGTGTGTATTTTAGTTACTTATTTTTTAATAAATATGTATAATAAAAGGCTAGACAAGTAGTGCCCACATTTTGGCTTATTTCTATAACAGGAATAGTTTGTGCTGTACTCGTCAGATTTCAGAACAATTTTCTTGATGAAAAATGAAAGCCTCCTTTTATATCTATAAGAGTGTGCAGGCGGAATGAAAGATATACAATGTTGTAATAACGTAGAAATTTTTGAGCGTCCCCAGTTTGAGATGACCTGCCGCAATAGTTTTATCATGCGTCTTTCAATAACATTTAGAGGTCTTTACCGGTTTTCCCTTTTACAAATTTTGAACAAACGTTTCTAGATTAACTGTTTTCCCCATTGTCTTATAAAATAAAAATCCAAATTTATATTGATTGTTGAAATTTTCTCTACTTGATTGTAATCAGACTTAAACTGTTTTCTTAAAGATTTTTTTATTAGACTCAGCACATCTTCCAAACTGAAAACAATTTTGTAATAATAAGAATACGTTTGGGAAATAGAATCAACTGCTACAAATTAATATTCATAATTGATAAATTAATCATAACGAAGTTTAAATTGCGAATTTGGCCAATTTGGCCCGGCGCGTCAACCAAATTTTTTCTTAAATTTTTATTTTTTAAAATTTTATTAGTCTCAAAGTTTATTAATAATAATTTTGGCGCATATTCTAGTTGCTTATTTTGTAGCAAGTAAACATAAAAATAAATTGCTGAATTTGGCCCGGCGCGTCCACCAAATGTTTTAATAGATTTTTATTTTTTTAAATTTTATTAGTCTCAAAGTTTATTAGTAATAATTTTTGCACATATTCTAGTTGCTTATTTTGTAGCAAGTAAACATAATAAATTGCTGGACAATTACTTCAACAAGCATTTTCAAATTTAGGCGTATTTCTAATAGAGGAATAATATTGGCCGTACTCATCAGATTTCGATGCGCTTTTTTTGATGAAAAACGAAAGGCTCGGTTAATATTTATAAGAAAGTGCACAGGGTATCAAAGATAAGGATATGTAGTTATATAATATTAATACATTTTAATAATGTCGCAATTTTTGTTAAATTATTGAACATGTTTTCATGATAACGATTTTAGATTAACTCTTTTTGCAATTGTCTTTTTTTTTGTTGTTGAAAAAAACAAAAAATATGGAGCCCATGAAAACCATAAAATCTTGAGTTTAAAAGCGCCATTAACGCGTCTCAGTCAAATTAAGAAATCGAAGTTGCAGGACGGTTTTGAATGTAAATTGCATATAAATTGTACTTCTGGAGCAGCAGTGGCAAAAAGATTTTAAGTCGCGTTCAAAGGGAATATTTGCATGCGATTTTCAAACAAATCGATTTGAATGAAAAGAAATAGGATTTTCTCCTAATCATCTTAAAAACGTGTGGAAATTGGAATAGCATAGATCGTCGTCGTTGATCAAAGAAATCTGGATATTGCTACAATTGTTTTTTCGTAATTTAAATCAATCTCGTTGATGGCTCTTTTGAATTAGAGTTTTTAAGGTTCCCATGGGGAATTAGTACCTATAATTTTTCTAACGATAAGCGAGTTACGAAAGCTCACTGGGTTAAAGACTAAATATAAATCAAATTGTTCAAAACGTTACGATAAAAACCGTAAAACAATTTTTTATAATTATGCGAAGTTCCGGATCTCCTATTGGAGATTAATTTCAAACTTTTTACAACAGTGTTGCTAAACTAGCTTTTTATTTATTTTACGCCACTGAGTTCATCCAATAGAAGACATGCAGCTGCCATAACAAGCAGAAATGCTAGCTTTTACTTTTCATGCCAATACATTTAACCCGGCGCCTCCGCCAAAATGAATTTTGGTAAAAAATTAGGAAATATTCTATAATAAACCGCGATTCAACCCCCGAACGTTCAATTTTCACCTTGCCACGAACAATGGATCCCACTTCTATCCTAATTCTAGATTTGCGGCGTTTCAGCTGCCTAAACCACTCACAACTCATGAATTAATCATCGCGAGATGTTGTGGCTTATTCGCGCAATTGTGGCAGGGGTGGCAACCCCTCACGTCCTCCGAACAGATAGAAACGTCCCATAAAAGCACAACTTGCACCTTTCAGTGGACGAATGGCGCACACACACATACATAAAGAAGATTTTAATGCCGCGCCGTCCATACCAAATAAAACTCCTCGAAGGAGCTGCGCCAGATCGTTCCTGACGCTGTAAAAGTCGGATTTCTTCGACGTAAAGTGCAAGATGCACCGAAATTAATTCCCTAGTTTAGGAGACTTTTACGTGGCCAGTCAGTGGCGAACTCGAGAAAACTGAGGGCCGCAACACTTTGTTTTAATTACACATTGACGTCTATTGGATACTTCTTCCGTCAGTTGAGAGATGCGTGTTTGGAACACTGACTTACTCGTATTTCCCTCGTGACGTAATTTCCGCATTTAAATCTTAATAAACAGTATGTCCACTGTTAAGGGGATGAAGATAGTAAACTGGTTTTGCTAGTTTTTACCATTTTATTGATATCACAAACACCTCCAGACGTAGGATATGTGTTTGCAACAACTAACGATTTGTTACCAACCTCGAAAGGAATACAAGCGAGCTTCGCTTCTGCAAATCCAATTTGATTTACAAACAGTAGGAAAAAGCGCGGCGAGGTTGTTTGCGGATCGGAGAAATTATTCGTTTCGTGTTTGATGCATTGGTGCCATAAATACATACATCAAGCGAACCGTATTAAGGGATGAAGGTAATAGGGGCGCATTCCGCAATCCCGTTCGACGAATGCAAATCTTTAGATGATTCTGCATCAATTTGTTTGTAGGAAATGTTGATTTAAAATCGCTTCCAAATATTGGATTTCAAGTCATGAGAAACCCGGCGCATCCGCCAAAACGCTCAAACCAACTTTTACGTGTTTTATTATTTAACAGTTCAATTACACTATAGACTACTATCAGAAACCTAATTATTACCATTTGTGAAATACACTATACTTTCCTGAGTTCATGTCCTATGCATTATCACTGCTCTTGCATTATTTATTATATGTAAGTGTCTCTTTAAAAGTCGAGTGTTGCTTGGAAATCTAAGTTTTCTCTTTATTTATTCTTTCTTGTTACTTCTTCAACTCGTCTGACGTCTTTTATCTCTATGGCTTTTTTGCTACTTTTTTGTGCTTTTTTAAATACACTAGATTTCCAGCCAAAGGTTAATATGTTTTAAACTAGTTAAATTTTTATTTATAAGATGGTAAACTTTTAGCCCTTTGTCTATCCCACTGTTGATTGATTTCTAAATTCTTCTTTCCCATTTTCTTCCATCTTTACTCCTTGATATTTAAAATGTTTCACTTGTTCAATATTTACATTTATAATTTTTGTTTATTACTTTTCGTTTATTATTTTTGTTTTATTTTTGTTTATTCTCAATCAAATATTTAATATTTTTTACAATTTCCGGATTCTTAATTAAGATTTTTAAATCCACGAACTTTATAAAATCTTTTTGGAAATTTAAAATTCCTCAGAAGCTTATTTTAGATTAATCAGATTGCTTGAATTTACTTTTGAAATAATTTTTATTGTTCTGCTTTTTTGATTCGGTCGGATATCTCAGATTTGCCGCAGATGTCAGTTTTGTCGAATGATACAGATTCCTTAGTTGTATTGCTTTTCTGAAACACTTTTTTTACAATGTCGACAACTTGGATGTTTTTGGATAATTTATATCTTTACAATTCTTCATATTGTTCAGATTTATCAGATTATTGGTTGGTTTTAGACTCTCAGAATTTTCAGAACCTTTTAATCCTTAATACTCTTTAGTTTCCTCATTGTTGCAATTATTTTGTATCCTTGCTTTTCTCGGATTCTTTTGTATACTTTTATTTTTTAAACTTTATATAGTTATTTGGAAAAATAAGATATTTTATATATTTTGGATTTATCACACTGCTGGGATTTTTCAGATACTTCTGACTCTTTGGTCATTTGGATCTTTCAAATATTTTAAATTTGTCACAGTTGTCAGTACCTTCAAATGATATCGAAATTTTAATTGTTTTTGATTTATCGTTATCGTTATATTTATCGTTATTTTTATCGTTTAAATTCTACGGATTTAACCGATTATTCGATATTTCATATCCCCTGATTTCTTACTTCATTTTTATCTTCAAAACATTTTAAATCGTTTATATTATTCTTTGAAGTCTTTAGTTTATTCATGCGTTTTAAACTTACATTATTTTTGAACATTGTAATTGATTTTTCAGATGCTATAAGTTCTTAACATTGCTTTGTTTGTTTTTGTAGAACTGTATTCCAAATCTTTCAAGTTATTTTGTAGATATTTTTATTTTTCACTCATTATTATTATGTGGTCAGCAAATGCCTCCTTGTGATATATCTATTCTGCTAAGGCATCTGAAGCCTATATTTAATTTCTTAACCATCAGTGTACCTTTCTTATTTATTTCGTCCATTAAAATTATGAATAGAACTGTTCTTAATTCTCCTTCCTGTCTAAGTCCCTTGTTTCTTGTAAACGCTTCTGAAATTTTGTTGTCTAATTACACAGTTCTTGTCTAGTGTTAATAAATAATTACTCTTTCGAGTAGAATATTTTATAATTTTAGTCTTTTTACTTTATTGAGAGCCTTCTCTAGATGAATGAATCCCAAATAAACTTGTTTTGCTTGTTGTGCTTCCTTTTCTGAGTTTTGCTCAACTGTGAAAATATATATTCTTGTATGTGCTTCGTTCTTTTCGAAAGCCACTTTGATATTTTTCCAATGAGTTCTCAATTATTTGTTTCAACTTCTTGGCAATCATTTTTCGTGGAATTTTATAGCCGTAATAAGCAATATTACTTTTGGTAGTTCTGTTACTTTTTCCATTCTGTACACTGTTTTTAAATATGTTTCTCGGTCCATGTTCTGCTGTATATTTCTCAGACATTTTTTATACAAGTTTTTCACATAGGTAGGTACATTTCAATATTTCTGTAGTTAATTTATCACACACTAGGAACTCCTTCTATTTTTGAGCTCGTTAATGATTTCTAACAGTTTTCTTTTATTTACAAATTCATTCAGTCGTTGTTTTGTTCTCCATATACGTTATTGTCTTGTTTAATACTTTCATTTATATATGCTTCCGGTTTTTAATTTTTCTTGTTTTCTATCAGTTTCTTGAAATATTCTACGGATTTGTTCCGTATTTGCTTTCAATACGGTTTACAACTTGTCATTTCTCTTGTAGTAACTTCAATTTTTTATAAAACTATTTTTTTGCTATTGTTCTCCATTTTGCAGCAAATGCTGTGCACTGTTTTCGTTTGGCTATTGTTACCAACTTTTTTACTCTCTTTCTTTGGTGGTTTCATAATTTTTTGTTGTTCTAGTATCTTCATATATTGTGTTTGTGGTTGGTGCATATTATAGACCATATCTCCCTTAATACTTTATCGAAACCAATTATTGAGCCATTATTTTGACGACTATCTTCACCCCTAATGACGAAAAATAAACAGTCTATGCAAAATGTTAATGTTTCTTTTAAAATTATTTAAAACCGTATTTTGGTTATAGCGCCATCTATTGATAATTCGTTTAATTAAAAATCGTATTTTAGTCATAGCGCCATTTATTGACAATCTCTTTAACTACAATCTCCCAATCTCCAAGCGATTTCCAATCGGTAAAACAAACATTATTGCAATTTCAATTAATTTAGTTATATTTGCCAAATGGTTTAATTTTTATTTGTCTTTATATTTCTACTAGTTTCCTGTTATTACGTTTTTAATACTTTCACATGTTGCTGCATCTTCATACTTTTTCAATTACATCTTGAATTATTTCAATAGAATGTGATAGCAATGTCGCCTTCCTTAAAGAGAACAGAGAATTTGTTGAAAATTGTGATTTGACGCCTAATTAGGACCTTCGTAATTTTTCTTCGTTCGGCTTAACCATCTGCGGCTGTTCGCACAAGCGGCGGCAATAAAAACTCTGGAAATGTGTGGAATATAAAAATAAATATAAAAGACAGTCGAGCTTCCGTCGATGTATCTCGTAATAAATTTTAAGTCGAAACCCCAATAAAATTCTGAGTAGTATCTATCGGCGATTCTTTATTGTATTTTTACTTTGTAGGTCCGGCTTTATCGGGAAAAGCTCTGATTTTACGGCCGTATCCGTCGAATGATAATGTCCGAGGAATTATCCCTAAATTTGAAAGTCAAACGGGGGAACTATCCACACTCTTTTACACATTGTTGTTCGCTAAATACTTACCGAATCGAAGAAGTGTTATTGCGCGGTTCGGTTTCGTCGGTTTCTGAGAGTATCCAATTTCTATTCTAATGGCACTTTCACATTTTCACGTCGACGGAGCCGCATCCAACGCTTTTCTTTTGTGAAGGTTGTACAGGTGTCGAATTTAAAGAGATGCGAACGTGTTCCCTTGCAGAACTCACGATTACGTTTCTAATTAGCGCGTTTGGGAACAATCGGCACCTGCACATGACCGACACGCGTTCCCCAACTTAATTTTAATTGAAACCGCAACATTCCCACTTGCTTTTGACACGAACCGAACAGAAGAGTTCGCCACAAGACCTCCATCACGTAATTCGGCTCAGAAACAAATTAATTGGTACATTAAAACCGCTCGTTCTAATTAAAAAATATCGCACGGGAAAGTGGCGTTTTCGACTGGCTGGCAATTAGGTAATTAAAATGACATAGACGCAAAATTAGCGCCGACGAAAATGAAGATTAATGGCGGATGGAGCGGGAAAAAAATCTTGAATGGCAAGTTCGGGACTTGCTGCGAAGTTGGGACACGCTTGTAAATTGATATTGCCTGGAACATTGATTACTCGGAGTGGAGTTTTAATATAATTTATGTCATAATGATAAGCGAGGGGTCCGGTTCGTTCCTCCACCTGCTCCCGACACTTGATGGAACTTGGGACTGATAAACCGCCACGAAACCGCGCCCGGACTTTCATTACAACCTTCATAAATCCAGCTTTACTGCTCCGTCACGCTAAATAATAACATTAAGCGCAAGATGTCTCGTGAAGATGACGATTCTTGCCAACCCTCGCTTTATGCATCTTTTAAATCAATTGCGCGGTCGGGATCGCTCCCAACACTCCACTCTGGGAGTGTTAAACTCCAATTACTCCACCGGGAGATGCGAGCTATCGAGATAAACGCCTCCAAACGTACCAACGGCGTACAAATTTTTTTCGCCTCCAGACAATAATAATAATCGACTTTTGTGAGTCGCGAGCCGCGCATTTCACCTCTGATGGCTCTCGAGACAAGAACGAATCCGTTTTTAAGACTCCCGAATAGTTTGTGTGTCCGTATCAATCTTATTTCGCACCCTCCCTCGTCGTCACTCTCGAAAATAGGTAGAGAGCGGCGCTTTCTAACCCAGATTCACTTTCAAACTTTTCCTCTGCGAAAAAATAAATTTCTCTTATCAGCGCTCGCGAACTCCATCCGCCGAATCGATAAAGATATACGGGAGCTTTTTCGGATCATATTATTCGGTTCGCCTTATTGCTTGTCACCCTAACATCATCAATATGACCACACTAAACCATATTGCGTTTCACAAACATGAAAAGAGCTTTTGATTGCGTCTATCCGAAGACTTGTCCTTTTTTATTGGAGCTTTCGGCGGGCGACATTAATAGAAACCGACTTCGAAGCTTCAATTAAAGCTCCAAAGTCGTAACGTGGAGCTTTGTAGCATAAACGCGGAGAAATGTTTTAGCGGGGGAGCTAGTTCGCTTTCATATCGAACAAAAGCGCTGTTTTCCGGTAACTGGGGGATGATGGAATTTGGCGCACGATTCAATTAAAAGCCAGATGATTCGGTTCGATCAGGAAAAATCGCTTAATTTCGGAAGGAGAGTAGGGAAGAATTCGAAGGCCAATTTTGTACCATTCAAATAGGTCCCGCGCTTAACAAATTGAATCCTCGGGAGCGGAACGACACCGAGAGAGCTACATTTGTTCTTTCCGATGAATGGAGTTAATTAATTAGACGGTCTGAGAGAGTGACGTTCGCGTTTCGCTGCAGAGTCATGTTGCATGTAATCCTTGCAAAGAGAATCAAAGGACGAGGATGATGTGTCAAAGCTTCATCTCACGCGTTTTTATCTCATTAAAGTCTACTCACATCGCGAAGATATGACGATTTAAGCTCGTTTTTATGTACAAGTAGTGCCGTTTAATTTTGTGTTTGCTGTAGTTTGTAGATATAAAACGGATTTTTTGCTTTGTGATGTGTTATTGTGGACACCCGGTTATTAAAAACGCTGTAGTTGACCAAAACACAAATTCAGGATTAGTGAACTCATATCCGAAACTATTGAAAATCAGTTCTAGTGCCGTTCAACTTCCAAGTACATAGATTGGGCATATTTAGTTTTATTGCGAAACAGACAGGAGTCTAATTAAAGGACACAATTTTACAATTCGTACATAAACAACAAATAAAAAACAAAATATAATAACTAATATATAAAGAGAAGTATCCTCACTGACACGCTCATTCACCATTTACTCACTGATTCATAATCAACGCAGAGCCCAAACCGTGACTGTTGACGATTTGAAATTTTACATGCAGGTAGCTAATATGTCGACGATGAACACTAAGAAGAAATTTTTCCAAATTCGGTCGGGTTCTTTTGTAATTAAATTTAAAAAATTGAGTTGGTTGCTTATCGTACCAAGCATTTTTGCGAAGATAACAAAAACAAATCATGAACGCGTCATGAGCGGGTAATTTTAGCTAGTGACGAATAAAATAAACTTGAATTGTGAAAGGTATAGTTTAGTAAACACGTATCAAAAAACTAAAAATTATGTCAAAATAAGTAATTTTCATGTTTGGTAAGTCAGTCAAGCCCCATCGAATTAGGTCGGGTTAGGTCTGGTCTAGCTTAATCAGCTCGTATCAAAGAAAGCAAAAATTTGATCAGGTCCAGTTAGAAGCTGTATTTTTAGCTTCCATTTTAGGTCAGTCAAGTTCAGTCGGTGTACGTAAAGAGAAGTCAAGTCAAGTGACATTTATTCGTCGAATCTTTAATGACACGTTTGGCGTTTGCACTACAATCACTCTAATTTAGAGTTTTTTATTGAATATCGATTAGACGAGGATGTTTACGTTGAATATGGAATTAAAATTTAGAAGAGTTCCGTTGAACGTCCTCGCATCCTTGACATGTAAAAAATGTAAAAAATCATAAATCCCGTCAGGACCATTAGTATATCGCGACAAGAAATAGAGCCATCCAAGAATTTATCCGAAACTGAAACTTCATATCTCTCTCCGTAATGATGCTTTTATTATGATTTGTTCTCGTCGAGCGATATGAAAAGAGAATATAATTCGATTGGAGTTTTTATTGGATCGAGCGAGACTTAATAAGGCATAAAAGAGTAGTTACTCACATTTGCGGTGGTATTTCTGGGATGTTGATTCTTCAAACGAGTCCACGATTTTTATTTCATTTTTATCACAATTTAAAGGTTATTATAATTTTAAATAAATCTTTTTACGTACCGAAGCAGCTGTTTAATACGAAAAAATCACTTTAGAACATAGAAACACTTTGAATTTGTTAGAGTGTAGAAAGTGTTAATCTTTAAAGTAAATTTTCGGTTTCGGACACCATATATAAGATACATTTGTACCAAATTTTAAACAGTGCCCAATTTAGGTTAAGTTGGGTCGGGTCTGATCGGTTGGGACAAAGTCGGGTCCGGTGGTCAAATGTCAAAGCTCTACACTGTAAAAAATATAAACGTGCAGCTTAGTGCACATGATAGAAATCGAAAATGTTTAAGAGAGACAGAGGGGGAGATATTAAAGGAGAAAGAGAATAAAATAAAATAGAGGAGAAGAAAGAGAAAGAAAATAAATATAAATATGGCGTTTGAAGAATTCATGGTATAAGAGTAACAAACAAACTGTAAAAAAAAATAACTGTCACGAACATAATCAACTAACACACAATACAAACTATTTAATTAATTAATATTTAATTAATATAAAACGTGTAATGTAAAACGTGATCACAGCTGATAACAAGGGTCGGGTTTTCGGGCAAGTCCATATCAAGTGATTGAGGGGTGTGAGTTTATCAGCTGTTCAGCTAGAAAGAGACGCGATTGTTTATGCAAGATTTTGGTATTTGGGTTATTTTAGTGAGTTATTATTGGCGATATATCACAGTTGTGTGACGACGTAACGTGACGTGATGTAACGTGACGCGGCCTTGAAATTTAACTTAGCGCTGCCAATAACGTTTCATTTCAACAGAAGCTTGTTTCCATAGGAGTTCGTTGTTACTTGCTACCTTAAATTTTTTCCTGGAGCTTGAAACGCTTAAATCACCAAAATCGGCCGCCATAATGTCTCAATCGGATTGATTTGCATCGAATAAATTACGCTCACTTATATGTAAATCGCAATCAGTCGCTATTTTACGGACCGATTGTCTACGCGGCGCCTGCATATTTATGATTTAGACACCGCCGCATTGTTGTTCGGTGCAAAATCCGGGCTCCGGTGGTTCAATTAAGTTCGGCCGTGGTGCGGTGTCAAACAAGGCTCCGGCTGACACGCAATCAATGGCCACGACAGCTTGTCGCTGAAATTATGGATTTTTCTTGACATCGGCTTGTAATTAAATCTCGACAGGGATTCGAGAGGCAATTTGTACAAGTAGCGGAATCTCAAAGGCGGCGCTAAATTCGATTCTGGGGCGCGTTTCCGGCTTGTCGGCGAAAAAATAACGCCGCAAATCGAAAATGTACGCGTGAGCGCTCGGTTTGGGAAAAAACAGACGCGGAGGTTGTGGGACAAGTGAGGCTTGAGTTTTCGGCAAAAAAAATTGCGGAAGAACCAAAAACTTTAAGGATATCCTAAGGGCTTCAAGAAATACAAAGTTAAACGTTGAACTCATCGTTCGAATTGTCCTTTGGATTCACGAAAATAGTCCACGAAGAAAAAATAATGCAACAAAAATATTATATAGGATACAATTTTTTATCGCCAAACTGTAGGCTTAGGATATATGTAAGTGAATTAACTAATAATTAAAAATTCGATTATAAATACTTGTAAAAATAATTTAAAAAATACAGAAGAAATAAAAAACGAAAGAATAATAAAAAATACAAAATTTAACATCAGAGTAATCAAGAGTCAACAAGAGAGGACAAATCAGAGAACTAAGGATATTTGGAAAACGTAAAAAGCGTATACAAAAAAATACAACAAAATGTTGTAAAATGTAAAAGCTTTGTTGTGTGCAGCACAATTTTTGAAACTAAAGGAATAGTATAAAACGATTAAGTGCAGATCCTAAATCATCGCAAAAACAATTGTAAAAAATTAACATTAAAAAAAAATCTAAAAACATCTATGTGAAACAAAAATGGTGAAACTAAATAGTTGAAATCGAATGAAATTTAATGCTCAGTGAATTATGTTGACTACTTGCAAGATAATATTTTTTTTGTCGACAAATATTCTAAAGGTTCCACAAGGCGCAATTCTGGGTCCCATCTTTTTTACTTTTTGTGAAACATTCTATATAGACTTATGCTAGATATAACATTAAGAAAAAACCGTTACGGTAGTTTGGTTGAAAGTTTTTTTTTCGAAAAGACAACCATTTTATTTTCAAAATAAGAAAAATATTAAAACACTCTTAGATTTAATAAATATTTTAAAAAATAAAATTGGTTGTTTGTACGCCCTCGCATAAGGTCTGGTGCCCTAATTACAGGGTAATAATGAGATAAAAATTAATCAAACATAGAAGAAAACATTATAAGTATCTACGCTCTGACTTAATTATAATGATTTTCTTCGGGATTTTTATATACTGTATATTTTCAACAATAATTTTTAAAAATAAATATGCAAATAATGCAAGGAGAACAAAAAAATGGAGATAAGCATCAAGCATTGGACCAGTTGAACTTAAATATTTCAAAGAGTTATGTAAAGAAATTGCAGCAAGTTGCAACACCTTTTTTATTAAAAACACATTTCAAGCTAATGGAATATGAGGAATATGCAAGTGAGTGTCTCGGATCTGTTGTATCTTGTTAACTGTTTAAATGAGGATGCCATTGGGGCCAATTCTAAGGCCCATATTTTTATGTATTGTTAGGAATAATATTAAATCCACCTATGCTAATAGTGTATAATATTTTAAAGAACCAGAAATGATAAACTAAAATGTTTTAAAATTAAAAAAATAAAACAACTATCAACTAATCTCTATATATTATTTCTTAAAGCTGTATTTTGTTGATTGAGCCACCATTTTGAATATTATCTTCACCGTTTTCTGCGAAAAATAAACAAACAATTCAAAATTTAAGTGTTTTTTTTATATTAAAAACTGTGTTTTGGTTATAGCGTCATCTATTGAATTAGAGCAAAAATTGGTTTTTGAAAATTGTACAAACATTCCCCTTTCATCATATTTCTACCAAAAAAAAGGAAACATTACAAGCATTTAATTAATCTATATATATATAAAGCGAAGTGTCCTCACTGACACACTGATTCAAAATCAACACACAGCCCAAACCGCGAGGGCTGGCAATTTGAAATTTTAGACACGGGTGTATCATGTGCCTAAAGTGAACGCTAAGAAGGAATTTTACGAAATTTGGTCCGGTTCCTTTGTAATTCAATAAAAAACGGATAAAATAAACAAAAAATGATCGGCTCGCGCAGATGTTTATGTTAGAAGCACGTATCAACTTCGACGACGGGCGACCTGTTTACATTAAAAGCACTTATTTAACCTAAACAATTTCAACGACGGACGACAATTGTTTATGTGTGTGTTTATGATTACGCTCGGGCAACTCCGGGCACGTTCAGCTAGTATGTAATAAAATTGTGGTCCAAGTACACATGATCGTACAAATGAGAAATTTTATATAATACCTAAATGCAATTAAATTGTTTTTGATAATTATACAAAATTTCAACTTTCATCATATTGCAACCAAAAAAGGGGAAAATTAGAAGTATTATATGAAAATGTAATAAAAAATGGTCCACGAATACATGCCTTTCTCTACAAACGAGAAATTTTGTAATTTATCCGAAAATCGTTGCTGCTGGAATTTCCAATAATTTATTCTTTCGAGACAGGGGACAGTTATCCCGGGATTCCCAGCAATTTGAGTCGGCTATGTTGCCAGATTAAGGAAAGATTAAAAAACGTCTGAACTGCTAGTTTCTAAAACGATTTATTTGTCTTCTGTTAATTCCCAATGATCAATTCATTACAAGTAAAATATTTTTTCTTGAATTGTGCCGATCTGCTTTCTAAGACAAGTAATGTAATCATGTAATCCATTGCTGAAAAATAGAAGTAAACTCTTTTCACTCAAATGATGCTGAAACTAGTAGTGTTTACCAAATATAAAATTATTAAATCATGTACTTTATTATAAGAAAATGATTAGATGAAAATGAAATGACCTGCTTCAAATTTTTCTAACGGGCGTACAAACAAAAGGATTCAGAGTAGAGCTTGAACACTAACTTTTGTTTTATTTTTTACAGTGTTGATGTTTCATATTAACATATTAGGACTTTTGACAGGAACGTTCAAACCGACGTCTGAAAATGAAATTTTTTTTATTGTTTTAAATGTGTCTTGTATGTCGTGTTCGAAATGGTTGTCACATAAAAACTTAAGTTCACATTTCTACAGCTTAAGATTAAATGATTTCTACACTTAAACCAATTCTTAAGTGATTCATTGCCAGCTTTGCATCCACTTTTTGGATGTCATCTTATACATGTCGGAGGTCGAAAAATTTTTATACGTACCTTTGGATTAAATTCGATGTTCGCCACATAAATAACTATTAGTTCGTCGCTCAGAAGTCGTATATCAAGGACAAATTCGCAGCGATTCGACCCGAAGCCATGTCAAGGATTCATAAATCCGTGAAACATTATATAACTTATCGCCGATAATAAAAATGAAGCTTTTATCCGAGTCGGAAGGTAATATAGTATAATAAATTTGAAATAAAAGCTTCGGGAAATAAATTTACTCCGACGAGCATTTCGAGATGTAATGTTTCGGGCAGGGTGCGTTTTACTTTTGATTAGATCAGTTACAAAGCATCGAATGCAGCGCCGGTAAATTCACTTCGCACCCTTCCTCTGCATCAAAGAATGAATATACAAAGGCGTCATACGCGGGACACAATGCACCGGACATATATTTGACAAAAAAACATAGTCCCGAGGGACCGATACTCCTATTCCCAACTTTTAATTAAACCGTTCCGAACAAAGTGAGAAAAATCGGCGCTGTGAGTTCCGGGCGTCATTACTCACCGCGGCTGAATCTAAATGTTATTAAACGGAAGACATGTATCGGCCAAAGCCACTTGTTTCAATAAAAGGGTCTTTGGTTGGAAGGAATGCGAATTCGATATCGGAAAACCATTTTTCTTCCATCCCCGCTTCCTCGCGAAGTCGCTGTGATCTTTAGCGGCCAGTTAAGAATTTCGAACGAAAAAAATGCACCGAAAGCTATTTCGCCTTCGCCTGCTTTGTTTCCAATTTACGACGTTGCAATTTGCGTAATCTTGGAGCGGTCGTAAATTACGTCTTTAGCTTCTCCATAAATAACACTTTGGCGAGGTGCAGACCCTCATCGATGACGCAGCTAATTAAAATATCGCAATTGCAGAAATCCTCTTTCGAATTTTCGGCCCTCGTTATTTGGTGCTTGATATTCCGACATTCTTCACTTTGCTCTCATTTGCATTTATATTTAATAGGACACTCTAATTCTTTTATCCCGAGAGCTCTTTTAATATTCCGAGCCGGCGTTCGACTTAAAATGTCAATTTTTAAGAGGGATATTGTCAGCGGAGGGAGAGCCGGATGGGATTTTCATTGTCTCAAAACACCACCACTTAAAGAAAATTGATGCGGATTCCGGGGATGGAGATTTGCGTGTTTTACACTTCCGTCAATATTATTGAGACGAGCAGCTTCTACAAAAAACATAAGTAAACCGAACGCAGTAATTTGCCTTCAAAAGTCGCATTTTGAAAACTGCAAGGATTACTGTGAAATTTTTTTAAATAATTATATTGACTAATAGGATTTTCAGTTATTCATGAAATCTGTATAAAACGGTTATTGTTTAAAAAATTGCATAGTTGGGGCTTGGTGGACAGAATAAATAAAAATACCAATAAATAAAACACAGAACAACAGTTGGCAAATATGTATATCAAAATATTAGAATGGAAAATTGTTACTTCTATAAGAAACAAAGAAAGACAATAAAATAGTTGGTACAATAGTCAAAAAAATACATTGGATAGCATTTTGTGAAACAATTAGGTAGACACGTAAAAATTGTTTTAAAGAACAGTAATGTCACCACGAAAAGAAAAAACAGAAGTTGTAAACAGTGCTAAAGGCAAAAACGGAGATACCTATGTAAATTAACAGACGATACCGAAAGGAACAAATCGGTTGAATCTTTCAACAAACTGCTAGAAAGCAAGAGCATTTAAAAACAAGAAGCATATGTAAACGAAAATATTATACTTGACAGTAACGAATTCGGAGGACACGACAATTACTAAATGAATTTATAAATAAAACAGAACTCATAGAAGTCATTAGCGAGCTCAAAATGTATAATCAAAAGTGTGTAATAAACTAATTACAGAATTGTTTAAATTTGTGAAAGAAACTGGTACTTCAATTCTTCTAGAGATATACAATGGAACATAGAATAATGATCAGATACCTAAAAATTAGAAAACGCCATTGATAGAAACAGCATACAAAAAGGGAGACAAATGTGACAATTTACCAGAAATATCATTATTTATAAAAATCTACGAAAAAATGATTGTTAAAGAGGACCATATTTTGACAGTTGAGCAAACAACGGAAACGGTAGCACAAGGATGATAAGTTTATTTGGGACTCATTAATAGAGAGAAGGCCTTCCACAAGGAACAAGAAGAAAAATTGGAAAATGCTAATCGAAAAAAAAATGAATCAAATACTTGTCAGAATTATCAAAAATATAAACTATAGAAAGTCCATGCAAACTATGTTTTAATTAAACAGAGCAAGAGTAATATTTTAGAAGCGTTTGAAACTAATCAGGAACTTATACTTATAAAGTCTAGCTCTATTAATAATTTTATTGGACGAAAAAAGAAATGTACCCAAAGATTGAAGAAATTAAATGTGGGATTTAGATGCCTATACAGAATAGTTATTTCAGAAGGAGCTTTTGCTGACGACATAATAATAATGACAGATATTAAAGAGAATCTGCAAAAGAACTTAGAGTCCGGAATACTTTTCTTCCAGAACAACCTAAGCAATGTGAAGAACCAAAAGTATCAGAAAAATCAAATACAGTTTTCAAAAAGAGTGTAAAATATTTAAAACACATGAATAAACCGAAGGCTTTAAAAAATAATATAAAATATTTGAATAAATAAAAGGAGTTAGAAATCAGTGGATCTGAAATATTGAATAATTTATCAAATCCGTAGAATTTAAAAAATAAAAATTAATGAGGAAAATCAACCACAATCAAAATATTTGATAGATCCGAAAAAGCAAAAAAATCTGAAAAATTTCAGCAGTCTGTTGAATCTAAAATATCGTATGTTTCTCAATAAATATATGAATCTCGTAGAAATTAAAATTATAGAAAAGTACAGAAATCAAAATAATTGCAAGATTGAGAAAACCGCAATCTTTAAAGATAACCTAAAAATTTTTAAGAAATCTGAGATCTGAACAACAAATAATCTGATTAATTGAACTATATCAATAATAAAAATAAACAAAAATAAAATAAAAGTAATGGTCATAGGCAAAGAACAACAAACAATAAACATAAAAATTGCTAATGTACATATTAAACAAGTAAAAAAAAATCTAAAAGTGGAAATAGAAACGAATAGGAAACAAGAATTAGAAATTAACAGTGATATAAGAAAAAAGTTAAAATTTACCATCGTTTGTATGTAAATTTTACTATTAGAAAGGAAATCTTCTAACCAACTAAGACAAATGTTTTTAAAACTTTCTACAGATTAACCGTTTGATAGTAGTAACAAAAGTACAAAAAGTAACATACAAGCCACAGGGAGACGAGTTAAAGGAGTAACAAGAAAAAATAAAATAAAGAACATAAAATAAGAGAGATGTTCAAGCTAACACTTGATCTTATAGAATTACATACAAATAATGAATAATGAAAAACAAGTGAAAAAAGTGTGAGAAACAAAAACACAGAAAATGGAACAAAGAGAGTCCAGCCAAACATGTGATAAGGCGGTAGGTAAAATTATAAACCAGAAAAAAAAATGGGCTGAAGCACGATTTTCGCACACAACAAAAAGAAGTGAACAACATTTTTGTATGAGACATGAAATGTAAATGTTCAAATACCAAAATGCTTTACACTATTACAAATGGTAATTACGTTTTTGATAATATGATAATATATAAATATTGTTTAGTTGGAAAGGAAAATTACAAATTTTGTATAAATTGTTAAAAAATTATTGTTTTGGGAACGTGTCGGGCCACAGCTTGTGCAGAGATGTGCAATTATTGGTTAGGCACGAATTCGCATCGATTTCGATCAGTAATTATGCAATGGCGATAATAACCAAGAGCAGGCACGCATTCACGAGAACAATCCAAGGTGGTAATTAGCAGGTATTAGAGAATATCATAGTCAATGTTCTGGACCGAACGATATCGTCTCGCCCCAACTAAGTTACATAAAATCGCCAATTTCAGTGACTTCTCTGCAAGCTCGAACGTTCATTTCGTGTAAAAAGATGTTCCTCGCGCGCATAAAGTGCGACACTAATTACTCAAACTGCTCCCAGTTAATTTCGACGCCGACAATAAAGAATACATAAAGTTTCATCACTGCAGCAGCATTTTCTTGGTGACAGCCATAAAGCTAATTCTACACAAAGCTCTGCGTTCGGTCCGTTTTATGTCGGACGAACGAAAGTCTAAACTATAAAACGTCGGATAATTAAATCACATTTCCATTTTGCCAGAGAATGCAGTAAATGTGACAGAGAATAATGATAAAATAATTTTATTTGCTTCTTTCGAAACTCTCTTTCCTTCCCCTAGGCTCGGCGCCGCTTCCATCGCTCAAAATCCGGTTACAAATTTTTGCACGCCTGACATTATTTCTGAGGTGCGGCTAATTCGATTCTCTCCTCAACCGAACTCGTTAATTTATTAATTTGTTAACTTTCACTCACCGGTGCCTAATTACTGAAATTTTGCATCCTATCAAAAATACACTACAAAACAAGTTAAAATAGTATAAAATCCATTGAATAACCAAACTAAACTTTCGCCGATACTGCCATCTTGAACTTCCAACAATTTACAAATATATAACACGCTGTCTTTGACAAAATGTAAACTGTTTCGTAAAATGATTTACAAAGGTGCTATTATGATAACGATTTAAATGTAGTCCAAACTTGTGTTGGATCATAGTTAATTTATAATTTTTTGGATAGTGCCATTGCCAATGAAATTACCATTAAATAGATTTTCACACTTTTCCCACACATTAATTTGTTTTGTTTTAAAAATGTTTATAATGTATTTTTTGTAATCAGATTAATTAACTCACTCACAAGCGACCAATTGTAGAAATAGTCCAAATTTAGTTAGTAATTGAAGTGAATGCAAACAGAGAAGCAGCCATCTTGAATTTTGAATCACACTTCAAAAGTTACAAAAAAATACCATATGTTAGTTAATTTAGGCTTTCGTGCCATCTGCCATCTTGGATATAAACAACGTTACCATAGATACAATTTAGAAGTAGTTGTTGGCTGCAAATTTCTGTTGAAGATGCAGCCATTTTGAATTTTGCGAAGAGAACTCCTGATGCCTAAATAGATATAATCTATAAAGTGTGTTAGGTAATGGTTCCGAAATAACTTGATGGTGTATTTAGAATAAAAAATGTAGTCGAAAAGCTATTTACCATTTTTAAATAAAACGTATTTTTTGAGAACAAAAAATTTCAAAAATAATCAATATAAGCACTTCAAAGTTTAGGGACCGCAGGAAGTTGACAATTAAATTTAAAAATGTTCAGCAAAAAAATTTGTTGAAGTGTTACGTGCACTTGACTTATTGTAGTATTCCAGCAGCCTCTCAACTTTGTAGTACCAATATAAACCATTTTTAAGATTTTTTCCAAAATAATGCGTTTTAGTCAGAAATAATAAATAGCTTGTTCCCTTCATTTTTTATCTTGAATCCACTCTCAAATTGTTTCGGAACTATTACCTAACATCCTGTATATGAAGCAAAGTCCTCACTGACACACTCATTCACCATTCACTCACTGATTCATAATCAATGTAGGGGCCAAACCGTGATAACTTACGACTTGAAATTTTAGATGCGGGTGGCTTTTGTGCCGAAAGTCAACACTAAGAAACTATTTTACGACATTCGGTTCGGTTCTTTTGTAATTAAATAAAAATCGTACAAAGAAAATTTGCGGACATCGTGTATGTATTCAAAGCACGTATGTTAGCAAAACAATTTCACCGGCGGCTTTTTGGGTTTTATAATTTGATTAAACGATGCACAACAATGTCGATACTTTTGTGGGTAGAGTCATCTTGGATTTAGTGAAAATTAAGCTAAATTCGGTTAGTAGTAGAACTACGAGTGCCATTAACAACTAAAAACACTTTGTATGAAATGTCCGAATGATGGCTTAAAATATTTGTTGTGGATCCGCCATCTTGGATTGAAGGTTTCAGCTCATGGCCAAAGATAAATTTGTTGTAAAAAACTAATTAAAACTTAATAAAGTCGTCCAACTCGTCTCACTTGATGAAGTTTGCTTAATTCCTGCACCACGCCAAACACTCTCGGGTCTATCCAAACATCGTCTCCGCTGCATCCGAGAAATGTTTATGTTATTAGTACACATGTGTACCTTTCCATTTGATAAACTGGATTAAGTACACACCTCCCTCTGAGTCGATTTTCCGCCGACATAACCACTTAGGTGCATTAGATTAGCAACGTGGCCCGCAGCGGCTTCCGATTAATATTGCTCCCTTTAGGCCATGGTTAAGGGTGGTGCCTCGCTGGTGTGTTTATATCCGAAGGATGGATATGATTAAGTTTGTACTTGTAGATTACCGTCTCACTTTGATAAATTCGCACACTGAATCAACCGAAATGGACTGCGAAGATTACTTCGGAGGACCGACACGTCCCCAGATGATCTACGCAATATGTCGACTGAAAGTAATTACCGACGAGGCGAGGTTGAAATTATCGCGGGATTCAGTCCGGATATTAATTTTCAGTCTCTGGAAAGCGGACGTTTGATTGTTAAACACGAAACTCGCAAAAGCTGTCCACTTCAAAATCATAAAGAGTTTACAACAAAAAGGGATTCGCAGCTTTTGTTCCATTTTTACAGTGTAAACCGAGTGGTAAACTGCTGCGGATTTATGGTGTACAGTATGAAGGAATTATAAGGATTTATTGGGAATTACGGGGATTTATTGATATACAATAGTTTTTATTGGGAATTACAAGAAAAATAATAAATGCGCATACGGTTCTGCACATGCGCAGAATGTGCCAGACAATATTGTTGCCTGTGGATGCAATAAAACGAAATAACTCTTTTTACCATAGATTTTGTTAATTCCTTACGTTTTTTGTGAAATTATCGCGGGATTCAGTTCGGACATTAATTTTCAGTCTCTGGAAAGCGGGCGTTTGATAGTTAAACACGATACGCGCAAAAGCTGTCCACTTCAAAATAATAAACAAAAAGGAATTCCCGGTTTTTGTTCCATTTTTACAGTGTAAACCGAGGGGTAAACTGCTGCGGATTTATGGTGTACAGTGTGAAGCAATTATGGGGATTTATCGGGAATTACGGGGATTTCTTGTTATTTACAATAGTTTTGTTGGGAATTACAAGGGACCGAAAATTGACTTCGAGTTCGAGAAAATTTGATTTACAGAAAATTACGGCAAATTTAAAATTAAACTTAAGCTATTGTTAAAAACACTGATTCATACATATATACTTAATACAAGATATATACAATAAAAGTAAGCCGTCTTTTATTACAGTGAAAAAATATCTACAGCAATGTGGCGAAGTTTTATATCTACATATGTACTACATACATAAACCAATAAATGAAATAAATTATAGATAGTCTGACAATTTGAAAAAATTATTTTATTTTGAGTAAAATTGGACCATTTTAAAAGTTTGTTCACTAAAATAGTCTACAATATGTTGGGAAAATTTCAAACTGTCTGCAATATCTTTCGTTTTCTTTTCGGTCTCTTCTACATCAGCAATTCATTTCAATGTATCCTTAGTGTTTTTTTAAATGTTTTTTAAAATCTCGCTTTTTATTTTTGACTTTTGCACCAATATCACTAATTACACAAATAACGTTTTTGTGAAACTGTACCATTGTTTATGCAGTTGATAGAAATAAACTTTAATCTTGTAGTAAACGTGCTAAAAAATATGCTTCTCCAAAATGGAGTATGTATTTCTGCGATAAATTTGAGTTAGGCTGGTCTACGTGTTGATATCAGTTCGAGTATTATAATATTATAAATCTTTGAGTAATAGAAGTTCGACTTAGGGCCGGTTTTTCAATCGTTGGTTAAGTTAATGTTAAAATGCAGCATTTTGATTGGTTAAATTGCAAAACTTTCCATAGAAACCTACTAACTGGAAGTTAACCAACGAATGAAAAACCGGCCCTTATAAGTAAAATAATTAAATACATTTTATGGTCACAAAAATTCGAGTTACAGAACTTCGACTTAGGGAAGTTACATTGTATATGTGCAAATAAACGTTTATTAAGTACCTACAAGGACCGTGCATCTTATTGTGCGTAAATAACAGGTATAATTGCTTATAAGTACTTAAATCCCTTAATTTCTGCATACGAATTACAGGAATCATTGCGGATTTGCAGGAATTAGTGAGAATTTACAGAAATTATTGAGGATTTAGTGGAATTATTTAGGATTTACCGGAATTATAAAGGATTTATTGAAGAATTACAGGAATTAATAGTGAATTAAAGGAGTTATTTCCATAAAAAGTGAGGAAATTGTTTGAGCTTAAGATTAATTTTTCGGACGTGATTTATGAGAATAAGGTATATATTTAATGTTATTTTAAGAAATTCTATAGTTTTCGGGCAAGTATTAGGTCGACAGTTCTTGTCAAATGTTATATGTCAATGTCAAACGTCTACACTGTAAATAAATACAACAAAAACTAGGGCTCATAGCCTTCTCTGACCTTTTTTTAATTCGTTTATTTGTACGCGTTTGAAACGGTTGACAAATTTCGATACACTCTCATCAATTTCAACCAATTTTTTGCATGACAAACGGGGAGGATATTTTTGGAGGTCCCGGCCTGATCGATTTCGCGCGTTTGACAAAAAGAGCAAGATCGGGCGGCGGAACTAATTTGAATTTTCCGAAGATAAACACTAAACCTGAAACTGAAGTTTTCCGGTAATTGGCAGTTATTTGGGGAAACTTGCTCTGCCTCATCCAAGCGAGTATTCCAGACAATGCCTGCGGAGTGGACGAAGCTCTTCGCCGTCGGCTTCTCTTCTGTAAACATAGAGAGCAGCTAATTAAGTCCAATCAGGCTCGGTCCATCAGATCCATTAGCCACCCCTTCGTGTTTGTGCACAAACTCCGATGCTAATTGAGCACCGTCCACGCTGAAATATCCATTTGTAAACTGCACAACCGCCATTCCAAAATATTCTCTTTTCCGCTTCGGTACATTGTTTGAGCTTTAAAAGCTCGGCTTGTTGCATTACAAAAACCGAGCGAAATTATTGGACGACATCGTTTCGAGAGTGGTACATGTGTCGCCGCCACTGGGACCCCAGCACCAGGAATTTGCCGCCCCCTATCGAGCAAGTCGCACCTAATCCGGGACAAGCGAAAGCTTTGGGGATTTTCGGAAATTCTTCGGCACAAAGCTCTCGCACAGCTCTCTTTTAATAGCCTCGGCTCTGTCGTGACTGCTTGTAAACCCCCCCTTAAATTACGATCAGCCCTAAGTGATTGTGTTGTAGTTGAAAACCCCCGATTCCCCATAAACTAAACCACGCAAAACGTAACTTTTTTCACCTATGAGGGGTTGAATTTTTCGAGGGGCGGATACATCACTTTCCTTTTCTTCTCGTACAGCGTTTGCTACTTTCCCGTTGTTGTTTTTCCGTAAATAATGGGATCTGTCATTTTACATTACGCTCCGGCCGTCTCCTGAGAAAAACCCCCCTTAAACCCACGACAAAATAGCTCCGAAACACGCTCTAAATCCGACCGGTGCACGCTTATTAATAATAAACAAAAAGAAATTGTGAGCGTTCGAAAATGCGAACGTCTTAATTGAAGGCGTTCAAATCACCGGCGCCGATAACAAGCGCCCGGAATTGTAAACAGAGCCGATTTGCATATTTAATCAATCCCCGGATTTCTTTCACTGCTTTATTAAATCGAATGAGATTTCGCCGATTTAAATTTTATGCCGGATAATGGCGGATCTTATTAATGTTTTGTCAAGGATCTAAAAGTGAAAATTAAATGAAGCCTTGCCTGGCAGCTCCACTTTTTACGAGACTTAAACAGATAATGTCGGGCGAATTTTACGTGCAGCGAATTAAATCACGGGATTCGAAGTCGTGGAGTTTGCATCCACTCACAGCATCCCGTGAACGAGTCGAGCCGACACGAATCAATACAAAAAACACAAACATAATAATAATAGATTTACTCTGTCGTGTTTACATTGTACGTATGTCAATAACATGTCTTGTAAATATTCATTTATCGAATAATTGGCTTTATTATTTTTTATCTATTTTTAACTTGTATTGATTGACGAGTCAATTTTATCAATCGATAAAACGGCTTTCTGTCTTTTATTATATGTACAGAGGGATTCTCAGCAGGCCATGATAACTAGCCTTTGATTTATTTTTTATTTTAACATTGTAAACAGTTAACATACGTCTGGAAATGAAAATTGTTGATAAATACGCAAAATTGTCTTATAAATTATTGTTATAAATTTACTCCACTTCAAGGTCACACTAACAAATTTCAAAGTCAATCCATATCCAATTCTATTTTTTTTGTACGCCGGTTGTATTGTAATTTAATTGAAATTAGACCTGATTTTTATCAAATTGCAAATTTTGAGAGTTAATTTGAGTATTTTCGGATGCTGGCTTCATTACAAATTATCTCAGTTGCATTCCTTTGTTTATTTAATATATTAAAATGTATTTAATTTGTGTTTGTTGTATTCACGATTACAAATTATATGAGTGCAGTTCCTTAAAAGTGGTAGGAATAGAATGGTTTTATTGTATTAAATCTGTTTTGTTCAAATTCTGCGATCAATTTGTTTATTTCATCTTACGTA
Source organism: Eledona agricola (assembly GCA_964023215.1). Classification (NCBI taxonomy): domain Eukaryota; kingdom Metazoa; phylum Arthropoda; class Insecta; order Coleoptera; family Tenebrionidae; genus Eledona; species Eledona agricola. The sequence goes on from OZ026861.1 coordinate 6,134,089, forward strand.
ACTCTAATATATATTTTTTCTCAAATGTGTTTTTTGTCGGTACGCCATATCTCACTTAATACTTCCTCAAATCCAATGATTGAGCCATCACTTTAATGATTACTTTTACTGTTTTATGCAAAAAATAAACAAACAATTTAAATAGTTAATGTTTCTTTTTAGATGATTAAAAAACCGCATTTTGGCCATCTATAGACAATCTGTTTAACTAACAGCTCCCACTCCCTAAGCACATTCTATGCAAATTAGTCGCATGGACCAACTAGTTTTAAATTATTTAATTTGTGTTTGTTGAATTCATGTTTAATATTATTAGATTACTTTAAAATATTTATTCTTGGAAATTTTAAGGTTTGTAGGGTAATTGACATTGACAACAATTGTCCTCAAAATGACGACTGCGGATGGAATTTGTTCAAAAAGACATTAAATGTAACTTACACTATAAAAATTTTCTTCACTTTCAAACTAATTCCACGGCCTACTCTGGTACGTTATGTGGTATTTGACAGGCATTGTAAATGCAAGCCTTTCTCTTGTCTCTTGTTCGTGGTCCAAATAGACACCTCGAAATGGAATTTGTTAAATCAAACACAAAACAACACTGCAGTTCAAGATGAATATTTTTCTACACTTTTAAATTTACAATTTTAAAGTGTAATTTTGTGCGCACGTTATTATGATGTATTGGGGGAAAACAGTATTAAAAATAAGTAAGAATCGGCAATTTGTTTCAAAACATTAACAATAGATTTCCTTTGAAATTGTCGTTGCCTCATTAATTGAAATTAGAAAATAACAACCCCACCGTATCGTTTTGCTTCTGCTAAATTAATGAATGAGACTCAAATGACACTCAGTTGAATAATTAATGAAAAACTCTGACAAATTAGAGATTGTGCAATCAATCATTAGTGTCAGGATCGTAACAAATAAGTACAAAAATAAATTAAAAATCAGCTTTACATCTCTCACGAAAAATACCATAAAAGACATTCAAATCTAAAATAGAATAATAAAGTTAGTTTCTTTAGAATAATTTACAAGAGAGCAACTGAGAGAAAGCGCAAAAAAGAAGAAATAAAGTACTTGAAAATAATAAAAAGTTTACAAAAAAGGCATTCTTAGGAACCCCAAGCCAACGCTTGAAGGAAATTCACAGGAAGATCACAGTAGACTTTTAGGTTTGACGAAAAATTTCTTAATTCTCCAAACTTTGTGTGTTTCTCAGAATTTCACTGTACTTTACGTTCTTTCGTATTTCTTATATTGGCGACGATTGTCTCATAATAATAATTGGACGGATTTTATCAGAAAGATACCGAGCCTCTAAATTACACTTCGATATAATCGCATCGAAAAAAATTCTTTCAACATTAATCTACTCGTATTCTGATATGACAATAATAATATTAATAACTAATACGATAGCTGTGCAATATTTAACAAAATCCATTACTTTCTAGGATTCTTTATTGCAACGAATTTTTTTCGATTTGGTTCTATCGATATGTAAAAGGTTGAAATATGAGTCAATTGTTGATGTTAAAACGTTCACTTGTTGAGGTTGAAAGGTCACGTGATTGAGGTTGAATTAAGTCCCAGTTGAGGTTGAAATATAAATCAATTGCTTTTAAGTTGAAGTCACGGTTAAGGCTGAAAGATGTAACGTATATATTTGAAATTGAAATATGTGACAATTATTGATGTTGAAACGTGCCACTTGTTGAAGCGAAATGTCACGTATTTGAGGTTGAAACATGAGTAAGTTGTTGATGTTGAAATGTGTCATTTGTTGAAATTGAAATATTACGTGTTTCAGGTTGAAATAACTTGCAGTTGAAGTTGAAATATATCGATATGTAATTTTGTGGCTTGGTTTTTATCTGCTAAGAACCGTCCAATTATTATTATGAAACAAACCATTTAATTTTTTTAATAAGTAATTTTACTACTTCGTTATCTCGTCTCTCGGTATTTTCTTCTCTTTGCTTTATTTTGTATATTATACGATTATCTATCCATTATCTGCGTATGTTTTATTTACTTTTATAGTTTGCACATTTTGTTAATTACACGCTCCAGATATGTGAGATTTCTGTAAGTTTGTATCGTTAGTGGAATTACTCTGAGTATGGTTGTCCAGTTCCAAATTTTGAAATTGAATTGAATTATTTGCATTTCCAGCATCTTACGCTTTCGGTTCAATATCGATTACATGTTTAATTAATTGTAACAATAATTACTTTACTGTGCTTGCTTTTCGTTAAAATTCCGTTTCATACCACTTCTTAATGTAAATTGATATTGTTTAATTTTTTTATGTTTGACTTTTTAGCCGCGCTAAAAGTTAAATTTCAAGGCCGCGTCACGTCACGTCACGTGACACGTGTTTTAGCAGCGTTTGCAAAACCAGTAGCGTACTACAACTTTTTAATATCGCAAATAATAGAACACTAAAATGGTCCAAAGACCAAAAACGTTTACAAAATCTAAACAATCGCGTCTCTTCTTCTTAGATGTGCAGATTATGAGCTCACCCTTCCTTTTTTTGTCTCTTTCTCTCTCTTTTAAATATGTTTCACTTCTATCACGTGCAATCAACTGCACACACAATTTTGTTTAATAATTTGTGTTATTAATGCAATTTCTACGAGAAGTCTCAACAATTTATTATGAAATCATATTGAGAGTTGGTAAATTGCGACGTTTACTGTATTCGATCGCGCAGTGCAGTGGTGGTGAGGTTTCGTAGTCCCGATGGGTGGAAATGCGGTTTCCTAATGTAAACCTTTGGCCAGGTTCTGGGAGAGCTCGGTTGTGATTCACGGTCCAAGTGTTCCCTAAACCCGATTACCGACAGGTTTCCCTTACGTGGATAAAAGGGTCCCGACTTGACAAATGCGCCTCCAACTCCCGCTCGTAATATTCAATCAGAACCCAGGAAGGATGCAGCCCCAACAACACTCAAATTCCGCGTTAATTACCCAACCATGGAGCTTCGATTTTTAGTCACTTAACATTTCGATTTGGCCTGCGGTCCACTCGCTTTTCTGTTTGGCGAAAGCGTTAGTCTGCACGGTTTCTCTTCCGCAAATAAACCTCCGACATTGTCAATACGAGTGTTCCAAATATGGGCGGCGAGCTTTTTCTAATCGAGAGCTTTTACCGCACAAGTCGGTCGGCTTTTGACCAAAGAGCGGTCGTCTAACAACCTGTCATTACGCCTCCGCAAACTGGAACCGCTTATTTGCTCGGTTTGCTCCTCGTTTTTCTCCGCACAGTTAAATGGTTCTTGGAAGCTGCAAAGTTTGGGAGCTTTCGGTGCGTAATTGCAGGAAATATTATTCTCTAATTGGACCTCACCTCAAGCTCGCCGCTTTAGGTAATTGGGTCACGTTCCCTGACTCTGATTGGAAATTTCAACGCAAAAACTGTAACAAACACAAACTTCCGACTAGAACGAATATGTACAAACACATGTTTTTTTCACAACTTCCACAACCAGTCATGGACTTGCCTTTCATCTTATTTAAATTAAAAATACCAAACGTTAGTATATACAAGGAATACTTAATTGTTTGTTGAAGGAGATTGCGCTCAAGTGGCGTGCAATTGGAACCCAAGGTCACATTAATCATATTACAATAATTGGCAATTAGTTGCATACTATCGAATTTTATAGATGAAAAGCTTTGGCCTCATTAAGGGCTGAAAAGCTCTCTAAATGCTGTCGAGACATCTCAAGCTATTGGAGTTGGTCTAAGTTTCGAGCACTTGCAACGTTAACCTGCGGGCACAGTTTGTTATTAATTAACTAAGACATTATTTAAGGAGATGATCAAAGTATTGTATTAGTTTGACGTCGTTACATTAACCTGAGGGTTACATCCTCAACCTACTTTACTTTGTTATCCAATTAGGAACGTCTTTTGTGAAAATCACACGTTCCTCTGCAACTGAACCGAATCGACATGAAATTTAATCAAATCAGTTAACAATAAATCGTTCCGATTGAATTAAGCTCGAATTCGCTAATTATTTCGGCCATTTTCGATGTAAATTTATGTGATCCCGCCGCTTATTAATATAAATCGTCATCGCTGATACAGTGTGATTGATTAAATATCATTGATGCGTCGTAAACCCTTTCAACATATTTCGGAACTTGCCAACAACTGAAATATGTCACGTGTTTGAATTTGAAATTGAGGCTGAAAAATTGGTCACGTATTGAGGTTGAAATATGTATGGAAATGTGCACAAGATTCATAATATAGTGAAGTTGAATAAGATTTATGTTTTAGGTTGAAATATGAGTCAGGTGTTTAGGTTGAAACGTGTCACTTTTTGAGGTTGAAATGTCACATGCTTGAAGTTGAAATCGCGTGTTAAGGTTGAAATTTGTAACGTATTTTTGAGGTTGAAACATGTAACGTATTTTTGAGGTTGAAACTTGTCACTTGTTGAAATGTCACATGATTGAGGATGACTTAAGTCACATTTGAGGTTGAAATATGAATCAATCGCTTTTAAGTTGAAGTCACGGTTAAGGCTGAAAGATGTCACGTATATATTTGAAATTTAAATATGAGTCAATTGTTGATGTTGAAATGTGTCACTTGTTGAAGGTGAAATGTTACGTGTTTGAGGTTGTAATAAGTTACAATTGATGTTAAAATATAAATCAAATGCTTGAAATTGAATTCACGTGTTCAGGTTGAAATATGTCACGTGTTTGACGTTAAACATGAGTAAGTTGTTGATGTTGAAACGTGTCATTTGTTGACATTGAAATGTTACGTTTTTGAGGTTAAAATAACTTGCAGTTATAGTTGAAATATGAATGAAATGCTTAAAGTGCAAGACACGTGCTAGATTTGACAAATGTCGCGTGTTTAAGTTTAAAATGAGTCACTTCTTGTGGTTGAAATGTCACGTGTTTGATTGAGGTTGAAATACCTCACATGTTAAAGTTGAATATTTATTAAATTATTAATCAAATGCTTGATGTTGAATGTTGATATGTCTGGCTGTTAAGGATAAAATATGTCACGTATTTGAAGTTGAAATATGAGTCAGTTGTTGAGGTTGAAACGTGTCATTAATTGAGGTTGAAATGCCACGTGTTTTTATTGAAATAAGTTACATTTGCAGGTTGAAATATAATCAAATGCTTGAAGTTGAATTTACGTGTTAAAAGTGAAAGTTGTCGCGTGTTTGAGGTTGAAAAAAGAGTCAGATTATGAGGTTGACAGTGTCACTTGTTAAGATTGAAACGTCACGTGTTTGAGGTTGAAATAATCCACGTGTTGGGTTGAAATAAGTGACGTGTTCAAGATTAAATATCTATCACGTGTTGAGGTTGAAATATGAGTCACACGTTTGAATTTTAAGTATGAATCACGGGTTTGAGGTTGAAACCTGTGTCATATTCTGGAAAAATGTATCCTCGTCGTAAACAATAATCAATTATATAGGGAACGCTGGAGGTCAGTGCTAATCTATGACGTTACCCGAACCTTTGATAGATAATGCAATATGGGGTGCTCTAGTAAACAAGGGGGGAGAGTGGGGGTGGTGGTGGTTGTTAGAAGTGGTGTGTGACGCGGCAACATTGCATACTACCCTCTCTACTTTCCAATTTGCGTCCATCAATCGAGACCAATCTCGGCGAGTGGATTACTGGGAAATGAAATTTACATAGGCCCGTGTGCGGAGGGCGACGTCGACGATGATGTTTAAACGGATGGGGGTGAATGCAGAACCGGCTCTGTCTGTTATGCAACCACGCTTGCTAAGATACACAATTTTATAAAAATTTTTGTTTTGCTTGCTTTTTACAACCTTCTTCAGAATAGGGATGGGTTCCAGTCACGACTCCACTATTTTAAAAATATATAGTAAGAGTCAAGTATATTTACTCTGATTTTAAGTTTGTGACCTGATTCGGCATCCAGCATCTTTAATAAAGCCAACAGTTCACTGTTTTGCAATCGCTGACCTATTTAACCACGAGCAACTTGTAATTGATTGCTATGATCAATAATTTGTATTTTATTCTAAACGAGGGACTCCTCAAGGGTCTACTATAGGACCCTTGTTATTCAATTTTATAGAAATTTTATTACCACAGTGGTACAAACAATTTATTATAATATTGTAGTAAGTAAACTAAACGTTATTTTAATCAGGTGTTTCTCAAGGGTCTACTATAGGGCCTCTGCTGTTTTCAACAATTACAAGTTGCTCTTCACTGATCTAAATCTGTTAACAATTTTTTGTAAGTAGTAAGTTTCGTGTGCAGAAATCAAAACCGCATTATCTTTTGATATTCAATTAAGGTAAAGAAAGAGTTTCAATTTTTTACATAAGTTTGTTTTTATTTCTTTTAGTCTAATTTTACTTTTTATTAGTTATGTGAGAGTTTTTACATGTGAATTAATTAGTGAATTCAGCGTCATGTAAATTCACTTCGTTCGTCGTCTTTTTCAAACAATCTTTTCCGGGAGAAGAATTTCCCGGATCGGACCAGATATCCGGCAGCTATCACAACCAAGCCTGACTAACTCAATGAAGTAGACCAAATACAAAGTAGATGAGACAGGCGGATGGGAATAAAACTTGTCCGCCCTATTTGAAATTCAAAACCATTCAATCACATTTATGCAAAATAATTTAGACACCGAAACGGGGTCCTGCTGAAAAAGTGTATTTGTTATCGACCACAATCAGGCGCCACTGATCCTGAAAACTACGCAGACTTTCAGGAGCTAAGGTAGATGAGGTAGACTCGCGCAAAGTTTGCTTTCTAGGGGAAATGCATTAAAATTCGTCTTTCGGCGGACGGACGGCTCCCATAAATCAAGCCAATATAATTTCGATAAAAGCAACGGAAGCAAAATTCCAATCCGCACAAAAGCACCTGTTGATTGAAGATAATTTGCGGAACTGTCCTAATCGGCATAATGTGTGCATATTTGAACGGCAATGCAGAGCGTTCCACACAATGTAAAAAGCTCCTTAGGCGGAGAAGAACATAAACTTGATAATACGCTGCATGAAAATGAATCACGTACTATGCAACCTTCAGTTTTCTTAATTATAAGCTGTGCTTTCAACTCGAAAGTGTACAGCTTTATGCTCTGCATTTTACGTTCTAATTAAGAAAAAAAGAGCCGAGCACTCTCGAGATAAATATCTTAGTCAAATTAATACATATAAATGACGATGGGACGTGTCGCGAGCAAAGAAAACTCTCAGAGCTAATATCGCGTCAAAGGGGTCGCCACTATTCAGCGCCGCCCTCGTCTGGCAATTTTTGTACAGGAATTACAATTTCCAATGAGCTTAATTTTGCAAGAGAAAAAGCCCCCGGCAAAGTTGTCATGTGCAGATACACGCCGAAGCGAACTTGAAGCCCACACGGCTTCAACATTCTCTTAAACTTTCAGATTTCTGCGTAACCATTTTTAATTGAAGCCAGAAATTAACGGACGCGTCCCTCTTTTGCGGTTTATTGATGGCCGCGTTGTTTTTTATTCATGAAGCGACGGCTGAAAAATGAAACGTTTTATTGACTAAATTCATAATTACAAGTTGTCTGTGAAACTGCCACGATCCGCAACATGTTTTTGATGTAAACGTTTTGGTGGATGCGCCGGGCGAATTTGGATTAATAAATAATTTCCCGCAACTTTCACTATGTACAGACACTGGAACTTGCTCGTGTTGATTAGTCCGGTTTGGGGAATAGTAATTTTATTGAAATTTATTTTTAGTATAGTATCCCGGCGCATCCACCATTTGTATTTACGCAATCTAAATAAGCTTATTGAAGCTCTGGTGTGTTTGGAGCACCCCGTTAATGGAAAACAATGTTTAAATTTGAGCCAACACACAACAGTTTCGTTCCATGTTCTCACAGTAGGAGAATAAAAAGTTTTTCTTTAGCATTTCATGAGTGCGGTTTCTTATCTCCGCCATCGAGCAGGTCTGCATTTTTAAGGCGATATCGACAGCCACGCATCCATTATTAATTTATTTACGCATTTCGTCCTTGGTAATAACGTGATGAGGCGTCCGGACGCCTGTCAAATGATCGATATCATATTAAAAATTCAATCTAGTTATCCGCGTCTGCTGGTAGTGCAGGTTTGATCCGATGACACTGTCAGGTGCGGTTGGTAATACTGTCGTTATAGACGTGTCAAGCACGTGATGGATGGGGTTGGTATTGATGACCCGTTCGGGTTGCATCTGCCCATAACCCATCAAAGCGGTTTATGTTAATAATTTCGGCCGCATTAAAACCCGTCTGCAATTTTTGATCATCGAGTTTTACGGGCCGTAATTTATTTATCGGGGGTGTAATTGGCGTAATTTAAAGGGGAGGTTTTAGTTTTGGGTGGCTAAAAATAGGACGCGGTGCGAAAGTAGGAAATAGAATTAAATAGGAGCGACGAACGGATTCGGGAAGGGCATTAATTTTCGGCCCCCAGTCGGCACACAGCGACGGGAAATAAAGTGCCAAATTATGATCTCCGGGATTTGGGGTGGAACGTCGACGGTGGTGGAAATATGCGAGGAGGTGGAGGTTTACGATACATTCGAATTGGGTCTCGTCTTTAAGAGTAATATACCTGACCCGGCGCTTCAACCATTTTTATAATACTTATATTATGTTCATAGAATTGCATCTCTACTAGAATAGCTAATGAAATAATTTACACATTATTAGTAAAACTCATCAAGTTGTGGTTTCATGCGGAATGGAGATACATTTTTCCCGGCGCCTCCGCCAATTTTGATATTTTTTGTAGATGTTGCTTGAACAGTAGTTTAACTGACTCGGCGCCTTCACTTTTTTAATACAACTTATATCTTTGTTCATTGTATCACTACTTCAACAGTTGATAAAAAACAAATTGCCACTAAATCGTTTCAAGTTGCAGATTAATGCGAAATTTTTTAATTGCTGAAATGGCAATAAAATTTTTACCGGTGCCTTTACTAATTGTAATTTTTTTGTTGCTGTTGTTTTAACAGTAGTATACCTGACTTGTAGTTTTATTTTTACACAACTTATAATATATTTTTATTCTATCACTACTTCAATAGTTGCAAATTATTTCAAATTGCACTGTTACGCTGAATGTGCTTGTGCTGTGTTGATTTTAATTGACAAAAATTGCAATAAAATTACTTCTGGTGTCTTAATCAATGAAAAAAAATGGTTGCTGCTTTAACAGTAATATACCTAGCCCGAGCCGTCCACCATTTTTACACAACTTATAATAATATGTTTATTGTATCACCACTTTAATACATATTTACAAATCATGTATTATTAAATCGTTTTGTTGCATTTTTATGCTGAATCTGTTTGTTTTTTTGGTTTTAAATTGCAAAATCTGAAATAAAATTACTCTCAATTTTACATTATAGTTTTTGTTGCTGTTGCTTTAACAGTAATTTTTCAGACTTCAAGTTTTTACAATTTTTACACAACTTATAATATGTTCAATAGATACAAATTATTAGTAAATTGCTTCAAATAGCATTTTGCTGAATCTATTTGTGTTGACTTGCTTTAAATTTACAAAATTTGATATTAAATTACTCTCGGCGCCTCCGACAACTTTTTTAAATATTCTTGTTGTTTCTTTAACAGTTAATATACCTATCCCAGCGCTTACACCATTTTCCAGCAACTTATAATATGTCCGATGTATAACTACTTCAAAAGTTACCAATAATTAGTAAATCGTTTTATATTGCAATTTTGTGCTGAATTTGATTGTGTTCTGTTGGTTTTAAATTACAAAAATTTAAATAAAATTACCCCCGGCGCCTCCACCAATTTAAAAATATTTTTGTTGCGCTTTAACAGTAATATGCTTAGCCCGGCCTCTTCACCATTTATATGATAAAATATTCAATATGTCATCACTTTAATAGTTACAAATTATTAGTAAATCGTTTCAAGTTGCATTTTAAGCTAAATTTGTTTACGTTCGGTTGGTTTTAATTTACAATATTTGAAATAAAATTACTCCTCCGCCAATTTAAATAATGTTGCTGTTACTACAGTAATACTTATACCTTCACCATTTTTATAACCGATAATATGTTCATTGTATCACTACATCAATAGATACCAATTATTAGTAAATCGTTGCATTTTTATTCTGAATCTGCTTGTTTCTGATGGTTTTAAATTACTTACAGAATTTTAAATAAAATTACTTCTTGCGTCTCCATCAATTTTACTTTTTTTGCTGCTGTTGCTTTAACACTAACACCTGGCGCCTCCACAATTTTTACACAACTTACAAGTTTATTGTATCATCACTTCAATAGTTGGTAAAACTACAAATTACAAGTTAATAATTTCAAATTGAATTTTCATGCTGAATTTACTTGTGTTCTGTAAGTTTTGAGTTACATAATTTGAAATGCGAGTAAAATAACCCCCGGCGCCTCCATCAATTTTAATTTTTTTTGTTGCTGTTACTTTAACAGTAATACTTATGCTTGACCGAGCGCTTTCACAATTTTTTACATTATTCATTGTGTCACTACTTCAATAGTTACAAATTATTAGGAAATGGTTTTAAATTACGTTGTTAAGCTGAATTTGTTTGTGTTGTAGTGGCTTTAATTACATAAATTGGATAAACTAATTTGCGGGGCTTTTACCAATTTACAAAAATTACAGTAACACCTGACTCGGCATTTTCATCATTTTTACATAACTTACAGGTTAAGTAAATATTTTAATAGTTATAGATAATAGATAAGAATACAATTACTAGTAAATCGTTTTAGGCTGCAGGTTTATGCGAAATTTGTGTTTTCATTTATTCCCGAAATTGAGATAAAATTGCACCCGGCGCCTCCACCAATTTTCAATGAACTGTTGTAAAAACTGTCAACACCATTTTACACACAAATTGTTAATATATAATATTGTCGTTTCATATTTTGGGGTAGAAATTTGTCCCGGCGCCTCCACCAAATTCGACTCGCAAGAACAGCACATTCTCAGACTCAGAAAATAGGTAGAAGATGCGCGTTAAGGATGTCATATTTCGTTATAAAACGAGTGGTCCTAATGAAACGCAGTCATTTGAATGGGACAAGTCTGACAATTTCATTCGAAACGAACATAAAAACACACTCAGAATCCTCGATGCTATCTCCCCCAGCTGGGCATCCATCCTTTCGCGCAACCCATTTTCATTAATGCCTATAATGGGTGGCCCAACCCTCGAACGGGGCCAAAGTCACATCTCGCAAATATCGCAGATTGAACGGTCGGATTTCACAAAAGTCCCAAAACTTGCCCGCGCGCGTTTAATACCCGGAATGGGGCGAACGGAAATGGAAAACTTCTTAGCGAAAAATGTACGAATTGTCGAATAGCATCAAATATTCACGCGGCACTCCTTCGAGGAATATGGAAACAACTAATTACATCCACTCTCGCAAAAATAAACGAGCGTAAATAATTCAGCGCTTTTTCGTCGTGAGCTTTGAGAAAAAGCGCGACGCGAATTAGGAAACAATTTCGCTTTTTCGGTGCATCATTTTTTGGCGTAATTGCATTAGAAGGAAGCCGGTGGGCGGGCTGCGGGGGCGAAGATGGATCACACTTTGATATGATGAGGTCGCTTAATATAAATGCACTCAAGTAGACGAGCCGGAATGTGAGTGTGTGTACAGGGGATGATTGATAGGGCGCAGCCGATTCCTCTGGCTTTCGGCCAACAAACATTCGCACGTTTTTCATCCCCAAAGATGTAATTTATTTCACTTATAACGACGATTGCCCGACGACCGATCGCTCCGCGTCGAAAGCCCTAATTAGCAGTTCCGGCGCGGAATGTTTAGATTTTCGTGATTTTCGCTCGCGAAACTTTTTTGTAATTAATATGACGGGAAAATCTGCCGGCCCCGAGCAATAAAACAAGTTTGCCGAGCAAAGCGAAGACAGCTAGCCAAGAGGGAGGCGGACGAGTGCAAATGTAATTTCGAGATTAATTTTCAAAGTGTGTTTGCCCGAGGATAAAAAATAGCGCCAAGGAGAACCGACGCACGCGCCACGCTCGCTTTAACTAACAGAAACATATTTTCGATAAGCTACTTTAAAAGAATTACGAACGGAGACTTGTACAAAGAAAAGTTGTGTGTGCAATTCTGTCGAGGCGTCTCGGTCCAAAAGAATAGTTGGCGTAATGAACAGCGCGCTAGAGTTCACTCAGAAGGGAATATAAAGAAAACTTTACTGCTGAAAGGGGAGATACGTGTGGGAGAGAAGAGAGGAAGACGGAGCCGGCATCTAGTCGGCACTAAATTTCATTTTCTTGTTGGGTAAAGTTGCTTATGCGGCGTTTGTGCGATGTATATACACTCTCGGCTTGTCTCTCAAAAATGAAGGTGCGACCAAGTCTTGGAAGAAGCCCCTATGACGGACGATGGTTTCACAATTCTAATTTACTAAGATTTCCCCTTATTCTCCACACACGGTTTTTTTAAATTCACAAATGGTGGATGCGCCGGGCCAATCTATTTAAAATGATTTTACTAATTTATTATAAGTACTATCTTCTAAAATTGTCATATATATATTGTTAGACGTTTTAGTTTTATACTTGTCCCTGTAATTTAATATATATATTCGGTTTGTACTAAATTCACCACGTCAACAAATTCAAAATATGGTGAAATTACTTTTTTAATTTATTTAAAAATTAGTTTTATCTTCTCGTTTCTTTATGTTAAAATCGTTAGATGTTTTACTTTTGTACTTGTCTTACAAGTCTTGGAAGAAGCCCCTATGACGGACGATGGTTTCACAATTCTTATTTACTAAGATTTCCCCTTATTCTCCACACACGGTTTTTTTAAATTCACAAATGGTGGATGCGCCGGGCCAATCTATTTAAAATGATTTTACTAATTTATTATAAGTACTATCTTCTAAAATTGTCATATATATATTGTTAGACGTTTTAGTTTTATACTTGTCCCTGTAATTTAATATATATATTCGGTTTGTACTAAATTCACCACGTCAACAAATTCAAAATATGGTGAAATTACTTTTTTAATTTATTTAAAAATTAGTTTTATCTTCTCGTTTCTTTATGTTAAAATCGTTAGATGTTTTACTTTTGTACTTGTCTCTGTAAAATATTTCGTTCGTTTTTTACAAAAATTCACTATTGCAACAAATTCGAACAATTTGAAAATGATTTACTGATTTGATTAAAGGTCGGCTATACTTTCCAGCTTTTTGTATTAAAATCGTAACTTCGTACTTTTATTATCTGTCAATGTAACGTATTATTCTTTGGTTTTTACAAAAATCACAGTCTCATCAAACACAAAAAATTGTTAAATTGTTTGATGTTTTAGGTTTATTCTTGTCCCTATTACTATTTATTCGTTTTTTACAAAATTCACAATAATAACAAATTGGAAAAATGGTGGATGCGCCAGGCTAATCGATTTGAAATTATTTTGAATTTCTTCTTTATATTCAAATCGATAGATGTTGTAAGTTTTGCGCTTGTCTGAATAATGTATTATTTTAGTCAATTTTGTACAAAATTCACAATATCAAAAAATTGTAAAAATGATGGATGCGCCGGGATAAATAGTTTGAAATTATTTTACCGATTCAGTTAAAGTTTTGCTTTATATTTTAGATTCTTTATATTCAAATTTTTAGATGTTTTAGTTTTGTACTTGTTCGAGTAACGGATTATTCAGTAGTTTTTTACAAAAATTACAATAGCAACAAATTTGATAAATGGTGGATGCGTCAATCGGTTTGAAGTTATGGTAATAATTTAATTAATTCAGCTTTATTTTCTAGACTCTTCATATTCAAATTGCTTCTTTACAAAATTTACAATATCAACAAATTCTAAAAATGATGGATGCGCCGGACTAATCGGTTTGAAGTTATCAGTTGAATTTTAATCAGTTAATCTTACCCTTATTGAATCTTAATCTTAATCTTATACATTGTTTATATTCAAATCGTTAGTTAATTAAATTTTAACTTATTATTCATTCGTTTTTTACAAAATTTTCTTTATCAACAAATTCGAAAAATGCTAGATGCACCGGGCGAATCGATTGGAAATTATTTTACTAATTCATATAGTAATTCAGCTTTAGAATTTTTATATTCAAATCGTTTGATATTTATGTTTTGCACTTGCTCCTGCATCTCCTAATTCAATTGATTTTTACAAAATTCGTAATATAAACAAATTCGAAAAATGGTAACGCGCCGGTCCAATTGACTTGAAATTATTTTACAAACTTAGTTGACTCACCTTAGATGTATTCGTTTTACACTTGTCCTGGTAACTTATTATTTATTCGTACTGTACAATATTTACTATACAATAAATAAAAAATGGTGGATGCGCCAGGCTAATCGATGTGAAATTATTTTACTAATCCTTTTAAAACTCAGCTTTATCTTGTACATTTTTAATATTCAAATCGTTAGATGGGTTTAGCTTTATACGTGTCCCTGTAACTTATTATTAATTCGTTTTTTACTAAATTCGCAATATCAACACATTAGAAAAATGGTAGATAAACCTGGCGAATCATTTTAAATTTATTTTACTAATTCAGTTAGTAGTTCAGCTTTGACGTCTAGATTGTTTATATTCAAATCGTTTGCTGATGTATTTTTATAATTGTCGCTGTAACTTAAGTATTATTCATTCGTTTTTACTAAATTTACAGTATCCACTAATTAATAAAGTGGTGCATCGCCTGGTCAATAGATTTGAAATTATTTTACTAAATTAGTTAATGGGAAACAACGTCTTTATTATTAAATCAATTACAGTTCCTTTTTAGATTCTTTATACTCAAATCGTTACATGCTTTAGTTTTATTCTTGTACGGGTAACTTATTATTTATTCGTTTTGTACAAACTACACAGTAGTAACACATTATAAAAATGGTGGATGCGCCGGGGAAATCGATTTGAAATGGTTTTACTAATTCAGTTAGTATAGTTAGTAGTAGTTTATATTCAAACCCTTAGATGCTTAAGTTTTGTACTTGTCCCTGTAACGTATTATCCATTAATTTTTTGTAAATTAATGAACCGTATACAAAGATCGTTCCAGTCCCCACACAGCATGCATCG
This sequence comes from Eledona agricola, assembly GCA_964023215.1. Classification (NCBI taxonomy): domain Eukaryota; kingdom Metazoa; phylum Arthropoda; class Insecta; order Coleoptera; family Tenebrionidae; genus Eledona; species Eledona agricola. Next base: position 6,149,280 of record OZ026861.1, read on the forward strand.
TACTACGTAGCGGTTCCCCCTTTTCAACATCTTAATTTGTATGGTAATGATCCTGTTTTCCGGGTCCTTGATGACGTCGCTTTATTCACTAACCGGACTTTGCCTAACAACGCCATGCCCTTGAGCTGTAAACGCCCCATTACGCACAATTTGACCACACATAAAACCCCCGAATTCCTAAGGCAGCCAACTTTATTACAACCCCCATTAAATCAGAGTTTGACTTGAGGGAATAAGAGTTTCCGGAAGGCACGTGTCGGATTTTTTCGGACCAGGATTCAAATTAGTATTCCCCAGAGGAACAAATGAAACGCTCGGGAGTATATAATAAGGAGATTGGAGGCGTGTTTTAATGATTACGGCTGGAAATTTTTTGGCGGAGCGTTACTTTGATCCGAAGAAACGTTCGTGTTGTAATTAATCCGAAAACTCTTTGAGTTCGAATAATTTTAACGAGGAAAATGGCGAACTATTTGCCTGCCTCCGTTCCGATCCCGGTAATTTTAATAGCTTTCCAGACATTTTACGTCCCAGATCCGATTTATCGTCGATGTGTGCGGAAATAAAGTCTCTTCGGAGAGTTTTTATCGTCCGGTAATGCCCCTAATGCGCCCCCGACTTTAACGAAATAAAATTCTATATCTTTTGTTTCATGTCGGGGGTAGATTGGGGTAAATGTTTAATGAAGGCGGTCAGGAAACAGGCGCTGGCCCTCAGAACCCGGTATCAATATATCGGGCTCATGAGAAATGCATGGAAAGGTTAATAATGACTGAAACGGACCTGAATGAATGGCGTCTCCACGAAAACTCCCCCGTTTCACCAATTCGAACTAATAACAAAATCAATCGCCTTAAATTATTCAACGCGTGGCGGGCCAAGTCGAAAAATTCGGCTCAAATTTGAGCCGCTCCGGATTTCAGCATTTCACCGCACGATTTTCAGGGAGTTGTTCGTAGATCAATGCGGAACGCTCCACTGAACTCAGACGACGCCTGAAACTTCACGAACTGTCGTTACAATGGATGTATATTATAATTAACCCTAATGGCTGCATGATTTTATATCAAATTGAATGCGCAAACTTCCACGTCGAAGTTCCCATTGTCGCTTCCCGTATCAGGGATTTTCGGATTCGGAACGAAACTCGCAAGCAAAACTCGCATCCCTTTTTGGGCACTTACCGAATATATGCTCTGCGTAAAAAATAAAACGAGGTTGCGTAAAATTTGTATATTGTGTACAGAAACATTCTGACGTTAAGTTTCACACACAATGTATAAGATGCATATGATGTATATGATGATTTTAAACAGATGACGTTAATTTTTAACTAATTTACATTGTTCTACACTGCTTTGTGAAGCATAAAACTTGTAGCTGTAATTTTTTCTAGTTATGCTTAACTGTCGACTCAAATAATGAGAATTGTTTTATATTATAATGTTAAAGCATGTTGTCTTATCTTGATAATTATAGTTGAATTGATGTGATTTAGCAGTGGATTAGGAACTACAAAAATATAACTGTGTTTAACGGAAAAGACGGGACGGCAGTTTTCTAAACGAATTTGTCCTAATCCCTTCTTAAACAAACTGGATTTCTGCATAGTACTTTGTTTGGCATCCTTAAACCCAGTCTCTCCAGATGTCCCAGCTAACGTATTTTCTGTGACTTTACAAATTTGGTTATGATTTCCATGCATCTTCTGTACATTTTTCCAAAGACTCGTCTGCTTTACTCAGTCCCCAGGTCTATAAATTAACCGAGCGCATCCACCAATTCTATTCCAACTTTGTGATATTTTTATTATTCACATCCGAGTTTGATAAAACTGGAGATTCGAGAAAAGAAAACAAAATATGTATCTTTGACATTTTTAATAAACAGACCGAGTTTGAGAAGACTGAAGAATTGAGAAAAAAACAGAACATATTTATCAGACAAAATAATAGATTGAAGATAAATATGTATCAAACACAATAGTTCCAACTTTGACATATTTTTGATATACAGATTGAGTTTGAGGAAACTGGAGATTGGAAAAATGATCCGAAAATATGTATGAGACAAAGTTGGTGGAAAATTCAGTTTCGTTGGCAATGCAAATTCTAGAGTTGCAATTTTGGTTGCCAACATTTTTCAATATTTTTTCTCATTTGCACTTACACTTTATAAAATGCTACTTTTGTGTTCTTTTAACAATAAATACCTACTTTACACAAAAATAAGTAGTTTGTTTTTGCGTTTGAATTCAAGTCTGTTTTTGAGCGTAAAAAGATTCAAATAATATTTGTGTAAAATTTTCAATCACTACCGTTAAAAAAATTATCGTTTGTTAAAAAAATTCTGTAAACTGTAAATTAAATTTTTGTTGTCATAAATTATTCCGGCGCATCTTTTTTTCCGCTATGGCTATCTATATTTTTTATTCTAATATTTCCAAAGACTCTTCTTTCTTTTGCTTTGTTCGAAAAGTGGTGGCTCAATAGATTTGTATATCCTTTATATTTAAATCGTTAGAAGTTTTAGTTTTATACTTGTCCCTCTATTTTATTATTTATTGTTGTTGTTGTATCAACAAATTTTAAAAATGGTGAATGCGCCGGGCTAACAAATTTGCCTTTATTTTTTTAATTTAGTAAGTGGTTCACAACAGAACAAAACTGGCGATTGGAAAAAACAACCGAAAATATGTATCAGACAAAGTTGGTGGAAAATTCATTTCCGTTGGTAATGCAAATTCTATAGTTGTAATAAGCATAATTCTATACCAATTTTGGTTGAAAACATTTTTTCAAAATTTTGTTTCGCATTGACTTTTTTATATCGAATATTTTCTGCCCTTTTAAAAAATCAGTACCTACTTTAAAACTGACAAGTTATCATTCAGCTATTAGTTACACAAAAGAAATTACATTGTTTTTGCGTCTATTTTTAGAGACAGTGCCATAAAAGTGTTCAAAAAATACTTGTGTAAAGGGTAAATTAAATCTCAATTGTTACAAATTATTCCGGCGCATCCACCATTTTTTCTCATAATATATTTTTGAATTTTTGACTTGTTTCCGGTTCTTCTGAAAATGGCTTTCCATATTTTTCATAACAATCTTTCCAAAGACTCTTCCTCTACTTTATTCAGTAACTAACTGTCGTATGCTTTTGCCACTGTAGGTCTTATTACTGTTTGGTATATCCTTATTTTCGAATTCCTCGACACCCATTTAGATTTTATAAGTAGATTTGGATTTTATTGGATTTTAAGGCTCTCAACATTTTGATAACTTTTTGCGATTCTTGATCCAAATTTTTGTTTCTCCTGTCCTTTCTCTCTTATCAGCAGCACTCACAAATACACAAATCTCTCCACCTTTTCTAAACTGTAAACTCTTCTAGTTTCTGAGGTTACTTTTAGATACTTTTCGACTTCTCTAATTTACTTAATTAGATTTATTTCTAGTTCAAACTCTCTTGCCTCCTTTTTTAAATTTATTGTTATTATCTGTTAGTAGTCTCAGATTTTGCTATTATACGAGGGGAGTTTATAAAGTTCTTCTATCTACCAAGCTATAAAGGAAACGATTCAGGGGCAAAATGTATTTACATACGATCTTTGAACGCTTAGACACTTATTTGAATAAAAACTATTTTGCTACAGTCCCCTTCTCCGATTTGAACTCATTCCATACTATTTCTCATCCATCGTTTTTCTAAAGTCATTTTTGTTAATTTAATTAGGGTTTATGGCTTAATACATTTTTCCCCTAGTTATTTTATAGTACGCCTGCTTGAAATCTATAAACAAGGTAAAAAGTGTCAAAGGTGTAAACATTAAAAAATAAAATAAATAAATAACAACAAAAGGCTCTGTGGAGACGATGTTTGAGCCAAAATTCGCAAGTTAATTTTCGTGGCCTGTTGAGCCTAGGTTTTTTTTCTTTTTTGGACTGTCTATACAATTTAATTTTAATTTTGCGTGCAACATTATTTTTGTTATTTCAGCTGATTTTTTTTACATTAATACAACATTGCATACATTACAAATTGTTGATGTTTTTGTTTGTTTCAATAAAGTTTGTATTAGAGACGGAGAAAGCCAATCTAGAGGAAAATTACTTGGGCAACAGTCGTTGTAAGTAAAAGCGCTTTTAAAGTGAAGTTCGGCCAAGACGAATATGCAGAGGTAAAATGAGAAAAACAATTGAAGCAATTAATCCAAGAAAAACTAATCAAGCAAGATAAATTGTCGAAAGGGAGGCGGCGCGAAATTACTTTATAGTCGTGATAAAATATCTTACCTATTTTAATTGAGAGGGCGATTTATAAAAGTGCTCCTCCGTCGAATTTTTCGAAACCTGAAGCGAATGAAATTAAAGTTGCCGTCAACGTTTCCATTCTAAACCGTTTAAATAGTAGATATTTAGAGTATTTTATCGCAGAGTTCGGCACAATAAGTCCATTACCGAACACGACTCGCTGAAAGCAGCCCTATTAACTGAAAGTGTACGGTCCGTAACGCAGTTAGTGCATGTCGCTTTTTTCAGCAAAATTCAGTTACATTATCAGTCCGGCCCTTTGAGACGGTCGACTTCATTAAGCCGCTTCCAACTTCCGGCTCTGAAAAATGCAACACTTCGATTTTTTGCGTTAATTAAATCATCTCCTCCGGCCCGTCGTCCGAATGACCGTAGAAAAATTAATTAAAGCCGTAAATCTGGGAGCTTCCGCTGAAAATCGCCCCCGTTTCATGTTTGATAAGCAAACATAATGAAATTGCGAACCGGCTTCCAACTTAGTCGCGCCATTCGATAGTTTCTTTGGAGATGCGGATGAAATGTTGATGAGGTGCTTAGCTGCTGCTGGATGGAGGGTCGCCGGTACCATCTCTGACTCGGGGCATCATTTATGCATCACCAAACTCGTCTGCAAAACGTTCTCGAGGGGTTCACCACCGACTTCACCTGTTGAATGGGGAACAAAACCCACACATACAAGACTAGACATGAAAAATGACGCAAGTGACGTCGATTCAGCACGGCAACTAACTTTAACTGTCTGTTTATTCGTCTAAAACCTTTGGTCTTAACATATTTTCCAAACGTGCGTTTGTCCCGGCGCATCCACCATTTTTGTTCTTACAGTATATTGTCTCCTAAGCACACATATTGGTATTAAATAGTGTTATCGGTCACAAAACTAAAAAAACTGTAGCTGTTCTTGTAGCAGAACGTCGTCACGTTACGGTTGTTGCTACTGTAAATTAACATTTTCAACATTTATACCAAGACTTTAAATTTATCCTCGTTTTGTTAAATTTTCGCTTATTGTAACATAAGTCTCGAAATCTATGTCATCTGGTAAAGTTTTATTGCTTGCATCGTTTTACAAATGTCTGCAAAAATGGATAAAAGTAAGGATTTGTAAGGATTGTATTATCTGGATGGCCCTCCGAAGAAGAGATGCTCAACAAACGTTAGATGCATTTCAGTGTTTGCGTCTCATTAATAGAGAGTATGTTTGGGAGAAACAAGCTTATTAGCAAAGCCATATGCAATTTACTTGGAGGAGTGCCCATTAACAGAAAGAACATTGTTTTTTGTGGATTTACAGAAGGTAATTGAAGATTTTACTGTCACAATCTAGAAATAGTCCGGAAGAAATATTTGCAAGTTTTCAATTTCTGAAGAATAACTAAAATATTTTTGTAAACTAAAATTTTATTAAGGATTATTCCGGCGCATATGCCATTTTCGAATCGTTAATTTTGTTCCGGTATTACCATTACAAAAATATATTTTGAAATATTTATAAATTGTTTTTTGTTTTAGTTGGGGTTCTTGTTTTATCTGCCACAATTTAAAAATCGGCTAAAAAATTATAAAATGAATAATTTTATTCTCCCGGCGCATCCACCATTTTTCATTCCAACTTTGTTTATTCTTTAATATACATATGATTCTGCTATTACCATAATAAAAATATCAATTAGCACCTCCCCATTATTTTTGATTTTGGATATTAGTCTGTTTTTTATTGTCACTGACTTAAACTCGATCAAAATACTTTGAGGAAATTTTTCAATGAATTTTTTGCTTTGTTTTTGGATAGGAAAAGACTACCTAACAAAAAGGCAAAAAAAATTAATTTTATTATACCGGCGCATCCACAATTTTTTGTTTCGATTTTGACAATTTTTTTATATATGATTCCGCTATTATCACCGAAAAAATATAAAAGAACACATAAACATTGCTTTTGATTTTGAAGATCAGTCTGTTTATCAACTGGGCCAAAATATATAGTTTGTGGAAAATTTTAAATCACTAGAAATCCTTAATAAAATATTTTTGTAAACGTAAAGTTAAATCTCTGTTATTATGAAGTATGCCAGCGCATTCACAATTTTTTATCATAAAATATTTAGTTATATATAATATATAATTTTTTGGTCGTTGGCCGTTATCCACATCAAAAACAATTGTTTTTGTTTGTTATTGTTTTTAGTCTTATATGTCTTTTTTAATGGAACTAAATTTGTGCAAACTGTAAGTAGTCAAAAATTATGATCAATTATCCCGGCACATCCACCAATTTTTGTTTTAACATGTTATTGTCAATTATTGTTTGTTTGCGCCATTATTCACACAATAATATTTTAAAACATTTAATTTATTTTTGCCTGTGATATTTTACGTTTCAACCTCACTAGCTTAGACGGGGTCAATTACTCCAACAAAGTTTATGTCTTTTTAAAACGTCTCCGCTATTACTCCACAAAAATATATATTTTTCGAATTTTGAACTTGTTTGACTTTGTGTTGTTCTAGTTTTTAATGTTATTATTTAGGAACCAGAAAAAATATATACCTTGACAAATTATCCTAAGGTATCTACCACTTTTGAATTTAATTTAACAAAAATGTTTTCGCATTTGTTTTACAAAAAATTTACATTGTTGTTGCTTTTGGAAAAGAAGCCAAAAAAAATGTTCAAAACTGGTTTGAATAAAGTGGTTAAAAAATATGGTGTACACTAAGTTTTAAGTAGTCCCAGAGCCTCCAGCATTTTTGTTCTAACCATTTTTTTACTCCACACCTCCACAAAAATATGTCTTTTATTTTTAAATTGGTTGTGCCTTTATAAAGTGAAACATTCGAAGTTTTTCAAAGTATTAATTTTTGTACAATTAAGTGTAAATTATAAGTAATTTTGGCGCATCCACCATTTTTGAAAAAACATTTTATTTGTTTCCGCTATTTCCTCCACAATTTTGAAATTGATTTTGTGTTGAGTTACAGACATCTTTTTAAGACCACTACTTAGGAATTATCTAAAAAACTTCTGTAAATTGATAATTAATATTTTTATTAAGTTATCGCGGCGGCTTTCTCACCATTTCTTGTCCGTCTTATTTTTTGTATTCGTTATTTTAGCTTATGCCACACAAAAAAAATATTATCACTACCTAATAAACGAGAATTTTTCTTAACTCTAGTTATTCAATCATGATAAATTATCCCGGCGCCTCCACCATTTTTTATCAAATTTTTGTAATTTTTGCTAGATTAGTTAGGAAGTTTAAACGACTCTTAGCAGCCAACAGCTTCATAGTGTGACTATTTAGTATTTTGGTCCTATAGTTTCTGGTCTCTTTGTTTCGTCCGTGGCTTTATTCGCTAAATGTGGGCATTAAAATCACTACCATGTTATGTCGTTATTATACAATTTTTCTTCGTAATTTTCATAATTTTTGTAAGAGCCCAATCTTATCAAACAAACTCATCTCGGAGTTGTTTTCCGTGTATTCTCCTTTGTAGAATACGTAACGTTCCTTTCCGAAAGCATCGAGATTTGTCTGAAACAAATTTAATCCGCAATAGAACCCGACATTCTAATTTTGTTGGAAAAGGAGGATTTAAAAAGGAAACGACTAAGGTAAAGCGGAATAATATGTAAATGTAAAGTAGTAATATTATATTAGCAAGACGTTTCAGCCAAATTGAAACTGCGTAAACAGTGAATCGAATTGGGACTGACTTTTACAAAACGACCTCGTTCCGTAAAAGGACAGCCGAGCTCCGTCTTCTTTATCCCGGAACCGTTAGTAAAATTAACAAAAACTCAACCATAAACTCAAGCTGAACGCTTTTAAATTCACCTCTCGCGTGTCTGCATCTCCGGCATCGTTTTACTGGTGATATTAAAAGGGTAGAATTCGTGCGGACGGCCTCTTCGGAGACCTCCGATTCCCCCGAAGTACCGAATGATTGAAGTCCACGCAACCCGACGAATAATTAAAGCAAACAGCAAAGCGAATCGATCAGGGGAAGAAATAATTGTGGCGGAGAGACCCGGCTCATAAATAACTTCGACCACTTGTTTGCTTCCTCAGCATCTGTCACCCTCTTGCCGTTTTTAGTTTGTCGACACGACCCGAATTTACAAGGAGGCGCAAAAAGATGCGAGGCGAATCTACTGACAGCTCACAAAAATATTCAGTTAACGTAACGCGGCTCGCGACGTAATGTATGCCATCAACTTCTGCGTTATAAATATTTCAGGACGCATTTTTGACGAAAAGAGCGTGATTAGATGAACAAGCGGCTTTTTCTATACTTTTGTAACATTCGCACGAAACATTTTATTGAACACTCAGCGAAAGACATTCAAACCGAAATCAATTACCCAATGCAATCCAAACTTTTTGTGGATCTTGAAGACCTTTTTCTAAGACTGCACATGAAGCACTGAAGTCTTGAAATGTATCGAAACATTTATGACAGCCGTTACAAGGGACAAATTGGCGATTTGTCGGTTAGATTCTGCGGCAATCCTATTATTCGTTCGTACACAAAGAAACTATTAAAGCGATAACTGAAAATCGGTGCAAAAATCGCTGGTGCACTTCAGAGTGGAAGAAGCAGAGGAACAACAAGTGAGATGAACTAACACTCTCCACCATCGACTGCGTCGCAGAGAAATGGGTCACAGGACGAGGGGACAAGATAAATGAAGTGCGAAGTGGAGAAATAAGAAGCTGTCGACGTCACAATGGCCTCGCCCTGCAATAATACTGAACGCTGAAAGATTTTTAAAGGAACTGATTCACTCTCTTTTATCGCTAATTGTTCCTGACACTAGTCGGATTTGAAGTAGTTGCTTTGGGAAATTTATTTGTTCTACTAGTTATGTTTTTTAATGAGTGGCTAAAAATGTTTGATAAAATTGTTATTTAATTGTAAACTCTCTAAAAAATATTTTGCCTTGTGTTTCAATTCTTGTTTTAATTATTTTTAAAAATTGTGTAAATTTGTAAATTATGCCGGCGCATCCACCATTTTTCTTTAATATTTTAATAGTTTTCGATAATATGTAGCTTGACCAAAATGTTTTAAAATTGTTTTACCTTAAATTGTTTGCTTTTGGATATAACTACTTAGGAAACGACTAAAAAATTATTTGTGTACAATTCTTTACACTACGAGAACATTAGAGGAACCGGTATATTAAATAAAAAATATTTATATAAACTGAAGATTCCATTTTTAGAAAATTATTTTTGTATTTTTAAATTGGATTTGCGCTTTTTACAGTTCTTGTTTTTTGAGCCACTAACGAGCAATAAGCTAAAAAAAATTCCTAAAATTATACATTTTCCCGGCGCATCCACCATTTTTGTTCCGACTTTTATTGAAATTGTTTTCGCTAACAGCTCTACAAAGAAATTTCAGTAATTTTTTGCAATAAAGTGTTAGCTTTTGGATATGACTTTAAAAAACGGGTAAAAAATTATCTGCGTAGAATTCAATACCCTTCGATTATACTACAGAAATCGGTAAAAAATATTTATATTTAGGTACTGTAAATTGGGAGTAATGATAAGGTTATCATATCACTTCATTCGTAACTCATTCGTGAATTTTGCTTATGCTTTTCAAAAATATAAAAAAAATGAATTTGTTGCTGCTGCTACACTAACTAGTCTGATTTGTAGTAGTTGCCTTGGGGTGGGAAATGCGACGCAAGAAGAGTTTTACACCCTTTGTGGAAAATTATATCAAATATTGCTTAAAATTTGCAAAAAATATTTGTGTAAATTGTAGACCCTCTATTATAATAAATTGTTATTCCGGTGCATCCACCAATTTCGGCAATCAATTTTTGTTTTTAACACTAGTAGCTAGTAATTATACCGGCGCATCCACCTTCATCGCTCGACTTTTTCTTTAATATCTTAATTGGTTTTCAATATAGCTCGACAAAAATGTATTTAATTGGTTCTACATTAAATTGTTTGTTTTTATATATGACTTCTTAAGAAGCGACTAAATCAAAATTACTTGTGTACAATTCGATCCACTACGAGAACATTAGACGAATCGGTATATAAATATATTAAATATTTATTAAACTGTAAATTCTATCCTCGGCAAGCTATTTTTGTATTTTTAAATTGATTTTTCCATTTTTACAGTTCTTGTTTTAGAGCATCTAAGTAACAACAAACTAATAAAAATGAGAAAATTGTAAACTATCCCGGCGCATCCACCATTTTTTGTTCCGACTTTCCTTTAAATGTTTAAATTGTTTTTGCTAATAGCTCTACAAAGATATTTTAATATTTTTGCAATAAATTGTTGTCTTTTGGATATAGGACCACCTAAAAAGCGGCTACACTAAGATTTTAGGAGAGAAATCGGTAAAAAAATTTTTATATAAACTGTAAATTGGGATTGTTGAAGTTATCACTTCATTCATAATTTATTCGTGGTTTTTGCTTATCCCTAACAAAACAATTTAAAAAAATTAGGGTAGGAACAGCAACGCAAGAAGGGTTATTATGCCCTTTATGCTATATTATATCAAGTGTTGCTTTAAATTATGTTTTTATAAAAAGCGGTCGAAAAAAATTTTTTAACTGTAAACTTTGTATTATGTAAATTATTTCTTCGCATCCACCATTTTCGACAAGTATTTTTGTATTTTAAAATTGGTTTTGCGTTTTCTTAGAGTTCTTGTTTTTAAGGCCAGAACCAGCATTAAAATTGCGTAAAATGGCAAATTATCCCGACTCATCCACCATTGTTCGTCCGACGTTTTAAAACTGTATTAATTGTTTTTAATAATAGCTAAACAAAAATTTGTTGAAATCGTTTTACATTAAATTGTTTACTCTTTTATATAATACCATCTACGATGTGGCTATAAATTTATTTGTGCACAATTCTATACACCACAAGTATGTTAGAGGAAGCGATAAGAATATTTACGTTTAACTATTAATTATTATAAATACAAATCCTCCGTAATGATGGACTTATCACTTCATTCAGAAAATATGCACATGGTTTTTGCTTATGCTTCACAAAAATTTTAATATATATATATAATTTGTTATTGCTGCTACACTAATTGGGTTTGAATTACTTGCTTTGAGAAATGCGACGCAATAGAGTTTTTACCTGTTATCGTAATTTATATTAGGTGTTGCTTTAAATTTGTTTTTAATTAGGTTTTGTAAAACTGTAAAATGCAGCTAAGAAGTATTTGTGTAAAAAGTATACTCTCGATTATAATTAATTATCCCGGCGCATTCACCATTTTTGGTAAACTATTTTGTATTTTAAAATTAGTACTACCTGTTGTTACACTTTATTCTTTTAAGGTCACTACCTAGTTATCCACCATTTTTCGTCCTAAGTTTTTTAAATATTTTAATTGTTTTTGATACCAGCCCTACATTAATAATAAATTGTTTACTTCTGGATATGTATAAGACTATCTAAAAAGTCCTAATATTATTCGTGTATAATTCTACACACTACGAGCATATTACAGGAATCTGTACAAAAATATTATTATAAACTGTAAATTCTCAGTAGTGATAATGTTATCACTTCATTCAGAATGAATGAACATGAACAAAAATGGAAAAATAACTATAATTTGTTGTTACTGTGACACTAGTCGGGTTTGAAGTAGTTGCTTTGGGGTGGGAAATGCGACGCAAGAAGGGTTTCTTACCCTTTGTGGTAATTTATATCAGGTGTTGCGGCCACCTGCGCCTCGTTTCACCCAATTGCTATTAGGGATTATTCCAGCTGGGGTGATTAATTCCCCGAAGATTAGCAAGCGAAATTTATGCATTTATTCATAATTTTCGGGCACAATGAAGAGTTGGTATTTTTTATTTATGGAAAAAGCAGTGAGGGGGTGAATATAAATAATGGTTGAGAGCCTCCAACGATTTTCCTCCGAATGATAAGAGATTATCTGAGGGTGTTATTTCATCGAGGGATCGATTAGGAAGGGGTTGTAAATCACCGCGCCCAAGAAGCAGTTTTTGGGGCGCAACAGGCTCTCCAAGCAGGAAGTGGTAGAGCAACTGGTGGTCGAGGAAAATATTACACATGCAACAGCGTAATTGGCAGGTGTCCAGACTGCCACGAATCTGATTGCAGCTGTTGAGAAAAATTAATTCCTCGCACGAGTCGCGCGAAGTTCGGTTCGTGTTGGATGGGAGACTAAGGAAAATGGTAAAGATGACGTTCAACACTCCTAGTTTATGGGTTCGCCGCGGCATCCGAAAGAACATTAAAGTTTCCGCATAACTGTCCGATAAAAAACCCTAAACGACCGATGAAATTACGCCCTCGGTACGTGGTAAAGGTGAAACACTGTTATTGCCCTACATAGTAGTCTGGTTTCTTTGCTTCTTCCACAAAGAATATTGCGCCAAATATATGAATGGGACAATATTAAAAATAAAAACACAAAGGAATCGCCCTTTCAGCAGTATTACTTTCATTTTTATTGATTTATCACTTGTGGAGGTTGGAGCTGTAGCGCCGCCGCTTAGCGCTAAATACGCGCATAAAAGAAGCACACATTTTCAAATTACAACTTTACAAAGATTATAAAGAAAGTGTTGAAACTGCACCAAAGCGAACTGTTCATCAACAGTAAATGACACACAATGAGTAAACTAAATTAGATCCAGTCTACCCTAGTCTGGTATTTAATCTAATCTAATCCGGTCAGGTCAAGTCAGATTTAGTTAATTCTGGTCCAGTGTGGCTAAGTCAGGTCAGGTTCAGTATAAATGAAGTTTAGTGTGATTATGTTAAGTGATACTGAGTCGTATCAGCTTAAAATACACTCAGATTAAGTAAGCGTCTAAAAATATAATGGACGTACAAAAACGGGGATTCAGAGATACATTGAAAATGATTAGAGTGTAGCAATGACATGAGACCTTGAGTTTGCTTAAAAAAATTCAATTTTCACACGTCGTTTGGGCAATTTCTTAAGTGACGGTTGTTGAAGAAAAATTATATGAACGCTGAGTTCGAGGAGGCTGGAGAGTTAAGAAAAGAACAGGTAATATGCACCCGACTAAATAAAATAAAACTCCCACTGTGTATGTTCCCGGTATTGGTTATACCAAGATATTTAAATTGTTTTTTCTCTTGGTTATAAATCTGTTTGTTAGTGCCACTGGTCTAAACGGTTTGCGGTCTATTTGTCTAAACTGGAAATTAAATCCCATTTATTATAAATTATTCCCACGCATCCACCATTTTATATCGCAACACAAAATATTTTTAAATGTTTCATTTACTACTACAACACAAAACAATATTTTTAAGCAATTTTTTTTATATAATTACGTCAAAAGGGGTTAAAAAACGTTTCTGTAAACTGTGAATAGTCAAAGAAAATGATCAATTCTCCCGGCGCATCCACCAATTTTTGTGTCGATATTAGCTTTTGTTGTAGTTATTAACTTAGGTTTTAAAAATATTACTTACTGATTAGAGTTAGTGATCAGATTGTAATTTCAGCAAAAGCCATTAAGAGTGTTTATTTAAAAATAAAAAACTATTAACTCTAAATAATATTAAAAATTTTAATTTGTTTGTTCCTTTAGACCATATTTCTTGAGTTTTAACTGGTTTTTGAATTTTTTTTTTATTATATGTTATATGTTATATGTTATATGTCAATGTCAAAGTCTACACTGTAAAGAATAAAACGCAAGTTAGATTCCATGGCTTACCGAAAATCTATTTTATTATGTACTCTCTTGATTGCTGAACGAAAATTAAATACGGACCGAGTTTGAGGAGGCTGTATATTTAAGAAAACGCACAGAAAATATTCACCTGACTAAATAATAAAACTTCCACGGGGTATATTCCCAGTATTGGCTCTACAAAAATATTTTAATTGTTTTTTCTCTTCGTTATAAATCTGTTTGTTAGTGCCACTGGACTAAACGGTTTTCGGTCTGTTTGTGTAAACTGGAAATTAAATCCCATTTATTATAAATTATTCAGGCGCATCTACCATTTTTCTATCACAACAGATTAAATATTTTTAAATGTTTCATTTACTACTACAACACAAAACAAAAATTTTTCTAGCCATTTTTTTAAATGTAACTACATCAAAAGCGGTCAATAAACATTTCTGTAAACTGTGAATAGTCAAAGTAAATGATTAATTCTCTCGGCGCATCCACCAATTTTTGTGTCGATATTTATTTTTAATAACTATTAGCTTCTGTTGTACTTAGTAACTTAAGTTTGAAAAATATTATTTATTGATTAGAGTTAGTGATCAGATTGTAGTTTCAGCATATGCCAATAGGGTTGTTTATTTAATAATAAAAAACTATTAGCTCCAAAATAATTTTATTAAAAATTGTAATTTGTTTGTTCCCTTCGACCATATCTCTTGAAATCTTAACTGGTTTCTGAAAATCTGTTTTTGTATTTATTTAAATAGTTTTAATATGTAATTTCCTAAAAAGCACAGTGATTCTTGTTATTAACGCGACTACTAAGAAATGGTATAGGCTAGAATATGATGAATTAACCACGGTTTTTACCCAAACATAATTTTTGTTTTTTTTTCGATTTTCTTCCTACCTCCACAATTATTAATTAATAATGTTTTTGCCTGCAATTACGGTTCTAATTTTAATGCTATTTTCTCAGATTCTAATAAATTTGTTTAATAAAGTGATAATCTATCCCGGCGCATCCGCCATTTTCGGTACAACTTAATTTCGATAATCGCTTTTCTACAATGTCGTATGCATTTTTTCCTTTGAAATTCTTCTCTACCGTGCTACTTTTTCTACTTTCAATTAGTGTTTGCGATTTGTTTCAACAAATAATGGCGACTAGTTTATTTTTTATATTGATGGATCCAGTAATTTTTAAAAAATACTATTGTAACGACATTTTGTTGTTTATTCGATTTTCTTCCTACCTCCACAGTTTTTAATTAATTATTTTTTGCCTTGAATTACGGTTCCAATTTTAATGCTACTTTCTCAGATTCGAATAAATTTGTTTAATAAAGTGATAATCTATCCCGGCGCATCCGCCATTTTCGGTATAACTTAATTTCGATAATCGCTTTTCTACAATGTCGTATGCATTTTTTCCTTTGAAATTCTTCTCTACCGTGTTACTTTTTCTACTTTCAATTAGTGTTTGCGATTTGTTTCAACAAATAATGGCGACTAGTTTATTTTTTATATTAATGGATCCAGTAATTTTTTAAAAATACTATTGTAACGAACTACTTTGCATTATTTCTGTAAGTGGAATCATAAGTTTGTTGTTCGTCTTTAGTGATACTGTGACCAACAATAGACTGTAAAATTAGAGATATAACAAATAGAATAATTTTGAAGAAAATTCCATAATACTGTACATTTCAGTATCATGTCAAGTTTAAAATATTTGTTTTTACACACAGCACACTTTTATAACGATTTTTGACCAAATAACAATGCATTTGAAATGTATCACTGGGAGGAATTGGAAGTGGAGCCTCAAATTTCGAAGTGTCTAATTCAAAATATTTGAACTCCTCAAAAAACGAATTTCAAGAGTGTTGTCCCAAATACAATGCAACTGTAACTGTAGTGTTGACTAATTTTTTTATGCGAAACGATTTGAGCAAGATGTTTTTTGTGCGAAATAAGTTTCGAATGTGCGCTTAATGTTTCTGGAACATATTGTTCGGTCTTAATTTTGCAAATGGCATGAGACATAAACGCAATCCACATCTTCATGCAAATATTAGCAAAGCACATCTAAGTCATCTTAATTCGTTAATGAAGAGTGCGTTTTGCTGAACACTCAAACAAACCGAAGAAGCCGCCAAAAATGTCGTTTTCCCATCAGAATTTCCATGTTTCGTAGTTCCAGACTTTCCAAGTTTATAATTAAGAAGTTGAGCAGTGATTTCGGGTCCCCGTCCTTCCTTCTCACGCAGCTTAACGGAATTCAATACGTAAAACGTGAAATATTCCTGCGGGAACCTTGTGCAAATTTGCTAGGCGTTACGCAATCTCTCCCGCCCAGAAATGCATAATACATTTCGACGGCACACAAATATTTTTCTCTGTCAGGGTCCATAAAACGGGAGCGTCTCCGCCGCATCCGAATCGGTGGACGTCGTCGCCTGGGCCGAGGTCGGGGCTGGGGGCGCCTTATCGATCCCCAGGTGGAGAGATAGACGGCGACGGCGACGCTTCTGGTGAGAATGGCGGCAGCTCGTGATACGACAGCTGTCAGAAACACGCTCGGGCGGGTTGCAAATAATGGCGACATGTGTAGGGGGTGCGATCCGAACCAGCGGGGCGAATAATACGAGGTGTCACACCACGAAAAACATCCACGAGGAATGTAATGCGACTTCATGAAATTTTTATGATGGGGTGATATTTTTTGTCGGGAGTCCGGGAAACGGAAACTAAATCAAGGGCTCAAGATAAATGAAAGAATTAGCGGGCGGCACGTATTGCCCTCCATCATTCTCCAGCATCGGTTGGGCTCTAACAATTTCTAAATTTTTATTACGGAAATGCGTCTTCCTAGACTCGGGCTAAATTTATAATCGCCATAATGTGAGTGACCTAAATCTGAATATAATCTTCTTCGTGAGTTGTGCGGTGCCCTCAGATTAGCACAGAAATTTAATGCACTTATTTTTACTTCAGAAACTTGTCTTATGGCTGTAGCTAGGACATCTAATCTGGGTCGAATAATTTATGAGTTTTTAATACAAAATAAAACATATTTTGTGTATTATTTCTACCTCACCAAATCTCTCAGTGTGTTCTCATTAGATTATTTTAAAATAAATTTGTAAACAACATTTTTGTGCTCCCTTCTCTAAAATGTCATTTTATGCACCGACAAGCAGGGCGCTAACTGTCGTTTTACGCACGACATCGGCTTATACAAATCCGGGTGTTTTCGGTAGAGTTAAACTATAGATAGGAAATTTAAACAGTGAAAATTAGACGAAATATCGAGTTCAACTGCAATTATTGTTTATTATATTATAATTTGTATTTATTGAGTTGTACAAAAAGAATGATTAATACAGAATCAGTAATAGGAAAAAATCAACTCTAGAATATATCATTAGCAGCATATTGTAAAACCACAAAAAATAAAAATTGAAAAAGAAGGCTAGAGTTCACTTTGATAAATGACTTAATTATAACTTAACTAACACATTTTAAAAACACAAAAATATACACAGGTATACAAGGACAATATAACAGAACACGAATGCATATAAACGTATAAACTAAGGAACATGGAAATGGCAAAGAAATACATATAAAGAAACCATTATAATAAAATTTGAAAACTAGGAAAAAATAATTAAAAACAGCAGTATTAAAAAAGTCTGGGAATATTTAAAAAACACGGCTACAGCAAGGCAAACATGTGGAAGTATAATATATAGTGAAAATTTAATAGTAGAAAATAAACCGCTTGGTGGACAGAAGAAACAAAAAGGCAAATTAAAATTAAGAAAAACGATAGGTATAAATATACCTGAATAATAGAACAACAGAAAAAATGAATCCTATAAGAAAAGAAGAAAGAGAGTAAAAGAGTTAGTAAGAGCAATCAAAAGGGAAAAGTGGACAGAATTAGGTGACAAAATGGAGAACTACAGCAAACATAACCAAAAGTGATATTTATAAAAAGTTAAAGTAATTACGAAAGAAAAAACAGAAGTTACCGTGACAAAAGCTAAAACGCACATATATATAGAGTACATCAGCACTATATGGCGTTTAAAAGAACACTCTGAAAATACCTGCTTATATACAGTGTGTCCAGATACAGAGTGGCGCATCAAAGTTATGATATTGTAAATAGAACAAATAGTATATTATTTTTATCAAAAAATAATTTATTATTTTTACGAAAAACGAAAAAAACCCTTTTTAATTGCTGAAATTATAGATTTATCCACATGCTTTTGAAACGAAGATGTGAAAATTTTATAACCCAATCATCTAATATGAAAAATATTGAATTAATTTTTTTTATTCTCTTAACGAAAGAACCTGTTCAAATTTGGGCTGTTCTTATTTTATTATTTTAAAAAATATTGTTGTAAAACTGATTATTTTTTAGAACAGAAATACCCAAATTTGTGACTCCCACAACTTAGAAAAAAACTGTATATGTTGAATATTTTGCAGAAGAACACACATTTTCATGCTGATATTTAGATTGTCAACAGAACACGAAGAAAGCAAAACTTTTGACTTTGCCAAAATTAAAATAATTCAAGTTAAAAATTTGATTGTGTTCATAAAGAATATTTTTAATTACTAAACTGTGGAATTTGGTTTAACAAGTGAAATAATTTCTACAGCTTTAACAACAATTTTGTACCAATGGAAACCAAATTAATTTTATAAAATTACTAATCCTCAAGCCTTATTGCTGTTTTCCAACCTAAATTTTTTTTAAAATTTAAAGTTAAAAACAGCTATGGTTAACCTAAAAAACCGACACAAGGTAGTATTGCGTATTTTTTTAATGTGGTGTTTTTACTAATTGATACTTCTCAATAAATGTATAATTTTATTGAGCAAATACTACATTTTTCTGTAAATACAAGGAAACAAAAAATGCATATTAAAATTACGATAGTGATATTTTGAGAATTGCAGATATTAAGGTTTTTGAAGTGCAAAAATAAAACCGGTTATTTTTTCTGCAGAAGCTCCTTTGAAGACGTAGAATATTTCCGTACATTTTTTCATCATATCGTCAATCGCTTTTACTGAAAAACTGTAATATTTGATTTGTTGAAAAGCAACGACAAGTAAAGATAAAGAGAGCGTACAAATAAAGCGTAGGACGACTAGCTTTTGTTTTTTTACAGTGTAGACATAATAATATCGGTGCATTGGACAGAAAATGTCAAACAAAAATTTGCACAAACGAGGTCGAAAGCTTATTTTTTCTCTTATTCATGACGCCTGAACTTGTTAAAATTCAAAATGTGTCGTTTTCGGAACGATTTTCTGCAAAAAGCTTAACCTCAAGTCATCATTTTTCTACACTCCTATCTCGTTTTATTTTTGCACTCATTTCAGTTTTGGTTGGATCAGATACCAACTGCTGAAGCTGAGATTTAGTTGCTTATTAGAATAATATTTCTAGTGTTCATCATTGGCATTTTTTTATAATTTGTTTCTGAAATAAAACAAAAACTAGATTTCAAGAGCTACTGAGAATATAAATACACTAGTTAGCCCGTGCGCATAATTCGCATCGCAATCACTTTTGTATTATTGTAGCTTGGGGAGCTAAACAGATTGCCAATAGATGGCGCTATGACCAAAATACAGTTTTTAAGAATTTTTAAAAAGACAATAATTTTGAATTATATGTTTATTTTTGATAGAAAGCGGCGAAAGTAATCTTCAAAATGAAGGCCCAAACATCGATTTTGCTAAAATATGGTAAAAAAAACCATTGGGAAATAAATAGTTTATTGTATATTATTATTTTTATTTAATTTAATCTGTTGATTACAGTGTATGATATTTTTTTGTTTTGTTTCAGGTGAGTGTTTTGCTGATGGGGTGCCTCGGTAAGATAAAAAAATGCCTCAAATCGTTCACGGGTCGATTTTTTATCGAGAGTCGGAGCCGGATTTTAATGAAAGCTGTGTTCTATGCCGATCTGCGTTTTAAATGCCGGTTATTAAATTTTTATGTGAAGATTCCATTAAAACTCGCGCAAAAGCTAACAAAGAATATAATATAGGCCTGACATTCCCGGCCCTTTAATAATAAAGCTGATCAAATATTTGTGCCAGATTTAATTCAGACATACTTTTTGCCCGTCGAAAAGAACAAATCTTCAACTTTAATACGTTTCCCCCGGAGCCCAGGAGATGTAATATGTCTTCTATTTATTTCTACTTTGTTTATCTTCCTTCTTGTCCGACTTTGCACTCCCAAAGCAGTGTCCTGAAAGAGTCTAACCCCTTCAAAATATGTATGAGACGACGCTAAGAGGATTTCTCTCTTATTTTATAAAGAATAAATACAAAGAAATATGAAAACGTCAAGATTTCGCGAGCTTCGCAAAACCTCTTACCGGAAAAACATATTTTCCGCTCAGCCATTAAATAATGTGTATGTGAGTTATTACGGGACATGTTTTATAAAGCGTCATTGACTTTTCCGGTGAATCTCGGGACGCGCACCCTCACCCTCATTAAGTGGTTTCCCCGGGTTACGCACAGCATCCCCGTGTTCAATTCTTCGTCAAAACGCTCGATAATCGGCGCCGAAACTTTCAGATTTCCACTCAGAAAAGTGTCGCCGATAATTAGACCGCTAGCCCAATGGGACCATGCACCACAAAGGAATTCGCCTGATGGAATTATGTGTAACCGAATTTTCAGCAACCCAATTTGTCGGCGACGGGAATCGTCGTCAAAGAACTCCTAACACAGATTAAAATCTCTTTTAAGCGATTCTCCTTCAAGTATACGCATATATTCAAATTCTGCCCGCATTGGGTATCAGATTACCGACCTCCGGATTTGCTTCATTTGTAACGTCATCAGCGAACCTGCAGCTTTTGCATCTCTCGTTGTCGGAGAGATTTCTTAACATATTTAAACCGTGGGATTAGAGCGAGTCAGGTAATCGAAACCCCATCCTTTGATCACTCGGATGTGTACTCGGATGATGGGATAGGGTTGATAATTCGGTGTTGGATCCAACCACCGACTTACCCTGTTTACAATGTCGGAATCGCTGCCTCACGACCTAAATTTACATCGTCGACTTTCTTTTCCAATTAAAAATTGCACCCTTCCGAGGTCGGACACGGCAAATACGAAGTAATAAACGCGGTGTAATTGATTCGAGGGCGGAAAGGGCACGTGATCTATAGCGAAACTTAATTATTGCACGCAAAGTGCTTATGAAGCGTTACCAAGTTGGTGACGATGTTTCAAAACTTGCTCCAACCCCAACACTGCCACCCCGCATCTAAAATAAGAAGTTTCAGTATCGGGTTTGGTTTACATTACTCTATCTCTTCTCACAGCTTTATTATCGTCACACACTTTCTTTCTGTTGTTTATCTAATTTTCTTTAGGAAATTGCGTTTAGCTTATCGACGTTTTGACGACTTCTAACACGACTGACTGGTCCAAAGATCATGACATTTAACTCGAAAATATTTCTCTACTGCTTTTTGAACGGTTCCTGTTGAAGCAAGCATAAGAATTGGATGCTTCTTATATTATTGCTCGACGTATTCTCATAATGCAAGCTTGCCGATTAAAAAAATAAATAAAAATCTGACAATTACTTGATTGATGTAAAATTCTGGGCTTAAAGCTGCTATTTCTCCTCTCTGGCCAGAGGACGAGATATTTATTTAATGATATGATTGAAAATTGAAATATCAATAATTTTGAAAATGATTGATTGAGAAGTTGAAAACTGATGAGTCATAAACATGTCATTAGAAAGCTTATCAAAAATGCGATCGTTTGATATCAAAATACAAAGGTGTTCTATGTGAAAAATTTTATTACATGGACAATTCGCAGTTATGTATACTAATTTTTAAAATTCACAATTTGATTTGATTACTATACACAAAACAATATTAAAAATTTTTTGTCCAAATTTTAAATTATAATTTACATTCGTTTCAGCAGCAATTTTTGAATAAAAAGGCCTTTCTTTGACTTAAATGTCAAATTATATCAAAACAACTTAAGTTAGGTCTATAGAATGTTTTACAAAGTAGAATAATTTTTTGATACGAACTCCAAAAATTGCATAATTTACTGGGTGTTTTATTTAAAAAAAAAAGAACGCGAATGTTTTCTTAAAAAATTGTAGTTTTTGTAGAAAACCGCAACTTGATATATTTTTTCATTTTGGGGTAATCTTACTTTACCACAACGCTGGGACGCCCTTTATATATAAGATATATGTGTTTATTTTTAACAATTCCATATTTAGACACTGTTTGGGGATTATTTTGCTATAAAGTTTCTGTTAAAACTGTAAAAGTCCTGATATATCATTGCCAATATTTCTGGGACACACTTTATATTTATATGCATGAAACGAACTGCTTCTGTTTTGCTAAAAATAATGTAACGATTTATTTGTCAAATATTTTTAAAACCAATATACATTATAGTATTTGGACGATAGTTTTAGTTACTTAAACAGCCTCAAAATAAGCATTCAATACAAAAACTCTGCTGATGAGTTGTTAGCACTCCAGAAAATAAATTTTTATGGAAGAATCGTAATTAGAAAAAATTACAATCGATATGTTCCCATTACTTCATAATGAAGATGCCCACGAAATTATTTCCATCATACCAGAACATTTATCTTTATAACAGGAAAATATAGTTAGTAATTTTCCATTTCGTAATTTAGAAAAATATTACTGGGTACGAAAACCATTTTGAGAAGGTGATAAGCGCAGTAACAAAATCTCAATAAGAGGATGATTATTTCTTTGTCATTCGTTCGCACATAATAATAAATAAAGTATAAAATGGTAGGATTCAAACCTACGTGAGCCTCGGTTTAATAAAAATGAAAAATTACTTAACTGTAATAATTTGAAAAACTACTGAGATAATGTAGAAGATGAAATGACAGTATAACGCCAAATTTAATACTTGGTATTAAATAGGTATTTGTAGAACTCACCAAGCTTAAATATCTCTAAATATATATAAATTTAACAATTTTTAGATATGTATATTTTTTCACCTTTTTTATCATTAGAAATATAAGAAACAATTTTTAATTTTTTTGTGCTTTTTGTTTGATATCGAATATTAGTTTAATTGTTGGTCCCCCTGCGAATAATTCACATCGTAATCATGTTTGTTTTATTGTTTTACCGCTTGAAATGCGCTTGGGAAGTTATAGATGTTACTTAAACAGATTGTCAATAGATGGCGCTATGGCTAAAATACGGTATTAACTAATTTTATATGTGTTGTATTGTCCAATTTTAGTTTGCAAACAATCTTTAGATACAAACTGCTTGAAAAAACTGACGTCTTCATAATATAAAAGCTATTTTCCTATTGCTACCAAAAGTGATCTTACGGAATGGTTCTGGCACCGATCACAATAGTAATATTTTAGCTCCGTTATCAATGTTGCTGATTAAATACTGTTATCAAGGGATAGTAAATTATCAAGTGTCAAAGAAGATACAATTCGACTTTTGATTGTGACACTGATTTGCTGCAATTGCGGATTAAAAACTTTATTATCGTAAATAGGCAGAAATTTATTCAACTCTTCCGCTCAAGCTTCCCTTTGCCCTGTTTCGACAAATAACGAAAAATTTTGGTGAAATATGAAAGAAAACACGGATGAATTTGAAAATAGGTTTATTAGTAATGAACGTAATCTCTATTACTTTTTATACAGTTTTGCTTTGGTTTAAATCAGGCGCTGAATATTTTTTCCATTTGGAATCAAAATATTCATCCATGGAATTAGTATCCTTCCACAGCTTCTTCATCTCAAAGAACAGGACAAGGGCACTAATTATACCTTTTGAACAGTTTTTTGCGCGGTTTTCCAATATCATTATGCAAGATGACTTTTCCTTTTGCCCTTCCTATCTTTAGTGATAACTTGTAAAAAAATAGTTTAATTGAATGTTTTTCTAAAGCACAGTAGAAAAATTAAGCAATATTTGTTTTGAACCAATTTAAGATCGAAAATTGGTTAGTTTAAGCTCATCTTGGAAGACGTTTCTAGCCAAGTTTAATCTTCTAATTTTTTGAAGCACTTTCTTGCATTATGGAAAATCTCCAAATTTCTGTTCGTACTTGTAAAACCAAAAATTTGTTTTTTTAAACCTACCTATGTGAAATCAAGAAACATTATTGGAAAAATAGTTTCTGGCTGGTAACAATAAATTCAAGTTTAATGCTCAAGGCTTGAGGATAGTCCTTCGATGTGAAACATTTCTTTGCAGAATTGCATAATCGCCTAAAAATGTAAAATTTCAGGAATTGATATGACCACATTATTGGCAATATCAAAAGTATTTTTTGCGACAACCAAGCTGACAGTACTGCTAATGAGTATTGAAAATTTCACAATAACAGTGGTTTGAATACATTTCCAATTTGCGTTGAACATATTCGGCATAAATTACAAGTTGGTCAATCGCAGAACTCTCTCTTGACTTTCTCCTTCCGCCTCCAAAGACTTTTGTGTACACTACCAAATGATGTTCCCAAATATGCAAATAGTGTTGTTCTGTTTAATATTCTCCGGTTATTATTGTGAGACGAAGATCGCATTTCCCTCGGACTGTTTAGTTTGGCCTCGGGAGCCTCAAATACGCTCTACCCAGTCCTGATTATATTTGTTCGAAATAAGTCCGTAACATTCTGGAATTCACACAGTTTGCCGAAGCCATTTTTTGCCCTCCCCGGGAAAAATCCTAATGGGAAACCGCACAATGCGCGAATCCGTTCGATTTCGCTTATACAAACAAACACATGTTTACTTAGTTCCCCGACCAAGTCGGAAGACGTATAAAATCGAGAAATCTATATTCGGACTCGCACATGAATGTTTGTTATTTGTTGGCGAAGATGCGCTCAATTCCCTCGGCGCCGCGAAGAGCACGTTTCTCGTTATTGTAACTGGTCTCCTTCAATCCTCTCGATCGCCCTTTGGCAATTATCAACAGCGGTACTGTTAATTGCAGCATAATCGCTTTCTATCTACCAATAACTGCATAATACAATTTGGTATGAAGCTCACTCACTCACTCACTCACTCGCCATGCAATTTTTTAATTAATTTTTACTTGAAAAATATTTATCACTTTTATAAGTTGTGCAAGGAAAATTTACGACTCCAGCAAACTTTCCAGTAACCTATTTGTTATAAATAATATGTTTGACGGCTGTTTTCATGTCTTCGAAGTAGAACTCAAACCGCTCGACGTGGAAATTATTGTAACGACCCTCTTTCTGGATTGTCCAATGAAACTGATAATATAATAACAATTGCCGTAAATTTCGCGCTGCAAATGCAACATTGTCGTTCGCTTTTTAGTGCAGATAAAATCAAACGACACAACTAAGTGAATTGGATGTGATGAGCGGTAGGTCCTGGAAAATCTATCGGCTAAGTTTGCCACTTTGCAACTCAGGATAAAGAAATATTCAAATCAGTTGTCGATAATAGCAGTTGGGAAGTTTTCTCTGTTCACCGTTATCTGCACGTAGATAAGACTCAAACAGGCAGCACTATATATAAAGTTGAATTCGGGACCCAATCGATAGTTGCCCGAAAACCGGAGTTAATAAAGCAGAGGAAAAATTTCGTTTTTTATGGAAATGTAGGGCAGATCGATGTTAGCTCCAAAACCGCTTAATAAAACTCACTCCAGAAAGTAATTAAGAAAATATTTGAGTCGGCGCGGAAATTGAAGTCTGACGATCGAAAATAAAATTCCTCCACTTCGAATTTGTTTAATCGCGCCGCTTCATCTGCGGTGAAATTGGGAACGTGTGCTGTTGATCTCGTGATGGATGATTTGAGAAAGAATTATCAAAGTTTACAACAAAAGTGTATAGTTTCATCGGGGGAAATCTCGGCGCAATCCCGCGAGATGAAAGATCGGTCACGTTCCGGTGCACTGTATATATTCGAGGGTTCCAAACAGTCTTCGATTAGCCCCAAATTTCAATCGCCGGAAATCGCGGACATCTTTAGTTAAATCGACGTCACGTGCGGTCCAGCGACACGTCCCACTTTAATTCAACCGACCATCTATTTATCTCACTTATATGCGCCCCCAGGTGCGCGCCACTGCATTAAAAATGAAGGAGCCGTCGGGGAATAACCCTATAATGTTGTATAAAAAGATATTTTATACATCACGTTTATGGGGCAGCGGTTTTCATCCGCTCGAGGTGTGATCTTGTTTTCTCGTTCTCTTCGGATGTGAGCGGCTTGCAGACGACCGTTGCATGCATAGTACGAGTATGGAGTTGATCCTGATACGAATTGTAGGAGGAAAAGCAAACCCTTATTTTACCCAAAGGTGTTCGCTTATAAACAAACTTTGCCAATTTCTTCTTATCCCTTGCCAACTTTTGTTGTTCTTTTTACAGTTGTTTATGCCTGCTTTGTCTTCATCACCTGTCCGCCTTCGAACATCATTACCAAGTGTACACATAATTTTAGTTGCTCTAGAGTGTACATTCTATCTCCATATATTATTTCTCAAGTGTTTTATGTCTGTACATAAAACAGACCATATCTCCTTTCACACTTCAGCAAAACTAATGATTGAGCCGTCATTTTAAAGACTACCTTCCCCGTTAAAGATGAAAAATAAATAAACAATCTAAAAAGTATTATAATTTTATTTTTATTATAAAAAACCGTATTTTGGTTTTAGCGCCATCTATTGACAATCTGTTTAAGTGTTATCTCCCACTCCCCACGCGCATTCTATGCAAATTATCCGCACGGTGTAACTATTGTAGTTTTAATTTAAACCTTTATTCTTTCATTGAGCAATGTCTCTTTTTATTATTCTCTTGACATTTGAAATATTTAATTTCTACAGTCCAGTTGTCGCATCCACAGCATTGCCTGAAATGTCTTAGATACTGTCATCCTTGTTTTATTTGTTTTTTTTTTAATGAATATATAATTTAATGCGTAGTATACTTTTGTTGCGTTTTTTATTCTATTATTTGTTTATGCCTTATTATTTTCCATCACAGTAAATTTTTAACATATTTTAACATATTTTCTCCCTATTGCCCTAGATTTCTTGACTATTTTTTTATAATTGCGGTAGACTTTTCTCTATAGTGCGTAATTACTCTGGCTTCTATTAGTTTGAAAATTATCAAATAATATGTTTTATCACGAATAATGAATTCTTGTAAAAAATTGATTTAATTGTCTAATTTTATCAATTTTCCCTTATTGTCTTATCTATTTCTAAAATTTTACAACTAAGTTTATTCCCGGCGCATCCGCTAATTTTGAAATATTTGTGTTTTATTGAAATATATATTTTGAAGTCTTAAATCGTCTTAACGTTTCTTCTGAATTCCATTAGATACTACAGTATCTACATCTACTAAAATGTTTTTGTTTTGTGGCTTTTTCTAGTAAATTTACATACAAGCTATTTCAGTGAAATTAATAAATGACTTGAATACTATCATGCTTGTTATTTCCTTTTTCTTTATGAACTTATTATTCAGTCAGTAAATTGGCTATCGTACTCAACGGTTTGCCTCTGTAATTATTGCAGTTTCTATTGTTTTTTTTTATATACGGGTACAATTATACACTTTCCAGTTTTTGAATATAGAGTTTTTTCCAGACTTTATTGAAAAGTCTTGTTAGTATTTCTAAAGCATTGCTTTTTAAGTTTTGTAGCATTTCAGCAATTATCCTGTCAAATAGTGCTGCTTTAACATTTTTCAGTGCATCTTTCACTTCTTCGTTACTAAATTTTTCCTGATCGAACCCTTCTATCCCTTGCTTTGTGTTACCTTTTTTATCTTCTTCTTTGTGTTTATTTGCTCCATGTTCAACAGGTTCTCGAAGTATTATTTCCAGCGTGCCATTATATGTTCTTTATTCTCTAATAATCCACCCATTTTTAATTTGTTGTTCGCCTTTTCTTAGTGTTCTTAGTATCCTATACAATAGCTTAGTTTTTCACCAATTTTTTGACTTTTCTCCCTTACTTTTTATTTGTAAAGAAACTCAAATTATTGTTGTTTAAGTAACTCTGTCGTTTGTTCTTTTCAAGTTGATTTCTATTTTATCTTTTGCTTTTACTAGATTTTGTTCTATTATTTTTATTCTGTATGGTGTCGTTGCTGTCAGTAATACTGTATCTTTAAACTTTATCCATAATTTTGGTGTTTAGATTGCAGCCGTTACTTTTTGTATTAGTTTATATGTTGGTATTGTTTTCTTCTATATTTTCTTGTTCCTAGTTGTCACGCTTTTATGATTTTTCTTTTTGGTTTTTAACTTTATTTTTGTTTGTACGTTGTAGTGATCTGTATATATTTATATAATTCCGGTCTTTTTGGTAATCTTGTGTCTATTATTTCTTTTTTGAAATCTTTATTTATTATTATGTAATCTACTAGTTGGCCCGTGCTAATAATTTGATGGAGGAGAGGCACAGTGGGAAATGATTAAAACAGATTGTCAGTAGATGGCGCTAGCACCAAAATATGGTTTTTAATAATTTCGAATTGTTTGTTTATTTTTCGTCATTGGCGGTGAATGTAATCTTCGAAACGATCGCTCAATCATTGGTTTTGATTAAGTATTAAGAGAAATATGGCGGACCAACAAAAAACAACTTTGAGAAATAATATATGTCAATTATTATTGACCTTTCCCTACTGATTATGACTTTCCTTGTGTATCTGTGTATATATTTGTGTTAATATTATGACATCTATTTGTTATTGCTAGATTTTTAGCCTTTTCCCGTTATTATTCGTCACATTTTCTCCATGTGTTCGAATCGTTTCGTGAGTCTCTTCATTCGTTTCTTCATCCTTCGCTTATTATTAAACTTTCCTTTATACCAGGCATCTCAGAACTACCGCACGATGTTTTTATATTAAATGGCAGAATAATCACTAAGCCTAAAATTGAAGAAAAAATTGTTCAGATTTCAGCGGTGTTCATGGTAAACGATTTTAGTTGATAGTCATATGGACTTTATTAGTTGCTTATTCATAAAAAAGCATTACCTAATTTATTTCCATACTCTCCTATCAAAAATATCTGCAGCTGAAAAAACTCATTTAACTGTTTGGTACACTGTCACCAAAATCACTTCGATCGAAGAAATCATAAATCGTTACATTTCCTAATTGTCACTAACAGAATAGTTTTTGCGTCAACTGTAAAAGTGAAAAGCTTCAAAAATGTTTTTGTGTGAACAATTTCAGCTCATCGATAAATCAAAATTTTATTGTGTTCTAAAAATTACTCTAGCTTTTTCTGAAAAGAAAGTCTTTTATTTCCATACTTTTCTATATAATATTTACGAAAAACGAGGTTTGCCAATGCGGGTCTTGATGAGATGTCACTTTAACGTTTGTAGAGTTCTGCTTTATAAGCCAGCTAAGTTTTCAAAAATATAAAAAGTTGTTACTCGTTAGTCGCATTAATTAATATACTTTAGAAAGGTTATAAAAGAGCGTCATGTGATAGGATAGTTGAATATCTTACAACCATCGGAATTTTTTCTTTCAAATTTAGTGCTAATTTTGCTACAGAATTGGCCATTAAAATATGATGCTCTAAATTTGGGACAGCCTGTATTTTTTATTGGTGTCAGCTTGTTTTCTCGTTCTATTCGGATGCACGAATATAGAGTTGATCCTAATACGAATTGTAGGGAGAGAAGTCACCCCAAATGTCAAAGGTGACGAGGTAAAGACAACCCGAATTCTTCTTATCTCCTTCGCCCAGCTCCCACCGGATCACAAATAACGACTCTAATAATAGTATCATCATCCCTTAAAAAATGACAGTTTTCAAGTGTGAAACATCCCACCCGATCCGAATTGCCTCCTTCGGATATTTGTATGCTCGACTCGAAACAACATTCGTTACGAGTCGAGCTTCGAGCTTAATTGGTTTCATTTTAGGTTCGGCAGGTCCCGCTCGAAAAGCAGACTGATTGACGGTGGGGCAGGCGTTTTGATTAAATTCCCTTCAAATGAAGCGTAACGACGCCCGCCGTCTTAAAAATAATCCCAAATTTCGCATCTTAACCTCGCGTTCACTTCACCACCGAAGCCCGGCCGGACTCCGATAAAAACCGCGCCATGCAAATTACTCACCCTTCCCGAAACAACCCTCGCCCTTTTGTCGCTGAAGGGGTCAACGCGGCTTCATCTGCAGGCAGCCGAACGGGCGTTGAAATAAATCTATTGAGAAAATTTCCGAGAGCAAAGTTTACCGATGGCTCAAGACGCCGGATAAGTTTTAATCCTTAAATTTTACGGATTTCGCGAACGTAAACACAATTTCGGCGAGTGAAAATATAAACAAAACAAACTTTTATTGAACATAAATATTGGGCGGGTTTTTGTGATTTGAGCGAGGGATCGAAGGTTGGAGGGATGATGTGTATTTGCATTAATTATTTCCAGCTCTTGGGGCTAAAGCTAAATAAACCACGTTTGTTGTAACTGAAAATCTTCCTCAAATCGTTTTTTTACTACTCTTGGAGTCGTGTATTATTCACGAACGCACGCACGAACGTCTTCTTGTGGACGGTGATGTGGTGACACTTAGAATGTCTGTAGGTGGCAATATACCGTACACGATTTTTTTAAACTAAGAGCTTTCCGTTGTAACACTTTGTCCAACATCAATCCGAAGCACTCTAGTAATTACCAACATAATAACCATTAACCTGTAGGACGTGGGGCTCGTTATCGGACTTACTGCCTGATTGATTCCTCGACGCCGCTTACCAATTTATCGATCCCCTCGCGCCCTATTATTATCTCTTCGGCGGCATCTTTCATGCTCCAGGTATCTCGGTGTTTACGTTTTGCGATGAAACCGAACGCGCGGTATCGAATTCGCGATCCTCCAGGTCGCCAGAGCCGATCGATGCGGAGGAGCGTGAGGAGTGCGTGCAGAAGAAGCGTGCGATTGGCTGCGTCGACGGCGTCGGATACTCGACGCCCCTCCAGCTGCAGAACGCAGCCGAACGTCGGGGGGTGCGTACGTACGACCCTCTTCGCGCGCGACATTATTCAACCGAACGCGGATCCCTCGATATATCCATGGTGCAGGTGTTGGAAGTGGCCAGGTCGACCACCTTCGACTTGTCCCAGTCTGTAAGTAATTTTTCCACTCACTTGCAGTCAATTTTCTATTATGTTCATCATCTATTGCAAGTAATGACGTCGTTACGTGATACGTGTTACGTAATGAAAAAGTTACTAACATGTAATATATTTATTACGTAACAGTTATAGTAATTTTTTCTCTCGGTCCTAGTTTATGTTGGCAGCGCAAACTGCCATTAGTGTCATTTGTCGTGCTCTATTGATTGACAGTTTTGACGTTTCTCATTGAATCTCGTGGACAAAATAATATTGGTGGTGGAAAAAGTATAGTACATTATTCAAGTTATATGCAATTACACACTCGTTGAATTTCAATCTTTCACTTTGTGTGTAATTGCTTGCTTGCCATCTTTCGATATGTAATATACTATTACACGTAACAACCTTTCCTCAAAAATAACCTTGATAAACCACAAAATCCATTAAATTAACTCTTAAAATCAGAAAAACAAAGGAAATTAAAATCAAAGATAAACTTACTTCGTAAGAAATAGATTGAGCAATTGAATTAAAGTGTAATAAATTTATACAATATAGTCTTAATTAATTGAAGGGGTGAGTGGATAAAGTGTAATGTAACATTTTTATGAAAATCTATAATTTATTATAAAACAAATTGTTTTGGAATTTTCTTTAATTGAGGCAAGTGAGTCTTGTTCCTAGTTGTATTATGCTCTGAGAGTAGGAAAGTGCAGAAAATTATTTGTTACTCAGGATTGACTCCCAACTAATTAAATAAAATAATGTTAAAAATATTATTTTGCCTTTCACTCAACCAATTGCAAGAATAAATTAAAAATCAGAAATATCAAATTAATTTCTTCACAATAAAAAATTTGTCCCAGTCTGTAAGTAATTTTTCCACTCCCTTGCAGTCAATTTTCTATTATGTACATCATCTATTGCAAGTAATGACGTCGTTACATGATACGTGTTACGTAATGAAAAAGTTACTAACATGTAATATTTATTAAATAACAGTTGTAGTAGTCTTTTCTCTCGGTCCTAGTTTATGCTGGCAGCACAAACTGTCATTACTGTCATTTGTCGTTCCGATTGACAGTTTTGACGTTTCTCATTGAATCTCGTGGACAAAATAATATTGGTGGTGGAAAAAGTATAGTACATTATTCAAGTTATAAGCAATTACACACTCGTTGAATTTCAATCTTTCACTTTGTGTGTAATTGCTTGCATGCCATCTCTCGATATGTAATATACTATTACACGTTACAACCTTTCCAATTTTTAAAGTGTAATAAATTTATACAATATATTCTTAATTAATTGAAGGGGTGAGTGGATAAAGTGTAATGTAACATTTTTATGAAAATCTATAATTTATTTTAAAACAAATTGTTTTGGAATATTCTTTAATTCAATAAATTTTTGGAAGCTTAATTTCAATTATGATTCAAATAACAAAATTCTAAAGGTGTAATGTATGTACAACTTGAATTACTAAGCGAACAGTAGAAAAAAGTGTTAAGGTAACATTTTGTAAATAAAGCATATTTTCAAATGGACTGAGGATGTTGCAAATAGAGGAAGTTCAGAAATAATAAGTTGTTTGCATACATTTACAAATCAACTTAAAAACGAAATCAATGAAAATATTGAACATCTGATATCTGGTCGGTTTCTTGTTATAGCCAGAAATTTTTTGTAATATCGTCTGTTTTTAACAATATATGACACTTAAGGGTTGGTTTAAAATCATCGACTATAAGTTTCTGGAAGTAGGGCACTCGTACTTAGATTCACATTGAGACTTTGGTAGAATTGAAAAAACCTTACGGAAAAATGAAAAAATCAAATTCCCAGATCAGTACCGAGATTTAATTAGAAGTTCTCGTGGAAAGAATTCAGTTGTCATAAACATAGGAATCGGTTCCGAAACGTCAAGAATTTGGCTTCTAAATTACACCTCGTAAACAAGAAAAAAAATCTCAAATAAAAAAGTTAATTAAGTGGATCAGGATGGAAGAGTACGGAAGTTTCGATAAATGCACACCATTTCAAAAAGTAAAAATTTTAAAAAGCAATGTTGCTAAAAACGTTATCGGCAGAAAAACTTTCTAATTTACGTGGCCACATTATTTATGTTGATGATAAGTACAAGTGGTTTTATGAAGACATTTGTAGAGTGAGGGAAATTAACGCAAAAAGAAGAAAAACTAATTGACAATCATTATAAAACTTTAAGCTGTCCTGAAAAATACCTTCAAATTTTGTTTTATTAAATTTAGGGTTACTATGTATATGAAAATATTTAGAAAAGTTTATTTTTTTAAATATTTTTATAAATCAGTAGTTTATGTTGGAAAATAAAGCTTGTTTCGGTACATAACACTGTTACCATTTTTTTAATAATAAAAATTAATGCATTATAGTGGATGAAGGAACCATGTACAACATTTGATGTTCAAAAAAGTTGTTTTCTTATAGCAAAGAAACAATATTCACATGAGTGTTTGTTAGCTAAAAACAAATAGGAAAAAGTACCAACAAATTATATTAAAATGTTTATATCCCGGAATTTAATATAATGAACATACACCTTTATCCACTCAGCCCTTCAATTGTAAAATTAATTTTAACACTAATTAATGCAGTTCGTCTCCGAAGAGCGTACAGAAAACAATTTTACAGTGTACATGTTGGATATTGTCAATTTGGCAGTCACTTTTTAAATTGTTCAATAATAAATGTATTCAATATAATCGTAATTAATTGTGAAATCAATTTTAACACTAATTTATGCAGATCCCCTCCGAAGAGCGTACAAAAAAGTATTTTTCAGTATACATGTTTGATATTGACAATTTGTAAAAAAAAATTCCAGACAACGTGTACAAATCTTGCCTTCGTCTCGGGTCCATTTGTTCAAACTGACGGATGTTGTGTCAAAAAACACAGAATTTGTCTCATTCGGTACATATTACACCAATTTTAAATAATACACTGTAATAAATTTAGACGTGCGTCCATGCCTACGCAGCTTTCTGTTATTTTCGCACGCACTTTAAACATAATTTATTTTATTTTACTTGATTTTTCATGGATTTTTGAGTTTTTGTGTCACATTCCAGTGCCAGCACCTAAAATATATATGAGAGTATAAGAAGTGTTAATTCAGAAGTTTATTTGTCACTCACCGTCCCACCAATAATTAGACAAAAAAAGGATTTTGTTATAAAATTGTAATTTGCCAAAATTCGTCAAAAATGCAACAAAACAACCTAACCATTATCAATCTTCCATTTAAAATTATCAAATTGGTCCATTTACGAAAGATACGATAATAAATATTTGATTTCTTATATTTGTGAGGTGAGTGAGCAATTATTTATCAATTTGATGTGGCTAATTCGTTAAGTTTTTCTTGGACCATTGAATTTCTACGATAAGTCTTAATTCACTTGAAGATTGACAATATTTTTCAGCTCCAATAATTCTAAGGGCGTACAAATGAAATCGGAGGTTCAGAAACTAACTTTTCTTTTAAATTTACAGTACAGACTTTGACGTTGTCAAATAATGACACTTGACAATGACTGTCAAATAAAAATTGGCACAACGACGTTTTAATCGATACTTTGACATGGAATTTGTCAAAAATAACGCAAAATTAATTT
This sequence comes from Eledona agricola, assembly GCA_964023215.1. NCBI lineage: Eukaryota > Metazoa > Arthropoda > Insecta > Coleoptera > Tenebrionidae > Eledona > Eledona agricola. Next base: position 6,184,193 of record OZ026861.1, read on the forward strand.
TATGTACCGTGGCTGAAGCGGTAAGGACTTAAGCTGTCATTTACATAATACACTGTAACCCATTTTTTAGTACATCTATGACCTCCATTATTTTCGAACGCATTGTACATAGTATTTTTATTAACAGGTCCGGTCGAGCGATACATATTTGTAATGTAATACTCCTAATAATTTTAATAATAATAATTCTGGAAAATAGTGGTTCATTCTCTAGATTACCGGGTTTTTGAGCAATATTCCAGTGGCGTCTCGTGAGGCAAGTGAGTCTTGTTCCTAGTTGTATTATGCTCTGGGAGTAGGAAAGTGCAGAAAATTATTTGTTACTCAGAATTTACTCCCAACTAATTAAATAAAATAATGTTGTTAAAAATATTATTTTGCCTTTGACTCAACCAATTGCAAGAATAAATTAAAAATCAATAATATCAAATTAATTTCTTTACAATAGGAAATTTGTCAATGATATTTTCATCATATTTAGAATTTTCGGATCGCTAGGAAGTGAATGAGCAATTATTTTTCAACTGCTTTATGAAGCTGCTAATTCGTTTTTTGGATCATAATTTTCTAGATAAGTTTCAATTCCGTTGAAGATGGACATATTTCTTTCTTCTAGTTCTAAAATAAATTATAAATATAAGATGAGGGTCGACATCACTTGCCTCATCTAACTAAACGTCTTTCTCCATAAAATCAATAGTAATATGAAATGTATACATTCACTGTTTGTCTCATTTCCTTCACTGTCTTTTTCCGTTTATTCACTGTCTGTTTTCCTTCATTAACTGTCTGTATCCGTTCTTTTATTTTCTCCGTTTATTATAGTTTTAATTTCTTCCTACCAAATATCAAATTTCTAATTCCTACCAACTTTTAATTCAATAGTAGCTATGGTAGGTGGTATTCTTGCATTTATTGAGCTTGGGAGTAGCGTTTTTCATCTTCTAATAATAACTTGTTGCTGCTATATTTATCTGACTATGTTTATTCTTCTAAAATCCTCTCAGATACCTTATTTACTAATTAAATCCTTTTTATTTAATATGGTTTGGGTACGATATTGTATAATAATTATTAGTATGAGATTGTATACACTTTATTACAGATGCCAGGTTTTTTTTATAATCCTTGTTTTACAATCTACTATAGTATTTAGGTATAATATGGTTTTGAATTGCATTGCCTGGTATGATATTGATTGGTATGATCATGTTTTTGTAGAGTTGCTATCCTACATTAAATTAATTCCTCTTGAATGAATGAATGAATTTCATATATATTTTTTGGTACATAAAGTAAGCCATGTCTCCTTTAATACGTTCACCGCTAATGACGAAAAATAAACAAAAAAGTCAAAATGCTAATGTTTTTTTAAAAATTATTAAAAATCTTGTGTTGGTCATAGCGCCACCTATTGACAATCTGCGTAACTAACTGCTTAGCTAACTAGTCTTAGCTTATTTCATGTGGCAATCAAATTCATATTTTGTCAAATCGTAGGTACTTAAAACTGCTAAGTTATACAATTACAGTTTTGTTTTGTATTTTATTTTTTAAATTTACGCCCTACTATTAAAAAATAAGCAAAAACTATTTATTGTAGCCACTGGAACTGTATTTGCAGCACCAATATTGATTAAAAAAAAACTGAAAAAAATATCTCATTTCAACTTAACCTTTTATCCCCACGGGTTTGAGGATTAGAGACCCGGCGAAAACTGAGTGTAAAAATGTAATAATTTTGCAAGTGTTACAATATAATCATCGATTGCCTTCCCCACTTGTTAACGCTATTAACGATCGCTTTTTACGTGAGCCCCAATCTCTGTTATCAGATTATTCTGTTTGAACAGTCCCCGACTGTGGCCTGATCTTCGCACATGAGTCGGATGTAAAAATAGTGCGATTCAGGTTCGTTGAAAACCTTCGCTTAACCGATATAAATGGAACTATATTTGCTTTCCTGTGTAAATTCCATTTATGTCTTTCATTTCGACTATTTACGGAGGGTCTGGGCGAGGGATTGGCCGAAATTAATTAATTAATTTCAATTCGTTCGCCACCCCTCTGTGTGTCTGTGCGAGTCGGACCTGTCATAAAACATTCGTAATTTTCGTGTTTATTCGATTGGATTGCACGTCGCCGGCTATTTATTATATTACATTGATTTTACGCCACCAAATGCAAGACGGAATGTTTAAATCAGAGCAAATATTTTGCGTTTTGTCTTAGTTTGCCTCGAATGACGTCTGTTAGCATTAGAACTGATAAAAACGTCGACGGTTGATGGAAGGTATTATTTTTAGCAAACAAAGACAACCGATAAATCGGTTCAGAAGTGTTGAAGCTGTTGCTGATGTCCGAAATTTATTTTATAATGTCCGACGTCACTTCCAGTTGATTTCTATGTGATTGCTTCGGTCACATCTTTTCACGAGAAATAGCTTTCGTCCCCTAAACTACTTTATACATTTCCTACCCTTTCAATAAAACCTCAAGTGGTGGCGGGTCAGTGGAGGCGGCTTCAAATTTCATCCGACGAATCAATAAAAAATATTATGACATAACGTGCTGAAGAAGATATATTTGCTTAACTCTTGTCGCGGTAGGGATATGCTCCTCCCCCCACCACTTTTTCAATTTGAACTGTATTTTAAACGTTTGAGTTGCGCCTACCGACACGAATATTGCTCGTATCTCACATGTGCCAGTTGCATAGAGAATCCTGCTCTAATTTAGTCTGATGACAGGAAATTAAAGTCGAGCTTCTGTCCATTATGGGAGGAATGTTGTTATCGCCTATCTCCATAGTTACAGTTGGCCCAGGCTTTGACACCCTCGCATTCCGATGTATGTCCATTGGAAGCGGGGCGAGATTTCAAAAGCCATTATCGTGACACACTGTCAGGCGTAATCAATGGACGAAGATCCGTGAGGGATATCCAAAATGACCCGCACCCATCGAAGGAGTATCGCGCGTGAATTATTAGTATTTCCCGCGGAAGGAAGCGCTCGACGGTTGTATTTTTGACGTATTAATTTGGGTCGAAACGAAAGGAAATGTCGATTTTTCCGGTGGTTGTTAAAAATTCACTTATGCAAGCTTCGTTTAATGATTTTTCCATTAGTGTTCAGCCTTCGGTAGTCTAATGTTGATAAAATATTCATCGCAAACTTCTTACATCATGCAGTGAAAGAAAGGGACAAGTGCACGCAACTTTCCACTTTTGACTTTTCCCAGAATGTTAGTTATGGTCCCATGCAAATTGCGGTTATCTCATCGAAAATGCATTGCGGAAACTCGATAAGTTCTTGCGAAAATATTTTCCCAAACTAGACTAACACGAATACTTTTTCCAGATGAACCGCCCCATCCAAGTGAAACCAGCGGACAGTGAAAACCGCGGAGGTAAGTTCTTGTTTTCCTTTCATAATATGCATTATTCATTATTCAATTAGAATCTACCAGTTTAATGCCGCCGCCGTGCGGCATTAATTAATTAATTTAAATGGATTCTCTCAAGACATTTTTCTTCTTCCCGTTCTAAACAAACTCTCCTTAGATAGGTGTTGGCGACGATTTACATTATTCATTCCCGAGACTCATGCAGTAAGATTTTTGTTTCGTTGTATTATATTTAGAGACACACGAGTTTTGTTCGATGGAGGAACCGAGCACGTTTGCTTGGTTAGGTGCAGAACACAGTGCAAGAATATTATTTCTAATTTCAATTGAAGTTACGAATTTTGCACACAATTATACGCTTTCGTCGGTATGTTATAACATTTGTTCCAAACATTAAAATAAAAATAAATTAACATAAACTTAAATAGAGCGTTGATAATTATTTCCCAAAGGTGTGTTTTTGTCGTTACTTAAAATAGGCCATATCTCTCTTAATCCTTCATCAAAGTTAAAGATTGAGACATCATTTTGAATATTACCTTCATCGCTATATGCGAAAAATAAACAAACGGTTTAAAATGTCAATGTTTCTTTTAAAATTATTAAAAACCGTATTTTGATCATAGCGCCATCTATTGACCATTAGTTTATTTAAAATCGCCATCTACTGACAATTCCACCTATCAGGTGAAATTTCCTGTCTCGGAGGCGCCACCCACAACATGCGCAGTTCAATAAATTTCTAGATGGTTAAAGATAGTGGATTTAAGTTAAGTGAAGAAGGTTTTAGAATATTGCAAAATTAACTTGCAGCCCGAAAATATTAAGAGGTTACGACGTATTGTATTAATATTGAAATTTTCGTATTTTTAAAGTTATACTTTTTATGTGGGGATAAGACAGCGATAGTCGTCTTCTACCTTTATCAGACAATATTATACAAAAATGTCTCGTCTAAACCGACGCTTGGAGATGTAAAACTGTTCAAAAAGACACTAAAGCTATTGTGTCCGCAACAGCAGTCAACAGAAAACTTAATTTCAAGATCAATCATTTTCTACACTCTGACGAATTCAATATTTTGTATGCCTGGTATTATTTTTCAATTTCTTTAATGACAATGAAATGAGCATGAATAAATGCTTTTTCAACCAATTTCTTCAATACCCTCAACAACCTGTTTCATCTTCAACTCTTTTTCTATTATCCCTCTTAGAATGCATTTTTGCATCTGGGGATCCGTCCGTCTTGCTGTTCCTACATCTTCTATTGGTTTTTAATTTATCTTATATTTTATTTCCTGCATCTATATTTTGATGCATTATTCGCTCAATTCAACATTTCAACATTTTTAACGGAGCATGGAATTTTCAAGACTATAATAGACATTCTATATACAGCATCAACATTTTAGACTATTCTATTTCGTTCGTGGTAAATCTCACTCGTGCTTTTGAGTCTATTTCCTCAGAGTATAAAATATGATAAACATTGCTGTGTCATTTATTATTTGACCATTTAACCATTGATGTCTTCGATGCATCGTTCGCTCAGTTTTAACAGCGGAGGATTGTAATGTTCTGTGCATGGTGGTAAATGCTTGTGTTAGATTTATCTTTGATTGTTTTATTTTGATATCAGTTCTGGTGTTCTTTGCAAAATTCTACTTCAAGCTCTTGAGAACAGAGCTTAACAGTGTTCAAACGATTCTTTCTTTGTACTTTAAATATTGAGACGGTAGTATTAATTATTGAAAGAGTTTTGTTATTTCTTTTGCTTTTTCAATGCTCTTTGTAATGTTGTCTTTACCAGAAATTTTTTCGTTTATTTAATTTCTGTTTTTCTACTGCCGACTGTACCTTTGCTATTACAAATTTGAGCGAAAATTTTTTGTAATTACTCTGGTCTTTCTAAAATTGTATCTTACTCTTTGCCTCAAAATCAAAGATCTTTTGAAACATAATCCAGATCATCCTTTGTTTTTCGCATAGCTTATTCCGCATTTACAAAAATAATTTGTCCAGCATTCATTGTTCCGTCAGTTCTTTAATTGCTTGATTTACTTCGTTTCCCATCTCTTTATATTATTTCTCAAAGGTCGGTCCCCCATATCTCCCTTACTACTTAATCAAAACCAATGATTGAGCCATCAGTTTGAAGACTAATTTTATCGCTAATGATAAAATAAAAAAATTAACCGAAATTAGTGTTTCTTTTAAATACTTGATAAAAACCGTATTTTGATCAAAGCGCCATCTCTTGACAATTTGTTTAATTAAAAATCGTATTTTGGTTATAGCGCCATCTGTTGATAATCTGTTTAATTAAAAACCGTATTTTGGTCAGCGCCATCTATTGACAATCTGTTTAACTAACAACTCCCACTCCCAAGCATATTCCAAGCGGTAAAATGGTAAAACAAATATATAGTAGTTATTTCATTGTTACATATTTGATGCGAGTCTATTAAATTTGTGTCCACTCAATCCCTTCACCAGTTGCTTCATTGTCTTCCGCTTGTTTATTCAAGCCTGTTCTTTCAACACTTAGTGCTTATTCATTCACTGTTATAGTGCACTCATTTAAATTGCTTGTCTTTTCATTGATTCGGTTATTGTGCCCAGTTTTCCTCTTGATCCTTCCGTTTCGTCAGCTGTTCGTCCTCGAGGAATTACCGGTATAAAGTTATGAGCGACGAGGAGACATTAAGCGTGCAATTTAAGATGAAAGGGATGCAAACGACAATCGCTGAATGCAGGTATTTACATAAATCAGTGAACCTCTTGTGTTAAGTGTGTGTGCGTGTGTGTGCGCGCGCGCGTTTTACATTCCGTGCTCCTGACATTTCACCGAAAGGATTCGAGGACAATAATGATAATAATAGTAATAATAGTGGAAGTTGTTAGAAAAAGCGTCCAACTTACTAATTCATAGCGATGAATAATGAAAGTGGCGGTGACGTCGTTCGGAATAATACACGTAATTTGAAAGACGGTCGTTAAGCCGGCTGAAGCGAAAATCAACAGGTTTTTAGTGGTAGTGGAGTTGAGTGCAGTTCGTCCTTACACATAATTGGACGAGGTTGTGGGGTGTCTGCCACGAAGCCAAGCAATAACACGACAAATCACCACCTTTTGTCATTCTTAAATAACATTCCCAGCGCGCGCGAATCAATGAGCATTTTCGCCGATGGCGCCGAATAAAAAAAGGGAAAGATCAATCAAGCGCCTGGGGTGCAATTAGTTTTTGTTATTACAAGAGCAAATCGATAAGTTTCGGCTACAATGTGATTAAACTCGAGCCCGTCCTCCCTCGCTCTAATTCCATCGAAATAAAAGTCCCTCATCAAAAACACTAAAACGAGATTATCTCAAGCCTTTCAAAGATGTAATTTAATTATGCAAGGAAATAGCCCGTCTCCGATTTTACGAAGAGACGGGTTTAATTATTTGTTTCCATGTTGGGATTGTGTCGAACTGGAGACGCGGTGGATCGATGGAAGACTGTTGAAGGTAATCGAATTCGGGGACCCATAATTAAGCATTCATGAGGTAATGGAAAGCTCACGGCGCGGAAAGCAGATAACGCGAATACGAAGTTAAAAGAAAGGAGGACTTTTATGGCCCAGACGTCGGTTATCAATTCAGAGGAGTGGAAGACGTGGAAAGTTCATAAACCTGAATCGGTGGAGACAAAGAGAAACATCAGTCAGCGACTGAAAGCGGGAGTTTGCTTAGATCGTCGATGTTTTTAATACCGGCGGACGATTTCTTGTCGAAGCGTTCAATTATCAACAATCTACCTGGGGCTGGCTTTTAAACGTCACTCACCGCACGAACATTTGTCTATTGTGCGAACATCGCACAGATTTCGGTGAATAGAGAAGCGTATCGCTGAAGTGCGCGTTTCAGAGCTTTGAAAATTACAAATAAGGAGAAAGTTTCTTTCATTCAACAACCTGTTGGAATTTGCGTGATCCACGAACTCAACCATCAATCAAAAAACGTTTACGAAGCCCTAACTAGACGGTCGGGTGAAGTGTAGTGCATCGTTGTGGCGTTTATTGCGGCGTGTCACACGAGGAATACCAAAGGAATTACTAAAAATGAACAACTTCTGAATTGCTCGTGCATTTCTCAAACTCTCAATTCCTAATAACTTTTTCTTTCGTACGTTCGCCACGTAAATGGAATTCGTTCCTTTAGCAATAACTCTTTGCATTTTCAATATTTAAAGAGTTTTTCTAAAGTTCAGCACTGCTGCAATTATAATAAATAAAATATGATGCAAATAAATGGTGGATGCGCCGGGACAATATTTTTTTAATTTTATAAAATATCAATAGTTAGTTGTAATTTCATTATAATACGAATAGGTTTCAATCGAGAAACAATTTCAACAATTACCTCACTACTGGCGGCAATTATAATAAAATATAAAACAAATGGTGGATGCGCCGGCACAATTTTTAAAAAATGATATTATATAAAATGTACCGAGTTATCATTTGGTACAGTGAGAAATTCAATTTAAAATTAAAAAAAATGGTTTCAATCTAGAAAAAATGTCAACAGAAACTCTACTACGGGCTGCGGTTAAAAAATAATAAAACTTTATTTTTAATTATATTAAATATAGTTAGTTCAATTTTGTAACACCACAAAGTTAGATTTAATCTCAACAAATGGGTTTTAATCTAGTAAATTTTTACAGTTACTTCACTACTAGCAGCTATTATAATAATACAAGATGTGACCAATGGTGGATGCGCCGGGACAATTTATTTCTAGTTGTAATTTTGATACAATACAAAACTGGATTTGAACTCAACAAACACCGGTTCAATCTAGAAACCTTCAACAGTTTCTTTTCTATTGGCAGCAATTATTATTATAGTAAAAAAATTATACAAATGGTGGATACGCAGGTACATATTTTTTTTTATTTATAGGAAAAGGTCCTAAGCTAGAAAAAAGTTATTAACGCAACAATTACTTTACTACCGGCAGCTATTAGAATAAAACATGAGCTAAATGGTGGATGCGCCGAAACATCAGTTGTAATTTTGTTGCAATTTAAAACTCGATTATGAACTCAAAAAATAGGTTTTAATCTCAAAAAAATTTCAGTAAATTCTTTAGTTCCCGCAGCAATTATAATAAAAAATGAAGGAAATCGTGGGTGCGTTGTGTAAATTTTTAAATTTTATAATACATTGTGAATTGTCATTTTCGTACAATAAAAAACTCAAAATAAAATCAAACAACAAATTTTGATCTAGAAAAAACTCAACAATAACTTTATTGCTGGCAGCCAATATTATAATACAACATGAGACTAACGGTAAATGCGCCGGTACATTTTTTAAATATTTTACAAAACAATTAGTTGTATATGTTTATGTTTACAATACGAAATTCGATTTAAACTCTAAAAATATATTTTTAATCTAGGAAAAAATATCAACAATTACTTCACTACCGACGGCAAGTACAATAAACCATGAGACGTGGTTGCGCCAGGACCATTTTTTTATTTTAATTTTTTTTATTTAAGTTGTAGTTTCGTTACAATGCGAAACTTGATTTAAACTCAAAAAATTTCTATTAATGGACAAAAAAATTTAACAATTAGTTTACCGCTGGCAGCAAGTACCGAAAAAATCTGAGACAAATGGTGGATGCGGCGGGACATTTTTTTTCATGTATATACATAATATACATATTTCGAGTTGTGATTTTATTACAGTACGAAACACGACTTAAAGTCAGAAAATCGACTTTAATCTAGAAAATTTTAACAATTATTTTACTACTGGTAGCAGTGCAATAAAACATTAGACAAATGGTGGATGCGCCGAGACAATTTCTTTTAAATATTATAAAATATATAGAGTTGCAATTTCGTTGCAATACGAAACTCTATTTTAACACAAAGATCGGTTTTAATCTAAAAATTTTCATAAGTACTAACTGCAAACAAAAATCTAGAATACAACTGAAAATAAGTCGTGGTTACACGATCTCTTTTCTAAAGAAATTCCTTCCACATTACATTCCGGAAAGAAATAATTAAATGTAGGCAACCAACATTACAATTATAAGATTTGCAATTTGCTGCTAAAGTGTTAATTTATGTATAATATCGCTTCACTATAAGTTTAGTTTTTTCCAGTTTATTTTTGCTTGATAACAGATACAAAGACTAGGTCATTATCTAGTCTAAAAAGGTGCCACGTTTGAGGATTTTCTTTAATGTTTTTGAAATAGTTTTTTTCGTAATTTTGTGGTATAAAATATTCCATGAAAAGAATTCTGCGATTGTTACTCTGGGCTGGCATTGTTTATGTTTACAAAAATAAATAGTAAACGTGCCAAATGATGATTCATATTATTAAAAAATAATATAAAACTTCAAACTAGTTCTTGCGTACATATTTTTAACACGACAATGTACACTCCAATGCAGTCCATACTAAATTTTATAAATACCCGCAACTCAGCTAAACCAATCTCATTTTATATGTGAGGGAGTGGTTTTTGCCCAGCTAAATTTATGTATTAGGTACAAATTCTGTTCTTTTCTCAATTTTCCAGTCCTCGAAAATACATTCGGTTCAATAAAACTTGAGAGAAAACATGAGTTTGTTTAAATACCATACTCGATTTAAACTCAAACAATTGGTTTTAATAATCTATAAACATTTTCTTTACCACAATTATAATAAAACACGAGAAAAATGGTGGATGCGCCGGGACATTTTTTTTCAATTTAATAAAATCTAGTGAGCAGTAATTTTATTGCAATTCAAAGCTCGATTTAATCTGGACAAATAGGTTTTTATCTAGAAATTTATTACTTTACTGTTAGCAGCAATTTTTTTCAATTTTACAAAACAGGATAAGTTGAAATTTTGTTATAGTAAATACGAAACTCCACTTAATCTAGACAAAATGTTAGCAATTACTTCTCTACTGGCAGCTAATGGGTGTAATAAAACATGAGACAAATGGTGGATGCGCCGGGACAGTTTTTTCTAATTTTATAAACTATAGTTACATAATTGTAATTTTGTTACAATACGAAACGCGATTTAAACTAAAACATTGCGTTTAATCTTTAACAAATTTCAACAGTTACTTTACTACTGGCAGCAAGTATAATGAAAATTGAGACAAATGGTGGATGCGCCGGGGGAATTTATTTTCATTTTAATAGTTTAGTAAACATAATAAATTGTAATTTTGGTACAAGACTCAAAAGGTAGGATTGAATCTAGAGAAAAATCTCATATTTATTTCATTACAGATATTTCGTCGAATCACCAATGTTAATTACATGTTTCAGTCAACAAAATACATATTTAAAAAATTTGTACAGTCAGCTCAAAGTTGAAGATTAAAGAAATTGTGCAAAATTCGCAACCTATATTTGCTTTTTTTCACGCGCACCTTTGCTGTGTTCTGCTCCAATCACCACCGGCGTCGATAGTAGGTGGGCCAGCTTTCCTTCCCTGCGGAAGGAGAGCTTCGGCGATAGGGCACCAGGACGCCGCTGCTAGGTCTGTTCTGATTGCAGAGCTCGCGATGGCGGCCTTCACCAGCTGCGGCGGCGTCTGCTGGAAGTAGGGGCAAGGTAACGAGGAGATAGCTAGCTCCCGACCCGCCCGGACCCGGTCAAGTAAGACCACGTCCTGTCCTTGTTGTGGCGTTGTGACAGTGTCGTGCGTATTAGAACTGTTGTAGTGCGTTGTTCCTGTGCAGCAATGGTCAGCTCGTTCGTTCGATGTATGTTCTAGACTATGTTGTGTAATACCTCTCTCTGAATGTATATATTATTTACATATCTATAGTGCAAACGTACATGTCTTTCACGTTTATACAAAATTATGGAAATTTATTGGCGACACTTTTTACTCACTTGTACTACTACCAGAAACATCACCAACAACAACAACAACAGCAACATTATTTTCCTGTACAACATATTTTTAAATTGCTTATACTAACTGTAAAACAAGTACAAGTACAAAAAATGCAAACAACCAACAACAAAGTACAACGAATAGAAACAACTAAACAATTAAGTACAACGAATACAAACAACCAAACAACTAAGTACAACGAATACGGACACTTTAACAACTAGGTACAACATGTACAAAAACAACAACTCGGTACTACTGAAGAAACAACCACAACGACTAAATACAGCAACATTAATTTTAATAACAAGTACTACGTGGTGTACTCAACAACAACGAACAACAGTGTATTTCAACCTAGACAACAATATTTCTTTAAATAAATAAAACAATTGAGCAAATTTGTGGCAAAACATACCGTATAACAATATAAGGTAGTTCGTCCTTCATTTTTGTTTCTTATTTTTGTTAAATATTAGATGTGTTTATTTCCTTCAAAGGAATCCCATCTTGCCAAATTCAAATCAAAATAATGAACAAATCATCTCGTTTGATATTTTATTTTAAATTGGTCCACAGTTTTCTCGTTCTTTAACTGGCAGTCTGCGCAAATCAGAACAACTCAGAAACATTGCATTTTGTGAAAAAATGTACTTTTTAATTTTTTTATTTTGTTAGTTTTGTCGTTTTTCGTAGTAAAACAACTCCACGTATTCAACAACGAACAACATATTTATATCTCATACTAGACAACAATATTCCTTTAAATAAACAAGACAAATGAGCAGATTCGTGACAAAACATGTTTTATAACAATATAAAATATTTCGCTCATCATTTTCATGTTTCTTATTTTTGTTAAATATTCGATGTATTTGTTTCCTCCAACAAAATCCCATCTTGCCAAATACATATCAAAATAATAATACAAATCATCTCGTTTGATATTTATTTTAAATTGGTTCACAGTTTTATCGTTCTTTAGCTGGCAGTCCGCGCAACTCAGAACGACTCCAAAACATTGCATTTTGTTAAAAAAATTTAATATTTTTTTCTTCGTGTTTTTATTTCATTAGTTATGTCGTTTTCAAACTAGACGAAAATATATCTTTAAATAAACAAAACTATTAAGCAGATTTGTCGCAAAATATGTCTCTTAGCAATATAATTTCGCCCTTCATTTTTGTTTCTTATTTTTGTTAAATATTAAATGTGTTTGTTTTCTCCAAAAACATCCCATCTTGCCAAATACATATCAAAATAATGGTACAAATCATCACGTTTGACATTTTATTTTAAAGTGGTCCACAGATTTTTTCGTTCTTTAACGCGCAACTCAGAAAGACTCCGAAACATTGCATTTTGTTAAAAAAATGTACTATTTTTTTCTTCGTTTATTCGTCGTTAGTTTCGTCGTTTTTGGTAGTAAAACCAGTCCGCGTATTCAACAACGAACCAAATATTTATATATCAAACTAGACAACAATATTTCTTTAAATAAACAAAACTGGGCGGACTTGTAGCAAAACATGTCTCATACCAACATAAAATATTATGCCCTTAATTTTTAAGTTTTTTATTTTTGTTAAATATTAAATGTGTGTTTTCTCTAAAAAATGTCCCATCTTGCCAAATACATATCGAAATAATGGTACAAATCATCTCGTTTGATAATTTGTTCTAAATTGGTCTATAGATTTTTTTCGTTCTTTAACTGGCATTCCGCGCAACTCAGAACGACTCCAAAACTTTGCATTTTGTTAAAAAAAATGTACTATTTTTTCTTCTTGTTTTTATTTCCTTAGTTTCGTCGTGTTTGGTAGTAAATCAACTCCGCGTATCCAACAACGAACAACATATTTATATTTCAAGCTAGACAACAATATTTCTTTAAATAAACAAAACAGTTGAGCGGAGTTGTATTTAGCATAACATGTTTCATAACAACATAAAATATTTCGCTTCTAATTGCCAATCCCGTCTTGCCAAATACATATCAAAATAATGATACAAATCTCATCGTTTGACATTTTATTTTAAATTGGTCCACTGATTTTTCCTTCTTTAACTGGCAGTTCGCGCAACTCAGAAACAATGCATTTTGTATAGAATATACAATTTTTTTTTTTGTTAGTTTTGTCGTTTTTGGTAGTAAAACAACTCCACGTATTCACAACGAACAACATATTTATATTTTAAACTATACAACAACATTTATTTAAATAAATAAAACAATTGAGCGGAATTATGGCAAAACATGTCTCATAACAATATAAAATATTTCGCTCTTTATTTTTATATTTCGTATTTTTGTTAAATATTAGATGTGTTTGTTTCCTTCAACAAAATCCCATCTTGCCAAATACATAACAAAATAATGGTACAAGTCATCTCGTTTGACAATTTATTTTAAATTTGTACACATAATTTTCTCGTTCTTTAATTGGCAGTCCGCGCAACTCAGAACGACAAAGAAACATTGCATTTTCTTTAAAAAAATGTACAATTTCGTTATTTTCGTCGTTTTTGGTAGTAAAACAAGTGAGTATAAGTTTCGACGATACAATTCGAGTACTTTGTATGAAACGGCGAGGTGCAGTCCCTGTTAGGGCCCCGTTGGACCTTAGGTTTGCAAGGGGGCTGCACCGACCCTGTACGGTAAGTACCGTAAGTGTACGGCGCGTATGTTACAACGCAACTACCAAGAGAGCACTGTCATGTACTGTTCCCCACCCTTAACCCCACTCCGTTTACTCCGCGGCCAATCACGAACGGAAACGTGGACCAATCGCTACACTCACTCCGCGCGGGCGATTCAAACACTTTATGTAATATTACATTTTAAAAACACACAGATTCGTTTCAATTGAAACAAGTCGACACAACACACAAATCATTTCATTGTTTGAATGTCTTTGAATTTGGGAGAGGTTAGGTCCTTGCAGATCCTTTGATTATGGCCTTCTTTGATCCAATTACTTGTCCCAGTTTTCCCTCGTCATCCCCTTACAGCTCCAGTAAAATCGATCGCTAGCTCCTGAGCTCGTACCTTGAGTGTCGATATTAGCGGAATCTTAATGGACTTGCACCTGCGTTAGTAATGTCTCTATGTTTGTGTTTAGTTGTTCTTCCGTCACTAACGTATCGTTTGTTCTGAATCGCAGACCGAAAGCTGTTCGTGGGTATGCTCAGTAAGCAACAAACCGAAGAAGATGTCAGACAATTATTCGCGCCCTTTGGAACAATAGAAGAGTGCACAATACTTCGGGGACCCGACGGAGCTAGCAAAGGTAATCGTCGGCTTGATTTTTACAGTGTAGGGTTTGAGATGGAGGAAATCGGAAGGCGACTGTTACGATTAGTTGCAATTAACATGGAATATAATAATCGAACCATGAGCACGCCTGATGTATATTCATGGGTGTTCCGAATAAAATTAATCCAAAGCCCAAAACGCAGATTAAACGCCTTGATTTAGCAAAAAGCTTTTATAATGAAAATTTAAATTTTTGCATCTTAAAGACTCGCTCGAATTCAAATTAGCCGCACCTAAGCGAAATTCAGCTCGGAAAATATGAGCAGATAATGGATTTCGAGCCCGGTTCGAATCGACACAACCACACAAAAAATCCCCGGCCAATTACGCGCTTTAACCGGATTTAGTAGAAGTAATTAATGGAACTCTAATTAAATTTCATTTGTGGAGGAGTCGCAACATGCAGCGAATAAAAACGCAGACATAACAATTTCCCAATTTACATGGAATCTATGGTATATTTTAATTAAAGCTACTTACAATTGCAGCCCGGACTAAAGGGAAAATAAATTAGCTCCCAAATGGAACTGATTTATGCGAAATCGCGGTTTCATCGGCCGAAAATTCAATACAACTCGACGAGATCGCAATGAATTTAATGTAAATTAAAAATATCCTCCCTTCTAATAATGATCCCGTCGATCAAGCGCGGTTTTAATAAACCCTCCTCTTTTCGAAACAAACTAAAACAAACCAAAAATTTAATATAAGCACCCTTCGAATGCCGAAAACGGCCTAATTTGCATTTGGGAATGCTCCAACAAGACTTTGGCTCCGGGCTAGAGTTGAGGGTGCACCCTTTTCGACTCTCTTTGTGCTGGGGGGCTGGGGGATGACACCCCCACATGCCCCCAGCCCACACTTTGTCCTCAAATCCTAATTACCGACGCCAAATATCTAACACGCTCTTTAGATTCCAAGAATCTAATCTTATTTCGTTTACTATTAAACCTGAAACGAAACAAGTCCTCCTGAGCTGCTTCCAACATGAATCTTGAGCTAAAGATGATTACAAAGATGAGATGTCATCGTTTAAAAATGTTTCCTTCTTTAAAAACGATATTCCGCCGTTCGTTCGGAATCCTTGGCAGCGAGGATTTAAGTTAATTTTAAGTTATGAGAAACTCCTAATTAAACTTTTATTAAACTCTTCGTTCGTTTTATGATGTCGGAAAGTCGAAAGAAGTGGAAGATACCCGGTGGCAATTTCAATAACATTAGTCTTCGGAATGAGTAAATGAGGGGATATGAATCCGGGAGAATTTTTGCGGAATTTGAGTAATTTTGTTATTACGTCTCTTGGCGGATGTATTGACAGTCTTGAAGAATTTAATAAGGATAGCAACTAATGACGACATTGTTGGAGTAATTTAAGCATTTCAATAATGTTTGTTGTTTTTATTGTTTCGTGTTGTGAGCTCAAACATTTCATTAATTATGATAAAAATGTTTGTTTTATTGTCTATTTAAAACAATACATTATTTCACTTAACGGACTTCTTATAAGCGAACACAATTCATATGATTTTTTTCAATAAACGTGATTCTTTTAAGCAACGACAAATGGTGGAGGCGCCGGGCCAAATACAAAATATTTTTGTTGGGAACAAATGTACGAAGGCTGGGTCTTAGTTCAAATGTCATTTCGACTCTTGAATTTGACAGCCGCAACCAAGAGCATTTTTCAATCGAAGAATTCTCCATAAAAACGCAACAACCAATATTTCGGAAAAGTATTGAAAAAACATAAATATTTTATGTATTTTCTTGTATTTAAGAATACTCTTTGTTGCACATTTTTCCATCAATATAAATCAGTCATATAAACTTTTTTGCAATTTGGAACGAACCATTTGTAAGCTTCCACCGCTTCTATAGTGGCCAAAACACACTGACGCCGCATTTTTTCTTTACCTGCAAAATCAGTAGTACATTTTAGCTCTTTAAATTTTCAACAAATTGAATGGCTTTTGTGAGCTTTTACTACCATAATGCAAGATTAATTTTGGAAGGCGTTTCTGGGCCTTAAAAACAAATCCATGTTTTGTCATAATCCACATTTGAGAATTTTTGAGTTAATTTTTTCGCCCTCTAAATATTTAACAGTTTTTGTTGCCTGCGTGGGTTTGCAATATCATGATGCATAATGATGCATCTTTTCCCATTGCGTTTCTTAACTTCACTGATTATCTATGCCAATAATTGAATTGAGTGTTTTTCGGTTTTCTAAAACACAGAAGACAAATTAAGCAATCATTTTTTTTAAATTTTTTAGATTGGAATACGTTTCTGGTCGAGTTTTGTCTTCTAGATTTGAGGATCATCCTCTGACTTTTTGAAGCATATCATAGCACCATTGAAAATCCGCTACATTTTGGGAACCCAATATTTGGTACTTAATTTGGTTTTTTAAGCTGTTTAGAACGAATAATATTTGTTGATTTAAGCCCAGTTTGCCCACTATCGATTGGCATTAGTTTCTGGGTTGTAAGAATTAATTCAAGTTTCGTCATGATCCAAATTTGAGTATCCTCAGCAATTTTCTTGTTCCATTACTAAACTTTATCACCAAAATCTAGAAGATCGAGAAGGTCAATCAATGTTTCTAGCTCGTGGAAATCAATTTACGTTTCGTCATAATCCAAATTTGGGGATTCTCCTCAGAATTTACAAATCATTATCAGCAAAATCTGGAAGAGATTGTTTTTTTTTTTACCCATTTTGGAACAAAGAAAATTTGTTGGTTTAAGCTCATCTTGGAGGACCCAAACGGTCGATTAACGTTAGTTTCTAAGCTGTAAAAATAAATCTACCTTTCGTCATAATCCAGATTTGAGGATCCTCCTGAAATTTTTTTTTGCATTTTTTTGTTTCATTGCAAATCCGTAAAAATTCTAGACAAAATGTCATACCTGTGTCTTTATCTTTATCCTATATAATATCCTATGATAACCAAAATTGAAATTCTTGGAACTACCTTGGAACTTACTTAGATTATCTGCTGTTTTAATATGCTTTATCACCAAACGCTAAAAGACATTGTTTTTTATCTTTCTAGAACGAGGAATCTTTGTTGGCTCTCGCTTATCTTAAAAGACCCAAATATTGACGTTAGTTTCTGGCTCGTAGGAATACAGCCACGTTTCGTCATATTTCGGGATCCTCCTCAGAAATTCTATAAAATGTTCTTGATTTATTACGAATCTTTACATCCAAAATCTGTAAAAATTTGTTTTTTTAAACCTTTGTGAAACGAAGAATGTTTGTTGGTTTGAGCTCATCTTGGAAGACCCAAGCGGTCGATTAACGTTAGTTTCTAGATCTGAAAAATAAATCCACGTTTTGTCATAATTCAGATTTGAGTGTCCTCCTCAGAATTTTTCTAGCATTTCCTTATATCTTTGCAAATTTGCAAAAATTCTTGACAAAAAATCTTCTTCGACGACCTTCGTTCAAACCAAAGTTCTTGTAACTTATTTGAACAAGCTGCTATGTTTTATCATCAAAAACTAGAAACATTTGTTTTTTTTAACCCTTTTAAAACAATGAGCTTCTGTTAGTAATCTTGAAAGACACAAACGATCAATTGGTAGTTTGTTCTTCCAGATCTAAGAATCCTCCTCAAAGTTATTGTAGCATTTTTTTGCACCATTCCAAATCGGTAATTCTATTAATTCTAAATTGCTTAAAAATGTAAATTTTTTATTAATTTACGTGGCACCCAAGCTAACAGTATTGTTGATTAAAAATTAAACATTTCAAAATAATAATTTGTGTAGATAGCGTTATAATGGCACGAACATGCTCAGAACCCAAATTCCTTTTTTGCCACACAATTAAAAGTGAACCAATAATATTTCATCATTCTCCCAATAAAATGTATGTAGTATTATTCTATTGTGTTTTATTGTCGATACATATCACGCCATATCTCCCTTAATACTTTATCAAAACCAATAATTGAGTCACCATTTTGAACTAACAACGCTAACAACGAAAAATAAACAAACAAGTCAAAATATTAATGTTTCTTTTAAAATTATTAAAAAACCGTGTTTTAGTCATAGCGCCATCTATTGACAATCTTCCACTCCCCAAGCGCATTGCAACTAATATTACAATATTATTGGAACAAATGTAGGCCACGCGGGCGTTTCAAAACAAGACATGTTTGTCAAATACAAAATGATGTAAAGAAATAAATAAACTGTGAACACTTACAAGAAGGAGAGAATGAATAATGGAGCAACTTTTCCAGGTAGAATTCTTTAGAAGTGTAATGTGGTGCGTCGGGAAAATCGATTTCCGATATTTCTAAAACTGAAAATATTGCTGAATAAATTAATCCTCCGCCGCCTCACAAAGTGGGAAATGGAGTCTTCGGCGAGTAAAATATGCTCGAATTTTAATTGGAACTTATTGAATAATCAACTTCGTCATTCAGGCCGAAACTTTGCGGCGGAAGAAATGGACCCAAACGATTTTTATATTTTTTAAATAGTTCGGGGCGAAAATTTTCCCTCGCGGGCGTTATTTACATGAAAACAACTTGTTTTGCTCCACTCCGCTTTTGTGTGGGTCGAGGGTCGCTTTGAGCTTTCGTTTAAAAAGCTTGATATGTGTGCAGCGGAAAGATAAACAAGCACGCCACTTACAAGAAGTCGTCCCGGCAATCCGCGGTTAATTAATGCCATTTTCCTTCTTGCATTTAACAATTCCAAGAAGTGTCGTTTCGTGTAGTCAAAAGTCTCCGACTTGTCTGTAGGCTCCCGAGGGACCCACCGTCTAAATTTAAAAGTTCACGGGACGCGCACGGACTGTCTGCCTCCGGGACGCGGAAGATCCCCGCGCGTCCCTCAGGAGCGCCCTGAAGAATCGAAGGACACACTTTTTGGCTTCGAAACAAAGCCCGGTGAGGATTTTATCCTGGGCCGTTTATTCCGAGGTGATGTGGTGATAATTCTTTATTCGGGCAAGATGAAGAAAACGCAATACAAAGAAATTCGCAAATCTGTTTCGGGCGTTAGCTTTTCCGACTCTTTGTAAAAGCACGACGCGGAAAAGAAATCCTACTTGGCTTGTTATGTCGGTGGAAAGGCGGCGACTTTTTCGTATTAAATGTCTTTCACCGTTCGCTCGAACATGCAAGCGCAATTTGTTTAGTTGACGAGGGGAAATTTAAAAAGCAATTATGTTGCGTCGGTTGATAAATTCAGCACAATATTATTAATGACAATAAAATAAAAAGCGCGGACTGGATTTTAGCGGATATTTGCAAAACGCATTAACTGCCAATATTTGCGATAATTAAATATAAAACAAAACATTTAGTTTCAGTTAAAACCGGCAATTCGTATCGATCCGTTCGCAAACCGAAATTTGTCCCCGCAAACATGTTTCAATTTTTACTGATTCACTAAAACACGAATTCACAATTTGTGATCTATAAAATTGGAGATAAGGTGCCTAGGATTTTTTTAAGTCAGCGGTCCAGGAAAATATCCACCAGGCAGATGAGAGCAGGCCATGGAATCTAGCTTTTGTTTTATTTTTTACAGTGTAAACGTTCGACATTGAAATTTTGTGACTTCTGACCAATGACCTACTATCTATAGACTTTTTGTGGTGCTTATTCGCCCAACCCACGTATGACTTTAACATTTAACTAAAGCGCGTAGAACCGCAAAGAAATTATTGTTTAAATAGTTTATATTTTCATTAGAAAATGTTTTGGTGGAATGAATAAGTCATTAAATAAAGTACAGTGAAATTCATAATGAAAAAGTTGTCGGAAAGAAAACTTATTGATTTTTGAATAAAATTAACCATAAACATTTATGTCAAACATAAGTTTTTGACTGCTTATACGAGAGTTTTTATAATGTTATATAATAACAATAACAACATTAATAATAATAGTTGGGTATAAACTTAAGATCAAGATGATTAATTGAAACACATGATTATTTAAAGTACCTTGGAATTATATGGTCACTTAATTCAATAAATATTTTGTTTGGAGCGATTTGTTTATTGATTAAATGCATCAGTTTCAATATTAAATTTGCACCGCTTATACATATTTTTATATCTGCTTTTTTGCACAAGTATAATAATTACATCGATGCGAGCTTAATCTTTATACACCTAATGTTTTTCTGCGGTCGTTCAATACATATTATTATTTAGTTATAATGTTAATGAAAGCGATTAATAATTGAGACCGTTTAAAGCACGAACGAACGAAAGCGAGTTAGTGTCTTTAATTGTGGAGATTATTAATGGCCCATTAATAAACGAGTTGATAACAATATTTTTTCGTTGACCGTAAACTCTTTTAATCTTTTAAAAGGAACAAAAATTTGCTTCTAAAATTATAATTCATAAAATAATAGTGTTAACTATGCTTGTAAACATAGTTGCCACTGAAATTATGCATTAATGGAAAATCGTTCATTAAAGTAAAATCATGCATTAATAGGCCTTTTAATAAACGGACGCCGAAAAACATTTTTATGTACTAAATCAAAACTATATTAATTATTAAAACTTAAAACTAAAACCTGAAAAAGTTATGGCAACATAATTGGATCGCATAAACATTTTTTGTCTCTTTGACATTTTGCTTGAACCGATAGTTTTTAATCCATTGACTGAGAAATTTGTATTTTATAAACTTTTGAAACACTTTTACATGTTTAAACTTTAGACATTGAATTGAATATCGTTATAATAACGCAATAGACATAAGCTGCATTCAAAATATTTTACATTTTATAAGAAGTACTAAATGAGGATTGTAGCAAATGCGATCAAAAATAGTTAAATCAAATTAGCACATACAAACATCTTTAATCCCCAGGGGCTAAGATAAAAATAAATAATTTAAAAAATTTTGTCTTTATAAACCAATTCTCAAATCGGAGTAAATAAAAATAATAATAAGCTGCCAACTTTGAACTATAACTAAAAATATTTTGGTTTTAATTGTCACTGTTATGGATTAATAGTGTAAATTTTATAACAGTTGAGCTTTCACACCGCCGTCATTGCAAAATTATCTTTGACTTTCTGACGATGGCAAATACATAATTTCCGAAGAAAACTATTTTATTAGAGCTAAAGTCTGGAAACATGTCGGTCATCGTCATTAGGCAAATTGGGATTTATCAATATCTGTGTTGAAATTCCAGTTATAGGTAAGACAATAAGAGATCCATTTATTGAATTTGAAAAAGTTGAAAAAAATTAAGACTTTTTAATTGACCTAATAAAAAAACGTTTCAGTCGTGTTCGAAAGGAAGCATAAGGGTATATACAATTTATTAGACATCCAAATAAAATGTGTGGTCTATGTGTGACCTAATAAAAAAACGTTTCAGTCGTGTTCGAAAGGAAGCATAAGGGTATATACAATTTATTAGACATCCAAATAAAATATGTGGTCCTGGATAAGCCACGAAGCTCTCGGAATGTGCTGGAATATAGGAAAATATTTAATTGGCTAGTTTTTAGAACAACCGTTCGGTCTATAATTCAGAGTTGTTCGGATATGGTTTGAGGAAAATCATGTTGATGTTAATTATGATGATGTTTAGTATGGCGTAATAGAAACCTCAGTCATTTTTGCACCCGTAGAGGTATAAACCACTTTCAAACAACTAGAAAATCGTAAAAAACTACATCAAGACATGACTCAATTTCTACGGCCATGGCAATGCTCATGATATCACAATTTTACACAAAATACCTAATATCTACGAAACATGCTACACTTTAGCCGCAAAAATCGCCAAAAATTGCTATTGACAGAAACGGTTAATGAAAAATTAGCTCACTAAACGAATTCGCGGTGTTCAGTGAAAAGTGGTGGGAGGAGGTTTTAGGGGTGGGGGGAGTGCGACTTATAGGCGCTACTAAAAATGATTCCATGGCCAATTCAGACTTCTCTGTTGAGTTTTTGCGAGTTCACATGAGGTATGAAGTTCCGAATTTGCCATTTTGTTACCAATTTATGGGTTGTTTGTATTTTTCATAGCCTATTTATAATTTTTTATTTTCCGGCGTTCGGAGGTAGTTAAATCACTTGAAGGGGCGCCCGGCATAAGTAATTTGTCCCGGAAGCGTTCAATATTTCCGGTCCCGGAGCCGCTTAGCGTGCCACTTTTTCCAAACCGTCTCCGAAACTGCCTCCGCGAAGAAACATTTTTAATTTATGGTGTCATTTTGTGTGTTTATAGGTTGCGCTTTCGTGAAATACAGTTCGCATCAGGAAGCGCAGGCGGCCATTAATAGCTTACACGGGAGCCAAACTATGCCGGTAAGTCTTTTCCAGCTTTTTTCAATCGCGGAATATGCATGACGGGGTGTGTCGTGGCGCGAGGGGGCACACATCCCGAATTCGCTTTATTTACGAGCATCACGGCCAACAAATACATAACAGCATGCAATATTAATGAAGCCGAAGCCGAACCGCCACCGGCTTGTTATTCTATGGAAATGAGAGAGAGCTGCAGGTTGCAAATGCGGCGATGGGCATATGCCCCCATTTCGGGCGAGATATGCAAATGATGTGTGCTCAGTCATTATGGGCGCTTGAGCGTACTGTTTGCTTCAAGGAAGAGCTTTTTCGTGTCGCGCCCAAAAATTAAACGACCGCGGACGGCCTCGTCTCGGAAACTCATTTTGCGCTAACGAGAATGCGAATTTCATGCGGTGGATGCGAATCATGAAAAAGCGCTTTGTTTTGATTGTTTTGCACATTTTATTCGCTGAAAATTTACTGATTTACGTAATTGTCCGAAAATACAACAGGCGATTGGGTTTCCAACAAACGAAAATATTTTTGCGGCATTTCAGTAACGATTTATATTCTAGCGGAATGTTGAAATGATAAAAAGGTCTGCCATTCTCCTATTACAACAAAAGTAATGATTTTTTATTTGTGAATTTTACTGCCGAATATTGTAACAGAAACGTGAGAACAAAAAAGACGAGAAGAAAATTTTGAAAATGTATATTTTTTAATAACAATGTTATAAAACATAATAAATAAAGCAGCAAGTGTTATAGAAATATAAAGAAAACAAAAACATTATACGCTGAATTCAACACAAATTAGGCAACACTAATTAGGAATAGAGTACATAGTACATATCGATGACCTCAAATCAATACCTCGTAAGTCCGAAATTTGCACAATTTTTTTCATTCAAGACTGCATCATCAATTGCTTATAACGAAATATAACAGTGATAAGCACATCTAAACAAAATTAAAGAGTTTTTTCATGTATCTTAAAACTGTCAAGTTTATAAAACGACCGCTGAAGACTGGAGTTTTATAAAGGACGAGTGCCATACATTTTTTCTACTTCGCATTTTTTTATTCAATTTTCAATTTTAAAATTTGGGGAATTTTGCATGGGTTGGTTGAAAATTGTCAAAATTGACAATGGCCATATCCAATCTAACGATGTTTCTAATAATTGGGAAAAGCTAATATAAATTTATAATATTATAACGTTTTGATTTGGTGTTTAATTTGATATTTGACATGACAATTCTCATCACGACATACCACCCTAGAAAAACTAAATTACACTAGTGCTGTTACGAAATAGAAAACTATTAAAGCACTTAATTGAGTGCTTTAACTGCTTTTATGGACGCAAAGTAGAAAAATATTATATTAATGAACAAGTACAATTAGGCATATTTTATTGCACGAGTTTAAGTTTACAAAACGACGGGCAAAGCCGGGAATAATTAAAAAAATTGTAGATTAATGAACGAGTTCCTTAGGGCATATTTTATTGTAAGACTAGTGTAAAGGCGATTTTATCTTTTTTTAAGCCCAATATTCAGCCTTTCTTAAAACAAAATGATTGTGCAAAAACGGAAGAAATTCCTGTTATTTGTAAAAATTATCAATTTAAATCTGGCAAGCTAGTAAATTAACGAGGTCTGCCGCTATATTTTCGTTCTGAGCAATCAAATTTATTCTTCTGGAGTACTATCTGAAGGGGATTATATCTCTTTGCACTGTCAGTAGTTAGCCTCTTAAATTAAAATCTGGGAGCTAGTAAATGATCATTTCTAGCATTGCCATTTATCTGTGGGAAATTTTTGCTTTTCAAAAACATGGTAACGCTTTTTAACGCAAAAAAACCTTTGTATTCCATTATTTTGAATTCAAACCTGACGACGTAGTAAATCCGCAAAAGTTGTCGCCTTCCTGGTTTTGAAATTAATTTTTCTGTCAATCTATCTGAATGCAATTCCATCTCTTCCCAAATCTAGTCTTTGGCCTTATTCTCAATTTATTTACAGTTCTTGCAAAAATATTGAGTTAAACCTGGCGAGCTAGTGCCAAATCAGTTGCCGCTATTTGCCTTCCATAGCAAACCTAGTATTCAGCTTCAGCGGAAGAAAATTTGTAAGTTATTTTCAAAAATGTTAAATTTATACCTGGGAGCTAGTAAATGAGGCAAATATTTTTATACCACTGCAATTTATTTCAAAACAGTTCTAGCTTCTCGCATTCCAAATTTTCAGTCTCTTCTAGAACAAATTGTGCAAAAACTGACCAATAACAGTTCTTCGGAAAAATTTTGAATTTAAACTTTGCGATCTAGTAAATGAATGTGAGAAGATGCCGTTTCCTATCTTTCCTGGCCTTGCAATTCATTCTTCTCGTAATTCTTTTAATTCAGTTTTCTTGATGAAGCTTCTTTCCAAACAGATAATTTTGTAAAAACTGAAAAAAATATGTTATTTTCAAAAATGTTAAAATTTAACCTGGGAGCTAGTATGTTCAGCCAAAGATTTTTATAGCACTGGAATTTATTTGAAAGTAAATGAAGTAAATGAACGTGAGAAGTTGCCGCTTTTAATCTTTCCTAAAATTGCAATTTATTTTTTTTGTAATTTATGCGAAGACGATTCAATTTTCTCCCAGAACCAGTAGTTAGATTTTTTCAAAATAAATTGTTTTGTAAAAAGTAAAGAATATAAAGTTTTTGCATAAATGCGAAATTTAAATGTGGGAGCGAGTAAATGAGCCAAAGATTATTTCTAGCATTGGAATTCATCTGAAGGCAAATTCACCTTTCCAAAAACCCTGTATTCGGCTTTTTCAAAACAGCTTTTTTGTAAAAACTGAAGAAAAACTGTTGTTTGCTTGAATTTTGAATTCGAATCTGCTAAGCAAGTAAATGAGCGTGAGAAATTTCCACTTCATATTCTTCTTAGCTATACAATTAATTCTTTATCACTATTTTATCACAATTTAGCCTCTTTAAAAACAAATAATTTTGTAAAAACTGAAAAAGTTTGAATTCAATTTGCAAGACTTTTGAATTCAAACTTGCTAAGCAAGTAATTGAGCGTGTGAAATTGCCACTTCATATTCTTTTTAGCTTTACAATTAATTCTTTATCACTATTCAGCATCTTTAAAAACAAAATATTTTGTAAAAACTGAAAAAAAAACAGTTTTTGGCAATATCTTTGAATTTAAACCTGCCCAACTAGTAAATGAGCAAATCCAGTATACAGCCTCTTGCAAAAATTTTGGCATTTTATCACTTAGTGCATTTTTTGTCCACTTCTCAAAACTACCAAACACCGACAATCTAATGGGACAGCGACAAAAACTTTAAAAGTGAACACACAATAATGAAATCAAAAGCAGCCCAAGAATAAAAATCAATATATAATCCAAATGAATTCTATTTTTATTACACTATGGAATCTAGCTTTTGTTTCATTTTTTACAGTGTATCTCTTTGTTTTTTGTCTTGAGTTTTGTCAGAAACAATATTTCGAAAAGTTGCTGAAATGGTTGGAAATTGAATTTATTGAAAAAGACACTGACGAAACGGTTGTAAGCAGATAATTTAATTTCGAACTCATTGTCAAAACCTTGCTACACTCTAGTCATTTAAAAATCCAAGGCCTACTCTGAATCCCTTTTTTGTACGCCCGTTAAATTTCGCTTGAATAATGTTTATTTGCTGAATTTAAATCAAAATGTTCATAAAGTTAAAGAAGCTCTGCATAATTTCAAAAATGTATTTTTTGAGATTTAGTAATTTTTTATAAAACTAAAACTGATTGAAGTAAATGTAGTTTCAGAAATTTGGTAATTTTATGTAAAACTAACATTGATCGGATCAATTCTGTAGAAATTGTGGAAGCTTAAAAAGCTTCAAGGGACACTGATTTTTATGAAGGCAAGAAATTCTAAAAATACATTTCAAGCGCGGTGATTCTTATTTAGACTGCATGCCGCTTCTTTAAATTTTGGCGTTTTTACTCAAAAGTGGTGGTATTTATTTACGTTTGCAAAAAAAATTAAAGCTCAAGTTAAATTCGCTCTAGCAGGAAAAAATATCGATTCAAGTAAGTCAAAGACACATTCAAGCGGCATTAAAATCTCAACCTAATTCCGCTGGAACTCGCACGAAAAACAGTGGCGTCCCGTCAAAGTGTTGAACAAAGACCGCTTCACCTTCCGTGTCGCTGAAAAGCGTTTCATAACGGCGAGAGAGATTAACGCAAGCTTAAATAATGTCATATTATGCATGAATACACAATTATGAGACGTTTAGATGACATTAGTGAACTGTACCGTTTTATATGGATTAAAGCGGGGTCATGATGCTTCCTTGCATCATCGTTAAAGAATTTACGAGCGCTCCCGTGTTTAATTATAATTTAATTAAATGTGCTAATATTTGCGCGGGTCCTTTGGATTTTATTAAAACGTCGCTGCAATGCTCGCAACTGGAAGTGTCTATATTTTGGGCGAGTTTTATGGAGTTGTACGTCATCGGACTCTTTGGAGGCTTGTCTTCGTACGAAATCAATTCTTCTAAAAGCACTCGCTGGAGTGCAATGATTTTCTACAAGTCTATAAAGCTAAATCATGCGATTTAATGTTACGAGTGATTTTATTACGTTCGGAAAGGTTTCGCTCGGAAATCCCTCCGGAGTTTGTTAATTCGCTTTGCAAACTTTTGTAAATTAAAATTAGTCATCATGCGCCGGTTTTGTGCAAATCCGCACCAATTAATTGCTGTTTTCGGCGATTTCACATTTTTTTATAAACAAACACACCGCAAACTAATTTCATAAAACTCCATAAATCGCATTATTCTCGCCAAACTTTCTAATTATATTTATTATTGCAACCTGCGACTTGACTTTGTCTTGATGGTGAAGATAAGCGAAA
Source organism: Eledona agricola (assembly GCA_964023215.1). Lineage (NCBI taxonomy): Eukaryota > Metazoa > Arthropoda > Insecta > Coleoptera > Tenebrionidae > Eledona > Eledona agricola. Next base: position 6,212,074 of record OZ026861.1, read on the forward strand.
CTTCTCGTGTATTATAAAATATGGCGAGCACTTCATCAAGCTGTCAGCCGTGGGCGAAGAATATAAAAAGTAATCTTCTTTTAGCCACCCCAAATTGAGTCAAGCTTTATTGATGGTTGTCAGCGCGTGTACGAACTGATAATTGATTTCGGTCGTTTTCACACTCGCCAATAGTAAAATAGTTGAATTTATTCCATTAGTAGGACACGCGCCCTTAGAGGAAGCAGCTCATCATATCTCTTATTATTTTGGTTTCCTTTTGGTTCGCCTTCGTTTCGTTCCATAAACGAATCGATTTTTGGCTCAATTAGGTCTAAAAATACAACGCACAGACGGGCACACGTTAAAAAATAAATGTTTACGTATGAAGAAAAAGCCTCGTGTTGTCAGAAATAACAAAAGCAATACATAATTAACACACAACCCACACACACAAAAAGGGTCACTGAAAGCTTTTACCTTGTGCAGCTTTCAGCAAAAGCGCACGTGTCGTGTTATTTTTACAAATACCCTCCGTTAATTTTTGTTTTATGCAACTTGAACGCAATTATTTATTTGCGAAAGTCGGAACAAAGGAGAGGAAAACAAACACGTCAACAGAAGAGTAAATTCGCAAATTCGGTGTGTATTTATTTTTGAACAAAATTGGTTTCGTGGCTTTGATGATTTATTATTCAGTTAACCCTCGGGGATGCAACGTCGTCTTTTACGGGAAAAGATGGTATCGCTGTAATTTGCTTTGATACTTCCTAATTAATTTCCTGTTGGAACTATTAAGTACACAGGAATTTATTATTTCGTTATGTTTGCATGCAAATTTTGGGCGTTGTCGAAATTCGCTGTGCTACCGACACCGAACAAATAATTTATACTAATTTTGTTGCACAAATTCACACTAAATCAATGTTTTACTTTAAAATGTAAAATGGTGGAGGCGCCGGGGTCTAGTGAAATTAAATCTCTTGTGACTGTGTTTCTCAAACATAATCGTTTAACGTGGAATCAATTTTTAATTCGTTAGTAGAAAAATGATTGACATTGAGCTAGAGTTGTGTCTTCTTGAACAAATTACAAATCTAGACGTTTGACCATGAACAAGGCGCGTGGTTTTTGCCATAGTGTGTGTGTATTTTTTTTATTCTGTCTGTTGTTGGTGCAACTTTCGACAGTTCATGTCAACGTCACAAGTTTACACTATAAACTGGAAAAATCACACAAGACTTACTGAGCCCCCGGAGAAATGTAAAGTATATAGTCACAAATGGTGGAGGCGCCGGGTCCTTAATTCTCTTGTGACTTTGCTTCTAAAACATGCCTGAAATCAATTCAAAGTTTGGTAGAGCGTAGAAAAATGTTTGACTTTGAGCTTGAGAAATTTTAAATGTATCGATAACGTTTTGGACAATTAGTATTTTCTTGAACTGATCACACCTCTATACACATGAGGGTTCTTGCAATTTTTATAAAAGTTTGCGTCAATGTCACGTTTACATTGTGAATTGTAGAAAATCACTACCTTTCTTGGCACATGAGGGTTTCTGCAATTTTGTTGACATTTCGCCTCAATGTCTCAAGTTTACACTGTAAACTGTAAAAAATCACACAAGATTTACTGAGCCCCAGAACAATTTAAAGTTAAAAGTCAAAAATGGTGAATGCGCCGGGACCTTTAACTTGTTTGTGACTGTACTTCTGACACGTTTCTGAAGTATATTTGAAATTTGGTAGAGTATAGACAAACGTTGGATTTTGAGCTGAACAAGTTTTAAATTAGTTGAAAACGATTCAAACAATTACGGGTTTTTGAACAGATTACATTTCTAGGCACATGAGGATTTGTGAAATTTTGTTGACGGTTTGTGTCAATGTCACAAGTTTACAGTGTAAACTGTAGAAAATCACACAAGACTTACTGAGCCCCCGGAACAATTTTAAGTAAAACGTCAAAAATGGTGGATGCGCCGGGATCATTAATTTATTGTGACTGTGCTTCTTACACGTCTCTGAAGTCAATTTGAAATTTGAGATAGTGTAGACAAACGTTTGACTTTGAGCTGGAAAAATTCTAATTAGTTGATAACGATTCAAACAATTCGTGTTTTTTTTAACATATTACATTTCTAGGCACATAAGGGTTCGTGCAATTTTTTGTCAGTTTGCGTCAATGTCACAAATTTACACTGTAAACTGTAGAAAATCACATAAGCATTACTGAGCCACCGGAACAAATTTAAGTTAAATGTCAAAAATGGTGGATGCGCCGGTATTATTAACTTTTTGTGACTGAGCTTCTGTGTCTGTGTCTAAAGTCAATTTGAAACTATGTAGAGTGTAGACAAACGTTTGACTTTGGGCTGGAGTAATTTTAAATTAGTTGATAACGATCCAAACTAGTGTATTTTTGAACAGATTACATTTCTAGGAACATGAGGGTTTGTGCAATTTTTTTGACAGTTGGCGGCATTGTCACAAGTGTACACTTGTAAACTGTAAAAAATCACACAAAAGTTGGATTCCATGGCTTACTGAGACCCCTGAGAAATTTAAAGAAAAAAGTTACAAATGGTGGATGCGCCGGGCTAATTTGAACTGAACGTTAAACTGAAATCCTGCGTCCCGACGCTCATTATTGCAGGATTACAATTCATTAGTTGACCGGATCAACCTGCCTGCTGCTGATATATCCGTGATCCGCCCATTTTCCTCTTCACTCGTCGATTGCAGCCGACTTTTAATTGTGGCCATTTCGCATCAGACTAATGCGAATCTGTTCCACGGCGCCCGATTAATTAGCTAATAAATAGACCGAAGCGTAGTGCAGGAGTTAAGAGAGCGCAAATCCCCGAAGAGATTTTCACGCGTCTGTTGTGATCCGGTTTTATGGAAAGTCAATTTCGACGGTACAACACGACCATTAATAATGAAGCGTTCTGTTTGTCGAAGCGTTTAATGGAAACGTTCAATAGCGCCGTTCGTGTCGATTGTCGTCGAGAGTGAGTGCCAAGCAGGGGATTAAAGGTAAAATGTTTGCACAGCAAGAAGGACCGGCGAAATTTAATTATCCGAAGAGTGTAGGGAACAGTTCGGAATTGAAATGCGGTAAATGCGACGCGTTCTAATTGCATAGGGCGGAAGTGCGTGAAAGTGGCGCCTGAAAGCGCCAGTTTTGGTCCAGAAATGGTTTGTCGTTCGATTGCGCTATATCTGGGGAGAAAACAACAACTGCGAACTAATTCGTCGAGTCGTGCACTTAATCCCGAAATAGTCGTGACTCTGTCGAGAATACTTAGTTGGATCATCACTTAACATGATCGGCCATCCCAGAAGGAGGAAGGTTGTGCGTGGTCGCGTCGCATAAGCCATTTATAAACTCCAACTTGAGCTTTTAGTTCTAGTTAGCTGTTCCCTTGTTTCTGTTAACTGACATAATTTTCCTCTTAAATGCATTAAGTGAGGAAAGTGAAGGAAGGAGGGTTTGAGATGGCGGATGGCGGACGACGACGACTCCAGTTTAATTGACATTTCTTAGAGATTATTCACTTGTGCATTTGCCATATATGTATACAATCAAACCTTTACTTTACCCAAAGGTGTTAAGGTGTATGTGTAACAATTGTCCATTTTTTATCCCCTGCCAATTCTTTTGTTCCTTCCAGTTTTTCTTCTTCTTTCTGAGAATATTCATTATTACATCTACTTCTTGTTTTTTACCGTTATTTTTGCCTGCCATATCCTCTTTATCTTCATTCATCATCAACAGGTGTCCAAACCATTTTAGTTGCTGTCGTTTAATGCTGTCGAGTGTAGATTCTACTTCTAATTCCTGTCTTACTATTACATTGCGTATTTTGTCTCTTCTTGTTATTCCTAGATACCTCTTATATATTTCATTTCTACTGTCTGCAACTTACTTTTCTGTTGTTCTGTAAGTGTCCAGATAAATATCCACAGGTTAGTATTGCTTTAAACTTCGGGAATTAAACAACAGGAATTTTTTTCCTTCCAACGGATGATTTGGGGACTAGTATACATTTGTTGAGTTTTTGATTTTATTATTTTATTTATTTCTGCATCATTATTCCAGTCGCTTTGTATTTATATTATGATTTTTATTTTATTAATTATTTAAAACTTGTTCTTTCTTTATATCTGTATTATCAAGTTTTGCTCCTCACCTCTATCTTTGTAGTTCTAATGTCTATTTTTAGATTTATCTTTCTGACGCATTCCATTATTTCAAGATTTGCTGCAGCTCTTTTTTCGTTTTTGGCATATATCATCAGATCATAAGCGGAAGCACTTGTTATGTATGTTATGTATATTGTTTCTTTATATATGTATCCCATTTACAACTTTCTAGCATTTAGTTTCAATTTTTTTACTACAATATTTAGTATTACATTGAAGACTGTTGGGCTTAATACACTACCTTGACTTGGTCTTTCACTTGTCTCAAATTTTGTTTAAAATTGTGCGTTTTGACATAGTTTCTTGTATGTTTGTATATGCTCACTGTATTTCTGATTAATGTGCTACTTGCTTCTCTTCTTTTCGGAATTTTATATATCGATTTTATTGGTACGCTCTCAAATTATCCCTTGCTCTGTTTTCCATTTTTTGTCATTTGTTGTCCCCTCTTCATAATCTCCTGTGTTTAATTTTTCTCCATTTAGTAGGGCTTCGAAATAACTATCCAGTGTGCCATTATTTCTTCCTGTTGCTACTCTTTTTGGATTTTACGTAGTTACATCTGTGTTGTTTGCCTTTACTTAGTGTTCTTAGTAGCTTACATTATAGAATAGTTTCTGGTTTCCATTTCTAGCCTGTTCCAATTTCCCTCCAAAGTCTTCCCATAATGTTTCTTTCGCTATTTTTACCAGTTATATTACTTTTTTCTTTGCTTTTTATTATGATGTAGATACACTGTTATTATTGATATTGTTTAGGTAGTTCTGCCACTTGCTCTTGTTAAGGCTGTTTCCGTTTTTATCTTTTTTGTTCTATTATTTAATTCCGCATGTTGTCATTTCTGTCAGACAAATTGTATTTTTAAAACTCATCCATAGATTTTCTACTGTCTAACTTGCTAATTTTTTTTTATTTTTTCCATATTCATTTCTAATTTTTCTGTATAGATTTCTGCCATTTTTAATTTTAGTTTATTTGCTGTTATTTTGTTGTCCTTCATTGTCACGCTTTTATTTTTTCTTTGTTTTGTATTTATTTTTATTTTTGCCAGTATTATGTAGTGATCTGTATATAGGTCTGTTGCTCATGTGCTTTTGTGTCTAGTGCGTCTTTTTTTAAATTTTTATTTATTGTTATGTAATCTATCGACCTATCCTCCCTGATTATTGTGTACTTTTTTATATTTTTATTATTATATGTATTTGTTATAATTTAATTTTTTCATAAGCGAAAATCAATCAGCGTTTTTCCGTTATTATTCCTATTCGTACTTTTGTGTCCAGTACGTTTTTTCCAGTTTTTATTTATTGTTATGTAGATATATTATTGACCTATCCCCCCAGTTATTGTAATTTTTTTTATATTTTTATGTTTATATATGTATTTGTCAAAATTAAATTTTTTGTTAAGTAAAAATTAATTAGTTTTTTCCAATTATAATTCCTCATTATTGTTCTCCATATGTTTCCAATTATTTTTCCAGTCTCTACGTTTCTTTTCCTCACCCTGCCATTGAAATCGCCTAGTATTTTTAATCTTCTTTTTATATGTTCAATTATTTCTGTCATCTGTTCCCAAAAATCTCATTTTATTTCTGACTTTTCAGTCGAAATTATTACCGTTATTCTAATTTAATCTTCTAATTCCTGTTTGATTTTTAGTATTATTTCCATGATTTAATCCAACTTCATACGTGTTTCTGATGTTGCTGTAGAGTAAAAATCCGACCGATTTTATAGCTAATTGATTTTGATCTTCTTCACTTTATAATAGTGTGTGTTGTCTATTAATTAGTTTCTTCCTTTTCCTCTCATATTTGTTTCCGTTATTTCTAAAATATCTAATTTTGTTTTTCAAATTCTTCTAGTAATTTGCGTTATATTCCATGTTCCAATCTGCCCCTTCTTATTTTTATTTCTTTTTTCCTGTCAGTTTGCGTTCTTGTCATTCGTCTTTATCTCTGCCATTGTCTCCACACTTTCTTTTCACTGTTAATTTTTTGTTGCGTTTCGTTTTTTTCTTGATTATTTTTAGAATATTTTACGTTCATTCTTTATAAATACTAGCTACAGTAAACCCTCTTAGTCTTCTTCCATTTTCTTATATCTGCCTTATTAATGGCCTTCCTTATCAATTTTGTCTAAGATTTTGTTATTTTTTTAGTTGCTTTTCTGGTCTATCACTTTTAGGTGACCTTTCTACCAATGTTGTCTTTTGACTGAAACTTCATTTTCTTCTCAATTCTCTTTAGATTTCATGTTTTCTGTACTGTAGGCTTCATGATTTATTATTAGGTTATTGTAGTGTAGATTGTGATGTCCTTTGCTCCTAGAAAACGCTATTCTTTCATCTTGTTCTTAAAGTAATTTTTTTTGTATTCTTTAGAATGTTAGTTCCTGTGTTTTAATTCATCAGTTTAATTAGTATTGTTTTTTTTCCCGTTGTGTATTTTACGATGTTCCTTGTTTCATCCTTAGGTTGTCCCAGAAATAATGGCATTAATTTTAATCAGTAGTATAACTCGCCAACATCAACAACATTTCTTATAATTTTTTCTTCTAAACCTTTTGGTTAACAAATTAAAATTGTTTGTAGAATTGACTATACCAATTTTTTTATTAATCTTGGGTCCCAACTTTTACATCACTCTCTACGCTTTTGCTTTTGCTACGCGTGTAAAAAATTGCAATTTTAGCATTAAAATAACCATCTCCAAGTCGAGATGACAATATCCAGAAAACGAAAATCACGAAAAATAGAAAAATTGCTTGTTTGTTGGACAGAATTCCGTGTATGTGTTTCTGAAATCCAATTAGGCAAGCACGGGTGCAATTCCTCGTCAAATTTTGATTCTTAGGAAACCGGCTGGACCTCACCCAAATCCGCGTCTAAGAAGGGTCCGTAAATTCCGTCCACGCTCCGAATTCTCACACGCGGAGGCAACAGATGCGGGATTTGGAAACCGCACGAAAAACTGTTAGCATTTCGCTCCGCCCTCAACAGGTGGTCAGTTGGTCTGGAAAGCGGGAAATGAACCGCTCGTCTGCAAATCGTAAATAATTTAGCAACTCTCGCCCGGAAATCTATCGGAATAAGCGGCCTGTTACTTTTTCCGATTCAATAACGCGTTTCATTGTTTGTCAAATTGGAAACACTAGTTTTAAGGTAAACAGCGCATTTTCCGACAATTCCAACTTTCCACCGCTTCTTCAATTGGCGCGCGATGGAGTGTTGGAATAATGAAAAGCCGTATTTTGCGCCCGTAATTTTCTAAAAGCAATTACGACCTCGAAAACAATTTTCCGAGCGGTGGAAATTTGCAATTTCGAGCAAACGTGTAGTAATCCTCTAAAAATGATTTTCCCGCAACTCGCGAGGGGACTGATTCGTTTAATTATGTTCTCGTCTTTGACAGGGAATCCGATACTCGGAGAAAAAAACTAATAATCCCTGTTTCCATTGTAAGTCCGGAAACACGTCGATGTTGGCTTCATTGACCTTAGGCGTTTGATCTTCTGAAACTAAATTTAATAAATTTCAAGCCGGAGCTACAGCTTCCATTGTGTTTTACTGGATAATGTGCACTGCACGCAAAATAAATTCGCTTGATTCGGTTATGGATTTGAAAATGGTGGATGCGCCGGGATTATTTTCCTCTCACCTACAAATCCCAACCAAAGGCTTATCAGCATGATTGTGTTATTCTAAAATATGTTTAGTGGCATCTTAAATCGGAATTATTTCGATATTTTTTTAAACATGGATAGAGGTAGGGAAAGTTAAGTTCTATTACTTGTAATTTTTTTGTAAATTTTATGTTTTTATTTGATCTGTTCTGTTTTTCAAAAGCTAATTAGATTTGTTTTGATAGCACGGGGAATCAAATTCAATATTTTGAATTATTCGCACTTTGTGCGGAAAAAATTGCAGAGGTAAAATTTGAATCAACTTTTTACTTTTGTACCTTCAATTTTTCAGCAAAGATATGAGATATGAAATAAAACTGCTAATTAAATCTCAAAAAATTCGAAAGAAACAAAATAAAAAATAACAAGTTGATGATATTGTAACTGAAGAGAATTTTGCTTTGGATGATGACTCAAGGTTTGAATTAGATTCTGACTATGATGAATAAGGACATTATTGTTTTTCATATTTTATTATTTTTTATGAGTTTGTACTTTGTTTTACTTTAATAAATATTATTCTACTATCCTAAAATGATTTTTTTGAGGCACAAGGGTCCTAGGCCTTTTTCAAATCTTTTTTAGGCCCTTTTTATCCTCGTTTTGGACTCTCTTTAATATTCCTTTGGGCTAATTTTACGCCCTTTTTACATACAGTTTCATTTATTTCCTTTTAAAACTTTTTATACCAGTTTTGGATTTTTTTTTATGCTTTTTTTTAAACTGTCATTTATGGAGTTTGGGCTTTTTATATATTTTTTTAGATTTTCTGCTATGTCCTTTTGTACTTGCTTTTACTCTTGATTATATCCATTTAACATTTTTATACACTTTTTATACGCTATTTAATTCCTTTTTTATACCTGTTTTGGTCTCTATTACTCTTTTTAGATAATTTTTTATAGTTTCATAAGACTCTCATTCATACCCCTATTGGACTCTTTCACACCCTTTTATTGGACTCTCCTTCATAGCTTTTTTAGATTCTCTTTCATTTTTTAAAGTGTTTATACATTTTTTAGACTTTCTCTTATACCCTTTTATTATACTTTCTTTAATACTATTTTTTAATTTTTCTTTCATATCTTTGTAAGACTCTGTTTCATACCCTTTTTAGACTCTCTTTTATAATTTTTTAAACAAAAAAAAGGGTATGCAAGCCCTTTTTAGACTCTTTTATATCCTTTTTTGGACTGTATTAATACCCGTTTGGATCCCCTTTGAGATTTTTTATGCTTTTTATGCACTATCATTTATGTCCATTTAAACTCAGTTATACCCGTTTTTAATTTTCTTTCACACTCTTGCTGGGTTTTTTATATCCTTTCTAGATTCTCTTTCATTCCCATTTTTGACTGTCTCTATTACTGTTCTTTTTCTTATTTATACCTATATAGGACTCTTTTTCATACCTTTTTTGGGACTCTTATTTCACCCTCCTTTTTTAGACCTTTTCATACATTTTTTAGACTGTATTTTATTTCGTTTTTAGAGTCTGGTTTAGACTCTCTTTCCTGCCGTTTTTATACTCTCTTTTCTGCCTTTTTTAGACTCTCTTTCCTGTCTTATTTAGACTCTCTTTCCTTGGCCTTTTTTAGACTTTCTTTCATATCCTTATTAGGTTCTGTTTCATACCTTTTTAGACTCTTTTTCACATTTTTTTCAGACTCTCACACCCATTTATAGACTATCTTTCGTATCTTTTTTAGATTCTGTTGCATGCTATTTTTAGGCTCTATTTAATTTTACACATTCATTTTTGTCTTTTTGGACTTTTTGTATCCCTTTTTAAACTTTCTTTCATATCCTTTTTAGACTCTGTTTTATGCCCTTTTCCAACAATTTTTAGACTCTCATTTATGCCCTTTGGGGGTTTTTTGTATCCTTTTTGGTCTCTCTTATTTATCCTTTTAAACTCACTTTGGATTCTTTCTAATGTTTTTTGAACTCTCTTTAATGCTCTTTTTGGCCCCTTTTTAAAACTTTTTTTGGATTATTTTTTATATTTTTTTAAACTTTCTTCAATTTCCTGATATTGACTCTCGTTTATACCCGTTTCGGACTCTCTTATACCTGTTCCTTACTTTTTTATACCTTTTTTTTATGCAATTTTTCAACTCTCTTGATACAATACATACACTTTCATGATTTTTATTGGTGTTTTAAACTTTTTTCAGTTCTATTTTTTGTGTTGAGACTCAATTCTGCAGCTCTGCGTCTGTTTCATATTCTTTCCAGTTTTCCATTTTTAAACACTTTTTCGCATTTTCTACTCACATTGTAATTTAATTCAAAGTCAACAGTCGTACTGAATTTTTTGGCGGTTTTGGTACATTTAACATTACGTGCAAGGAATTTTCTTCCTTGGTAATCATTGTATGTCGTCCAGCTAGATATGTGTGTACCATTATTAAAATAATTATTACGCACAAGCTTAATTTTTAGGTAACATGAAAGTGACAGACAGCTATAGTCAACATTTTCAAAATTGGTTTTACTTTTTCCAAAATTTAATTTGTGAAATCTTTTTTTACGGTATAACATAAATAAAATAAAATATATACAAGCATCGCTAAATCAAAAAATATAATTTCTTTCGAAAAATACAAAAATCGGCTTCTCGCGCTATTTAAAAAAATCAAGGGAACAAAATCCGGGAATATCAGGGAACAAAAAGGGGAACATCCGTTTTGCAAGAACTTCCTTATTGATGCGTTTTTTTTGACATCTTCTCGTTGAGTTTGTCGCCAAACCAAACCGGAAATCCGACCTGGCATTAAAATTCCAACCTCGCTCCGGCCTCCCCTTTCCCGACCTCGTCGAATTTAATTAAAAACTATTCAAAGCCCCGAAAGCAGCAGCCGTTAATTCGGAAACACGAAACACGAAAACTCTTCGTCGTGATTTCTCCCGTTTTATTGACTCGCATTTGTGACGGCTTGTGCGGATTCTTGGCCGGTCTAACCTGCGGCATTCAATAACAGAATGTCTCTTCTTCCGTGATCCGATGAACAGACATGGGAATTGGATAGCGCCCTTCAGCCGAGCCGGGATTTAACGATTTCTAATAGATTTGTGAGGGCGGCGGAGCGCGAGCGGGAAAATTCCTGTTGGAGGATTGCGACCGTCCGACTGCTCTTCCTTCGTCCTCTCCTCGGGCTTCGATTGATTTGCTTCAAAGGATCAGGCGGGATTTACTCCCAACTGCTTCCGGACGCGATTTTCATGACACGAAACGTCACATCCTCCATAATTTCGGGGCCGAATTCTAGCGAGCTTTCCTCTTGTTCCAGGGAGCTTCTTCCAGCTTAGTAGTAAAGTTTGCCGACACCGAAAAGGAACGCCAATTGAGACGCATGCAGCAGATGGCCGGAAACATGAGTCTTCTCAATCCCTTCGTGTTCAACCAGTTCGGAGCTTACGGAGCTTACGCACAGGTAAAAGCTCGCAATTTAGCGTCCGTTGGGTTTTTTCATGGGTTTTTCAGCAACAGGCAGCTTTGATGGCTGCCGCCACCGCACCAGGAACCTACATCAGCCCCATGACGGCTCTGGCAACACAAATTCCTCACGCAACACTAAACGGAATGGCAAACTCCGTAGTGCCGCCCACTTCAGGTGAGCACAATCTCCGGTAGTCGTTGTAGTTTCATAATATTTTTTTCTGAGACCAGACGTGGGTGTAGGTGCTGGGTCGGGCCAGCCAGTGAACGGAACCATCCCCAGCTTGCCTTCGCCGACGATGCCCACTTTTAACATGGCTGCGCAAACGCCCAACGGACAACCTGGAGGAACCGAAGCCGTCTACACAAACGGAATCCCGCAGACGTACCCTGCACGTATGTATCTTTAAAATTTTCAAGGCAGATTGTCGAACTGGACCAATATAATCGTTCGTCAGTCTGCCTCCCATTTCTTCATCCAATCGTGTATCAAGGGACTGAGTTAATTGAAATGTAGATGCGCTACATCTGTCCATTCCAGCGCAAGGATTGCCCAACGGGGAAGCGGCGCTTCAACACGCAGCGTACCCCGGAATGCAACCTTATCCAGGAGTCGGTAAGTCGAGGAGATCCCGAGGGATCGATGAGATTGAATGTTGACGGTGTACATTATAGATGTAATCGGTGTAGCTTGGTATCACCTATTATTGTTCGATGTTACACGGACATGTTCGATGTTGTCGCTTTACATATACAAGAACGACATTTTTTGGGGTGGGACTGTGGGCGGTTTGACTCTTGAAACGTGAAACGAAATGGGGCACCAATTCCAAAAAAATATAAAATTTTACCCGGCACCTCCACCAAAATTGTCGTCCACGAAAATGTGCCGTTACATTTTTAAATCATCACACATTAAACAATTAAGAATGTAAATCATATAATTAAATAAAAGTGTTTTATAATTTCCATCAAATTTGTATTGTGCATCGCTTAGTTATGATGTCAATTTAACAGTCAATCGTGTAAAATTGAATAATTATTATTAATCACAAATCTTGTAAACTTGTAAATTGATAGTGCAAACGTTTGAAACAGATGTCGAGAATAATTTTAAAAATTCTGTTTGCCATCCGCATAAGTGTAAGAATAACAAACACTTTTAATTGAAGGGGTCAGAAGCAAAAGGATTCAAGTGACAAATTAAGCAAAGTACGTATTTGCACACTAAAAATTAAAAGCAACTTCACATGATGTGATTTTTCACACTAGTCATTCGTTCTTGGTGGGAAAAAATCGCACTGTAAAAATTGGAATCAACTTTTTACTTTTGTACCTCCAATTTACCTGACTCTTTGCCGCACGAAAACAAAACTGCTAATAAAGTCTCACGAAATTAAAAAAAAAACAAAAAAAAAGTTGATGGAGCACCAAATCCAAAAAATTATAAAATTTTACCCGGCACCTCCACCAAAATTGTCGTCCACGAAAATGTGCCGTTACATTTTTAAATCATCACCAATTAAATAATTAGGTATGGAAAAGATATAATTAAGTAATTTCCGGGACTGGAGCAAACATTTTTTTACAATTTCCATCAAATTTGTTTTGTGCATCGCTTAGTTATGATGTCAATTTAACAGTCGATCTTGTAAAATTGAATTATTATTATTAATCATAAGTCTTGTAAACTTGTAAATTGATAGTGGAAATGTTTGGAACAGATGTCGAGTATAATTTTAAAAATTATGTTTGCCATCCGCATAAGTGTAAGAATAACAAACACTTTTAATTGAAGGGGTCAGAAGCAAAAGGATTCAAGTGACAAATTAAGCAAAGTACGTATTTGCACACTAAAAATTAAAAGCAACTTCACATGATGTGATTTTTCACACTAGTCATTCGTTCTTGGTGGGAAAAAATCGCACTGTAAAAATTGGAATCAACTTTTTACTTTTGTACCTCCAATTTACCTGACTCTTTGCCGCACGAAAACAAAACTGCTAATAAAGTCACAGGAAATTAAAAAAAAAACAAAAAAAAAGTTGATGGGGCACCAAATCCAAAAAATTATAAAATTTTACCCGGCACCTCCACCAAAATTGTCGTCCACGAAAATGTGCCGTTACATTTTTAAATAATCACAAATTAAATAATTATGTATGGAAACGATATAATTAAGTAATTTCCGGGACTGGAGCAAACATTTTTTTACAATTTCCATCAAATTTGTTTTGTGCATCGCTTAGTTATGATGTCAATTTAACAGTCGATCTTGTAACATTGAATAATTATTATTAATCATAAGTCTTGTAAACTTGTAAATTGATAGTGGAAACGTTTGAAACAGATGTCGAGAATAATTTTTAAAAATCTATTTGCCATCCGAATAAGTGTAAGAATAACAAACACTTTTAATTGAAGGGGTCAGAGCAAAATGATTCGAGTGACAAACAAAGACAAATTAAGCAAAGTACGTATTTGCACACTAAAAATTAAAAGCAACTGTACATGATGTGATTTTTCACACGAGTCATTCGTACTTGGTGGGAAAAAAATCACACTGTAAAAATTTGAATCAACTTTTTACTTTTGTACCTCCAATTTACCGTGAGTCTTTGCCGCACGAAAACAAAACTGCTAATAAAGTCTCAGGAAATTAAAAAAAAACAAATAAAAATCTAAAGTTGATAAAGTTGAAGTTGATGGGGCACCAATTCCAAAAAATTATAAAGTTTTAACCGGCACCTCCACCAAAATTATCGTCCACAAAAATGTGCTGTTACATTTCTAAATCATCACACATTAAATAATTAAGTATGGAAATGATAACATGAAGCCATTTCCGGGACCGGAACAAAAATGTATTTATAATTTCCACCAAATTTGTGTTGTGCTTAGTTATGACGTGAATTTAACAGTCACTGTTATAAAATCGAAAATATGTTTTCATCAATCATAAATCTTGTGTACTTATAATTTGATAGTGGAAAAGTTTGAAACAGATTTCGCAAATCATTTTAAAAATTTTCATCTTCAAAATTCTGTTTGCCATTCCCATAAGTGCAACAGTAACAACAACTTTTAATTGAAGGGGCCAGAAGCAAAAGGATTCAAGTGATTCAAGAAAAATTAAGCAAAGTACGTATTTGCACACTAAAAATTAAAAGCTACTTCACATTATGTGATTTTCCACACGAGTCATTCGTACTTGGTGGGAAAAAAATAGCACTGTAAAAATTTGAATCAACATTTTAATTTTGTACCTCCAATTTACCGTGAGTTTTTGTCGCACGAAAACAAAACTGCTAATAAAATCACAGAAAATTCAAAAGAAACCAAGTAAAAAATCATAAGTTGATAGTATTGCAACTGAATAAAATGTTGATTTGAATGACTCAAGGGTTGAATTAGATTCTGGCCATGATGAATAAGGACATTGTTGTTTTCCATATTGTATGATTTAATATGAGTTTGTACTTTCTTCTACCTTAATAAAATATTATTCTACTATCCGAAAATGATGCAAGTGATTTTTTGGAGGCACAAAGGTCCTAGAGATTTTTCAAATCCTTTTTAGGTCCTTTTTTATACTTGTTTTGTATTCTCTTTAATGTCCCTTGAACTCTTATTATGTTCTTGTAACACTTTCATTTATATCCTTTTAAAACTTCCACCAAAATTGTCATTCACAAAAATGTGCCATTTTCGGGACTGGAACAAAAATGTTTTTATAATTTCCACCAAATTTGTGTTGTGCATTCGCTTAGTTATGGTGTCAATTTATCAGTCAATCTTATAAAATTGTAAAAAATTTATTAATCATAAATAAATTGATAGTGGAAAAGTTTGTAACAGATTTCGAGAATAATTTTAGAAATTTTATAAAACCTAAAAAATCATGTGGAATCAGGCAATCAGATCAAAAGTATTTATTAAAAGCGTGCAAAAAACGGGGATTCTTTAAAAGGCATGGAATCCAGGTTTTGTTATATTTTTTACAGTTTGGCGTATCATCGCTTTTGACAGAAACTGTCTATTTAATTGGAATGTGTTTGAAAAGAAAAATATCTTAGATTACGAGAGATTAATTAACTACGAATTTCTACCACTCAATCATTTGCAAAACGATTCCATGGCCAAATCCGAGAGTTATCGTTTCAATTTGGTAGCCTAACTTTATCACACATAAGTACTAATTGTTAAATATTATTTTATCGTATAAGAGATTATGGAGAACGTATTTTTAGGAGGGGGTCATGACTGTTAAAAGTTGTCCGAAGCTTCCACCATTTTTGACTTTTTCTAAAACTTTTTTTTACTTAAAAGAAATTGTTGGTTGATGGATGACGGATGACCAACTCGTTTTTTTTTTCACCATTTTGCTAAATAAATTGTATGAAAAAAATTTTCCATTTATTTAGTTATTGCAATTCAACAACTTATATTTTTTAACAAATCAGCAGTTTTTGAAGATTAACCATTTGACAATTAAAATGAAGCAAGATTTGCAAATAACTTAAACAAATGGGAAGATGAAGCTTTACGATAAGAAATAATCAACTTTTCAGGCAACAAGATCAAAAAAATTAGGAGCGTTTTTTTTGGCCATGGAATCTAAGTTTTGTTCAATTTTTTTACAGTGTTTTTTGCAATATTAATTGTATTGTTGACATTTCCAATAACTTATCTTAAGAAATTGTACCAAAATATGATTTTACGATTGCATCAACCAACTTTGTGTTGTCAAGGTTATAAAATCTAAAAAATTATATAATCTAAACTACATATTTTTGTACGAAACACTTTTTTCGCATTTCTCTGTCTTTGGGTAAAAACGTCCTACACTGTAAATCATTTTCAAGGAGAATCCATGTCTTCTAAAAACTTTTATTGCCAAATTTGTTTTCTTGCCTTAATCGTTTAATAATTTTTCAGCTTTATGCTTTATCTTACAAATAAAAAACCAAAGTACATTGTCATTATTACTTGAGTTATAAGTTGCAGGACACTTTCATTATTGCTAAAATTTCTAATTAAAAATAGAAATAAGCAGAAAGGAATCAGAAACACAATTTCCTACATTTCTCAAATTGGATCCCACTGATTTTGTGTTTGTTTCATTTGCTCATTTCAGTTTAGGAGCAAGTACTTTAACTTTATTTTATTTTAACAGTTCAACTTAACCTATTACCGAGTAGTTAAATTAAATACATTTGTGTTATGTAGAAATTAAACTTAAATTACAATTAGTAAAAGAAGCAATAATCACTAAAAATGCATTAAACAAAGAAAAATTCAAAGAAAAAAATTGTATATAATTTTGAAGTATATTAGAGTACTAATTAGTATATATAATTTTCATCATTTAAAAATTGTTCAAATTAGGATAAAAATTAAAATAATAATTCAAAGCGCAATTAACAAAAAACGATTTGTAAATATTACTTTTATCGTTTAACAGATTTTGGAAAACGCTTTTTTAAGAAAAGGGACATGAGGTTCAAAATTTTCCCGGCGCCTCCACCATTTTTGACTTTTCCAAAAACGTAAATTTTACTGAAACAAAACGTTTATTTTAAGAAATTTGAACAAAAATATCATTCGCAACCATCAGATTTAAAAAATTTAAACCAACTTATCTTGTTGGAGGTAAAAAAATTAAAAATAGTTATAAAATTTAAAATTGAAAAAGTGCCCCATTTTGAGATCGCGTCATCGCTTCGTAAATAACATCTCCCTAAGTCGGTGGAATTTTTGAGCAACCCCGGTGCAGGGTTACTGAAAAATGCATTAGTAGATGCAAACTGAGGCACGTGTGGTTGCATCGATGGAAGTCTGGGTGTGATTTGTTTATATTTGTCGGCAGCTTACCCCGCGGTTTATGGCCAATTCCCGCAGGCCATTCCCCAACCTATGTCAGCAGTTGCTCCTGCACAAAGGGAAGGTAAGATATCAAACGCTCACGTAAACATTAATTAACTCTAAAATTAGAACTCCCAATGCCCCTTCTGCAAACGAAGCCAATAAAACGTGTTTTAATGTATCCCCGTAAATTTGTGTACCAATTACACACATCTAAATGTTTCAACTCTAACTATGATGTTGTTGCATTCCTCTTACTATCGAAATCTTTGTGTTCGATGTTTTATGATTTTTTTATACACGTGCACTGTATGCCCAAACCTCGCCTCTATCTATCTCTTTGTTTTGGTGTTGTATGAAGTGTGCAGACTTAGACGAAATAACGGTCCCTTTGGTTCATTGTAAACACACCGAAATTTCTAGGTAGTATCGCAATATCACGTATTGTATTTACATACGTAAAAAGCGGCGCTCACACACAAGAACCAGTCAACGGTTATGTTGACTCACGCAACGATTCATTTCTTTTTCGACTCAGGCTGCTCCATCTCCGGACCTGAAGGCTGCAACCTCTTTATCTACCACTTACCTCAAGAATTCGGCGATGCTGAACTCATGCAGATGTTCCTGCCGTTCGGAAACGTCATCAGCTCGAAGGTGTTCATTGATCGTGCCACTAATCAGAGCAAATGCTTCGGTGAGTACCTAAATGCATATAGTGGAAATTTGCCCGGCGCCTCCGCCAAAATTGTTTTTTCAATTTTTGAATTTGCACAGGGTTTGTGTCGTTTGACAACCCGGCTAGTGCCCAAGCAGCCATCCAAGCCATGAACGGCTTCCAAATTGGAATGAAGCGACTCAAGGTGCAGCTAAAGAGGCCCAAGGACGCCAACAGGCCCTACTAACCTCGGCCCTCAGCAGTCGAGCCATTAGTATACTAACCCACCACACACACACAAACCATAGAAATAAGAGCATGCCTGGCGCATTTCACCCTCACAGACAGACGAAGAAAGCACCCCGGCCGCGCCTTCCGCCCCTTTTCTCGAGAAATTCCAAATGGGCTGTGATTAAATAACAAATCAGTGTTTGATTGTACAGGCCGTTTTGTCTTCTCGTTCGCGATTTTTGAGACGTCTATACTCTTAACTATCTGTCGTGTGTGTATGTTAATCTGTAAATCGAAGAGGGACGGGGGCGCTCGTCAGTCCAGGTGCCAAATTCTCCCCAGGTATGACTCCTGTGATGCTACGCTAGTCACAGATCGGGGGCGCTCGGTTTATACTTAACTTAAATAGCGTAATATTTCTACTAAACTTAAGTGACATAATCTTTACAAAGTACCAAGTATATATTAAACATGTAAATTCCTAGGGGTAGCGGTTTAGGTTAGCCAAAGAGTGGTCGCGACGCAAAGTATAGTCATTATCGATCTTAGAACAATACGTTCGCGATTTATGAATTTTATCTAATCTATAAGTTTATATATATAGATATATATTATATATATCAAAATGCAAATTGTGCGTTTTCGCCAAATAGTTGTTGAGAAGTTAGTTGACGCTTCGAGGACCTTTTAACGGTCCTCTGGCAAGCCGGCAAAGAGACTGGAGCATTTAGAAGAAAAAAGCTCGGCTGGCCACTCTAGTCAAATTATCCAGCCCTCAGGCTGCGGATTCTAGTTAATATGATTAGAATTAATTTAGTCCTAAGACATATATTTAGTGAACATATATAATATTTATTGAATCTAATGTATTTAGACATACGACTACTTTTATTGGTTGTTTATTTATTGTGTACCTATTTGTTTTTATTTATTTCGTTCGGCTGAGATACTATCGTGCAATATTAACAGAACGACTGATACACGTTATTGTGAATTAATTTTCGGTTTTCTTACATGTTTCTTATACAAATCGCTTTTAATCTAATCTACGTTTCTCTCTATTTTCGTATCGTCGACGACTCGCTAACTACCGCAGACGACTTGTGCAATGATTAATTTAAACACGACCGGGAATTTGATGCCGTCAATTTGAAATTCATTTTTACACACAAAATTTAATTTAACATTAACATAATTGCAGCAACGGCTCCGAAATGGTAATTTGTTGGCCCGGCGCATCCACCAAAATGCAAATATTATTTTATACAAATATTACACGAGTGTAATTTGTTTTAAATTTCGAGTTGCTGCACGTTTTTCGTGGCTGTGCTTTAAATTAATTCAATAATTATTTATTTATTATGGATTTATTAAACTGGAAAATTAGAAAATACATATTTCACACAAATTTCTGTAAATGTGTTTGGCATATGTCGAATCATTATTTCAATCCACTTGGCTTCTGTTCTTACAGGTAAACTTTAATTAGTGGCCGAGTGTATTCATCAAAAACGTTTCATTGCAGTTAAGATTTTGCTATCCCGGCGCATCCACCAAAAAGCAGGTCTAGGCTTATTTTTATTACTTCTATTTTTACTAATACCAGATGCATTGGACACTTCTTAAATTGCTATTGTAGAAGCTTACGAGTTGATCGAGGAGCAACACAATTTAACTCCGATTACTGACTGCAATTGGACAAGAAAATTTTTGACCAAAAACCTAAATCTGCGCTAGATTTCTTGTTAGTTGTAGTTCTGTTGCTCTTACGATTACTTTGATACGTCTTAAATTTGCTTACAGCTTACGAGTTGCTAGAAGAAGAATACAGTTTAATTTAAATTACTAGTCCGGCGCATCCACCAAAATACTTTATTATCGTCGTATTTTTGCCATTTTCCATTTTAGCTTTCAAAGCTTGAGAAAACTTCAAATTTAATTTGTGCAATTGGAAAATATTAAAATGTTGCCAATTTTGCTACTCGGGCGCATCCACCAACAAATTAAATTTGGGCTAAGCTTTTTTTATTTCTTCTGTTTTCACTAATATTACATGTATTGGACACTTGTTATATTCCTATTACGGAAACTTGTGAATTGGTCGAGGAAAAACATTTCATTTGAATTACTTACTAATTGCAATTCATAAAAAAGCATTTTCCACCAGAAAACTAAATCTGGGCTAGACTTGTTATTTCTTCTGATCTTACTGTTATATTCAATGATACAATGATTTAAATTAATTATAACGAATAATAACCCATTGTGCTTGTATTTTTTTACTGCGGTTGGTACATGAAGTGGATAAAATACTGAAAATTTTGCTATTTTGCGTTTCACCAAAAAACATAACAAAATGCAGGCTGGACTTTTTGTTATTTCTTCGAATTGCTTTAGGAAACTCACAATTCAGATAAATTTTTGCCTAAATTGGTACATGGAACAAAAGTCATTAAAATTTTAAAATTTTTGCTAACCAGGCGCATTCACCAAAAAATAAAATACAAATTTTTATTATTTTTTGTGGTCTCCCTATTATATGTTTTGACATTTGCCATTTTAAAAGTTTACAAATTGCTTGAGGAAACTAACAATTTAATTTCAATTACTGACTAAATTCTTAGAAATATGAATAATATTGCTATACTGGCGCTTCCATCAAAAAGACAAAATGCGGGATAAGCTTATTTTTACTTGGTCTGTTTTACTGGACACTTCTTAAATTTCTGTTATAGAAGCTGAAGGAAAAGCACAATTTAACTTCAATTACTAATTGCAATAGATTCAAAAAATATCCGACTAAAAAACTAAATCTGGGTCAGACTTTTTGTTATTTCTTCTGGTCTAGTACGGTTTTGGCCATATACAAATTTACGAGCTGTTTAAAGAAGAATACAGTTTAATTTTAATTACTAGCCCGGCGCATCCACCAAAAACATTTAATTGCAGTTTTGTTTTTCTAACTGTAACATGCACATAGAAGATTAACTAATTGGAGTGATGAGAATTTTGCTATCCCGGCGCATCCTCCAAAAAAAAACTAATTGCGTGCTATGCTTTTTTTATTATTGTTGTTTTTACTAATATTAGATGCGTTACATATTTTCTTTCAAATTTTCTATTATAGTTAGAAGCTTTACAAACACAATTTAATTTTAATTACTGGTTGCAAATGGTTGAAGGAAACCAAGCGCCAACAAAAACCAACAAAACTACATCTGGGCTAGACTTATTATTTCTTGTGTTTTTACTATTTTAATAAGTTTGATACGTTTTAAATTAACCAATATAGTGGTAGTGGAAGTTGAATATTTTGCATTCAGCAAAAAACAAACAAAAATCGGGACTTTTATTTATTTTGTTCTGTTCTCGTAAATATTGACATTTCAGAAGCTTAGAAGTGGCTTGAGAAAACTACGTTACAGCTACATTAATATAATACATGAAATATGAAGTTTAAAATTTTGCTGTCCCGGCGCATCCACCAAAAAACCCAGACTTGACTTGTTTTTATTTTCCCGGTTCTCAGTAATATTGTATGTGTTTGTTTTCCTTGAGGAACCTAAATGCAATTGGAAGTGATTGAAATGTTGAGAATTTTGCTATCCCGGCGCATCCACCAAAAAATTCAAATTTAATATAAATATAGTATGCGTTCGATACGTCTTAACTTTGTCATTTCAGAAGCTTTAGAGTTGCTAGAGAAACAACGCTTGCCCGGCGCATCCACCAAAACCCTTTATAACTGTTAGAATGTTGGAAATGTTGCCGAAACGGCTTATGATTTATTTTGATTTTGTTATTAAACAACATTCGGTGCATAGTTGCCGAAGTGTACGACTTGCGGTGTCAAATTCTTGTTTCGTGAAAACTGCGGTAGTTTCTGCGGGTCGTCCTCGTAGTTGTAGTGCATTCCACGCTTGCTAATGACATTCCTTCGGCGCTGGAACAATTAGAATTTTTACGTACTTATCAGAACGGGAGGGTGGCAGCTTCCGAGAAATTTCAAAGAACCGAGACTTACCCTTACCAACCGAACAAATCGGGCACGAATTACGAAAACACATCCCCCACAAAATCAAGGCCTCCTCACTGATCGTTCTCAGGAAACCAACTCTCTTCGATTTTCCTCTTTGCATGCCTTTTTGCTAGTTTTTATTGTTGAGCGTCTTGAGCATTATACATACATAATTATAATATTATACACGTAAAAACCATGAAACTGTAATTACTATATAAATATTTATATGACGATATTTATATACATATACATATGTGGTGGTGGAGGACTGCGGAGGCCTTTTGGTACCGGTGGGTCTCACTGTCTAGTCTAATTCGTTATGAAAATATGGTCTCCCCAATCAGGCAAGAGCGGATAATAATCAATCTCTAAACGCAGCGAAGTGATTCTAGGATACAGGGTATGTTTTTGCAATTATTTGTGTAAAACTGTTTCTCATCGTGAGAGGGCGGTCATCGTGTTTCTATTAGTGTATGTATTCATCGTTCCGCAAGGGCGAAAAGTGCGCACCCTCGCTAACACAACCATCTCATCCCATGCTGTATATATAATGGGGTCCATTCGATTGCACCGTTTCATACAAAACGTATGGTCCTTTCGTGTACCTGTCAAGGGATGTCCTCGATCGCGCCCCTTCCCCGCCCCATCGAGGCCCCGCCTCCGGCCCCGCCCGATTTGTATAAACTAGCGCGTGTTCGTTATTGTAGAGTGTACATAAAACGATTTTAATAAATTTACAAAGAAATCATATATTTTTCTACTTTGCGAAATTGAACCCTCGGGGGTACATATCTCTTTGCCAAAATTCATGCGTTCTTTTCGGTGTTGTGTGTACATAACTTGAAGAAAGACAACGGTCGAGTTGGGGGCGTGGCGAGGGGCGGGTGGGGGTGCGACTGCGTCCATTCAACATTTTTAGATGTGCTGAAGTCACGGAATCGGTTTATATAATAGCCCACACGCATCCACTCACTCATCATCGTATATTTTAGCTACGAGTAGAGATAGGGGATAGTCTAGTCATAATTTATAACGTGTATGGCATTTAGGGTTGAGCATACGGAACCAAGGCGGTACTCATACTCGAAATTGCATAGTCTGAATCTTTGCCAATCTTCGCTTGTTTTTCACCCAACACCTTTCGATGCTGGGACCAAGTTTAAGTTTTCTTCAGCTTCGGACCCAGACTAGTCAAATCCAGTCATTTGATGATTTGTAATATATAGTTGTTGCAACGTTATTTATTTATTTATTAATTTATTACATACTTACTTACTACTACTACTAGTATTATCATTATTAATTTGTTTATTTGTCGTTGAGCTTTCGAAGCTTTCGCTTTAATCCCCTTGCGTTGCGGACGGACGCAACAACAACGAGGGGGCGGTAAAGCGCAGGACCTACGCTTGTATACAGTATTACGCGTTAGATAAATGCAGGAGAAGGGTGAGAGTACCCATTTTTATCATATTCGGACGAATCTCCATCAATTATATAAGATAATCCAAGCCATACTCTGTTGCATGTCAGTTTTATTACATTTTACACAAGAATTATATATTATATATAATAAAATTAAAATTATTAATTACATAATATTATTATATGATATAGTAGATAATTGAATTAATATTTATAACCTGCTAAACTTGTAATACGATAATGTAAAAAACATATGAGTAAATTAGACAATGAATGCGTGAAATGAAAAAAAAATCCGTGTATGAAATTCATCATGTTTTTTGTTGTTTTACACTCTCCGTCAATTTTGCTGGTCTATTTTGCATTGCGCATTTCTCTTGCAGTCACCGAGAACTCTTATTTTTACAACAATGTTTAATATATCAGGATAATGTAATATACATATTATATATTTCGTATTTTGACATAAGGATCGCAGTCCAATTATTTATATGACAAACTATCAGCGACATGACCGAGCGGATGTAACTCTAGACAGCTCAAACTTTACATAATCCATTCGATGATGAAAAGGAGAACAAACGTCATGTCACTTCTTATTAATTATTATTATTGTATTTATAACTAACTTTTGACCGGGCGGGCCCGAACCGGGACCGCCGCTTCTCTCTTTACAATTATGATTCTGCGACTTTTAGTGGGGCGCGGAATCGGTTCGGGCCCGTTTCGGGAAGCTATCCAGTTCATATGAAACTTTATAAAAGAATTATAAATTAATAAAGTTAAATATAATGCATATCTAGATTGTGTTTTATTATTTACACTCCCACGTACTAAACATGAAATTATTGATAGTGTACAACTGGTGTCTACACTACCATTCGGAACGTCCCTTAGAGTTCGAATTTGCATTGGTCAATTTTGGCCCCTCCCACGACCACGCCCCAAAACACACAAATTTTACTTTTTATTTTAATTTTGCGTTTGTGCAAAATGCCTATACTATACCCTATATAAACCCTTTTCTGTGACAAAAAGTGATCAAGAATATTTAAATTTTATAAATTCGTTGTTTACAACTATTATTTGGGAAGCAAGGAATTACTTTTTACATAAGAAAGTTTTGGACCGTTCCGGGTCGAATATAACCCTGTATATTTATGATATTTGGAAAGGAAAATAAATCGAATAAATGTATTACTGGCTATATTTCCAAAAATTACATTTCTACATTGCAAACTCGTCTTTTCTTCTCCTCCGTTCAGCATTGGTTCACATTCTTTCCAATTTTCTCTTGCCATTTATTTTTTCCATTCTCCTCTTGTCATCTCTTATAACTCAACCAATCTTCGTACAGTCAAAATCTGCCCTTTCCGAAAAATGGTGGTTTGGCCAGAGTGGAATGCATATTTCATAAACCTCTAACGAATAGATGAGTGAGCTCAGAAAAAAATTAAGTGCTTATCGAGGAAAAAAAATCTCTGAAGACAAAAACACTGAAAAACTGTCGAAAAAAATGCCAAAGCTTGAAAAGAAAGCCTCTCTACAAGTACACAAAATCGTTCGGCTCCAAATCAGGAAATAACGATGAGATAACTTCTGAATTCTGATCTAGTTCGAAATATTAAAAATAATGATTCAATCAAATAAGGATTTCAAACCCTAGATATTCAATTTTTACTTTTAAGATTTACAATATTTTACTTTTCGTTTGAAATTTAAAATCTCTCTTATTTCTAACTTGTTTTTTAAAATATGGCACCTGAGGTTCTGCCTTTAATTTTTAATTTAGAATTGTACCGAAAAACATTTAGTAGAATAGAGTTGTGCCCCCTTTTTTTATGCAGCAACATATACCGGGTGACTCTAAATGATTGACTTAAATTTAGGTAATTGGCAACAGTGAAGAATTGGTACCAGATTAACTGTCGTCGTGATTTATGTCTATTAACTTTTCAGGTTAGAATATTGTTGTCAAAAATTGTAACTTATACTGAATAAACGAAAAGTGACAAATAAAGTAGAAAATGGTTACAGCGAGTGATCGAATAGAATTTCCAGTTGTAAAAACCATTTTGAAAACAATTCTATTATGGGCATTTTAAAATTAAACTGTATTTTGGCATAGCGCCACCTATCTGTTTAATTAAAACCGGTTTTTGTACACAGCGCCATCTGTTGACTATTCGTTTAATAAAAGCGTTATCTATTGACGTCTCTCATCATTCATTGTGAGCAGTATTATTTGCACGGGTCATTTTGGTCATAAGGTATATTGACAATCTGATTAACTCACATCTCCCACTTCAGGAGCACTTTCTATGCGAATTATTCGCATGAGCTAATAATTGCAGGAGTTACCATTTTTAGTGTTCATGTGTAAATTTATTTCTCATAGATAACATTCTGATATTAAAACATACTTTGGCGTTTCATAATCCTACACACTGCAAGGACCTCCAAGGCACACAAAAAATACGTATTGCATTCCCATACTTTCATTGTTCATGTATAAATCTATATATATTTTATAGTTTTAAAATTCCGGCGCCTCATAATCCTACACAATGCAAAACCTTCAAGGCACACAAAAACTATGTATTTCATTCTGATTCAAATAAGCTCCTCAACAAACTGCAAGAACAAGCTTCACTTTTGCCACAATTTTACATAAAGCCACAAAACAACATATACAGCGAGACCCCATAAAATTTATTAAAAATACGTTGTAGAACTGTAAACAATCGTCACTTCTTGCGCCTGAGCCTCAACGTTCTTCTGATTTTAACAATCTGCTCCTTTTCCAGGTACTTTTTTAGATAAACGTCAAACCTCGGCTCCTTGCTCAACACTTTGTAGAGCCTCTCCGCCAGTCCCCTAATCAATTAATTTCGTAATTACCAAACCAAAAGTTGCAACTACCTAGTCTCAAGGTTTCTGTCTTCGAGCAACCTGGCCATGTTCACGACGATCCTCTTCCTCGTGAACTCGTTGTTGTTGGGATTGAATATCGAGTCGGGTCCGGCGATCACAACAGCGCAGATCAACAACCGAACGGTGGCGCACCTCACCAACGGGTTCTTGTGCCCGGGGCCGGTGTTGCACAACGCCCTAACGGCGTTGAACGTGGAAATGTGCGTGACCATGCAGTCCAGTGCCAAATTCGCCTGCTGCCTTATGAACTTGTTAAAATCGGCGGTCTTCTGCAGGAGGATGTCGACAATGGCGTCGAACTCCGGCCTTCTGGTGTCTTTGACATACTCAAAGAGCGGTCCGGCGGCTTGGCACGAAGTCCTGCACACATGCGACCTTTGACTCTTCAGTAGCTCAATCAACCGCTGATAGATCGTAGTCATGTAGTCTTGGATCAGCTCCAGGTCCACGATTCGGCAGAGCTCTACAATATCGGCAAGGCCGCGGAGCGACATCCTCCTGGAACGATGTTATTTGTATGAATCCCTGTCAAAATGCGTCAGCCCGAGTTAAACACGTGCTTTTTGGTTTTTATTTAATTACAAAAAAACCGCACGGAATATAGAAAAATCCTCTCTTAGCGTTTATTATAGGCACATGAGGCACCCGTGTCTAAAATTTCAAGTCGCTAGCCCTCGCGGTTTGGGCGCTGCCTTGATTATGAATCAGCGAATGAGTGAGTCAGTGAAGACACAAATAATAATATGAAGAGTTGTACCAGTCGGGGTCGCGCAACTTGCTGACTGCAATGCAGACGCTGCGGTCTGATGGTCCCATATTTGCTAGAACTTCCTAAAACTGATTCTTGTACAAGTCGCTTGTTGGTTACTGCGAGTTGTCTTACTTCCGACATCTTTAAGCTTAACTCGCTCTTGGACAAGTCCTTCAGCTCTTGAAGTCTTGTATTGCTCATGCGCGTAGTGGAGTCGCTCTTGCTTTCGTCGATGTATGGAACTTTTCTTAGCGACTCCACGCGTTTGTAGTCTCCGCACGGTTTAGGGCTTGTAGAGCGTCCCCGTTGTATTGCAGGAATTAAATAGTTCGTACTTTGGATTTCCTCGAGTTTGCTTTTAATGCGACTGGCTGCAGTGGAGCACATGAACGTGTTTTGGCAATTGGTAACACGACTGACATGACCGAAAGAGTTATCTGGGAGGTCCAGAGACTTGCAGCTGCTTCGCGTCGTTCGTCGCTGAGTACCTCTTGGCGAAGCCTTCGACTCTTGAATTTCTTTGATGTAGTTGGGATGGAAGTAGCTCTCAACGAAGGAGCGGCTCCTCACGTCCGAGCGTTTGAAGCAAGTTACAAGTTCGGGAGGTTTGATTCGGCCGCTGTTCTTCTCAAGAAACGTCAACGTGAGCGGTTTGTCCAAAACGGTATTCTTTTGGTAAGTGAAGTCTTCTTCGTGGCAAGAGCCGTCGAGGGTGTAATCGGAGAGGTGATTGGTACCGGGATAGTTTTGCAAAGACAAGTTGAGATCTCTAGGACTCGCGGCGAGGCTGTCTGGAGACATTTCTCCCTTCTCCATTTGCGCCAACTGCAAGATAGTTTTGCTGGTCTGTGTGCTAGACTCGCTCACCGCTTTTTTACTCTTAGGCTTTCGACGCAACAGCTTCTCGTTGAAGTAAAGGACTTCCGGGTCTTTGCTCACGCACGACGACAGCGACGACGACCTGAAGTTAACCGCTTGAGGAATTGTCGGTTGGTGATGGTCGGTTTTGAAGACGTTGCACGAAAAAATCGCTTTTTTTTGGTAGTTCACGTTTCTGCAGTTCGAATCGATGTTGTTATACATTGTCTACTGGTTTAACGATTTTGATGTTAACGGCTCGAATTGGTTGACACTGACAGGTGTCAGAATCGACTTTGCAGGAGTAATTGTGGAGGCACGGAGAGTCCAGAGACAAGAATTTCGTAACGGATGGGTTTTTAACATAGAACAGAAGTGTTTGTCTCGGAGAATTGTTTTTTCCGGGCCATTACTTAGCCCGTGAAATTGTGACGTTACGAAAGCTGACAGATATGAACGGAAGATGAAACTAAATGTAAAAAAATTACAAATAAACATAGAAACTAAACGACTTGGCAGTTTCAAACAAGGTATAATATGCTATACAGAGTAACCGGTTCAATAGAAGTTTTCTAACAATTTTCATAATTTTCAAACCGAGTGATCGAGCTTTTTTCAATTATTTTATGTTCGGTTATGCCGGAGGTGACTACTCACTTTCGTATTTCAAATCAAATGACATATATTTTTTATTGCCTGCTTGAATTTTGCACTATATTCTGAGCTAATTACTTATGTTCAACCGTTTCTGAAATTTTTAATTTTTTGTGTAAAATTATCGGTATTTGTTGTACGATATTTAATGCCTAATGCAAGAATGTGAAACCGCTATTCTCGATCATTGAGATTTCCAAAAATATCACTTTGTAAAAAATTATACAAGGGCCGTCCAAGAAAGCATCTTCAATTTACAAATGTTCAAAGGCTAAAAAGTCAATTTTTTACTATCAGATGCGGTGTGTTTTTTTAAAGCTCGTATCGTTGCTTTTATTATTATTAAAAATAAAAGTTTCATTTGCCGATTATGATGCCTGCTGATCGTAAAAATTTACAAGCAACGGCCATACCACATTGGTATACCAGTTCTCGTCCGATCACTGAAGTCAAGCAATGTCGGGCGCGGTTAGTACTTGGATGGGTGACCGCTTGGGAACACCGCGTGTCGTTGCTTTTTATTATTATTAAATATAAAAGTTTTATTTGCAGATTATGATGCCTGCTGATCGTAAAAAAGCTTTTGCTTGGGATTTTCGGGTTGCTCAGGAAGCTTTTGCTCGGGATTTTCGGGTTGCTCAGGAAGCTTTTGCTCGGGATTTTCGGGTTGCTCAGGAAGCTTTTGCTCGGGATTTTCGGGTGGCTCAGGAAGCTTTTGCTTAAAATTTTCGGGTTGCTCAGGAAGCTTTTGCTCGGGATTTTCGGGTTGCTCAGGAAGCTTTTGCTCGGGATTTTCGGGTTGTTCAGGAAGCTTTTGCTCGAGATTTTTGGGTTGCTCAGGAAGCTTTTGCTAGGGATTTTCGGGTTGCTCAGGAAGCTTTTGCCTAGAGTTTTCGGGTTGCTCAGGAAGCTTTTGCTCGGGATTTTCGGGTTGCTCAGGAAGCTTTTGCTCGGGATTTTTGGGTTGCTCAGGAAGCTTTTGCTCGGGATTTTCGGGTGGCTCAGGAAGCTTTTGCTTAAAATTTTCGGGTTGCTCAGGAAGCTTTTGCTCGGGATTTTCGGGTTGCTCAGGAAGCTTTTGCTCGGGATTTTTGGGTGGCTCAGGAAGCTTTTGCTTAAAATTTTCGGGTTGCTCAGGAAGCTTTTGCTCGGGATTTTCGGGTTGCTCAGGAAGCTTTTGCTCGGGATTTTCCGGTTGCTCAGGAAGCTTTTGTTTGGGATTTTCGGATTGCTCAGGAGGCTTTTGTTCGGAATTTTTGGGTGGCTCAGGAAGCTTTTGCTTAGAATTTTTGGGTTGCTCAGGAAGCTTTTGCTCGGGATTTTCTGGTTGCTCAGGAAGCTTTTGCTCGGGATTTTCGGGTGGCTCAGGAAGCTTTTGCTCGGGATTTTCGGGTTGCTCAGGAAGCTTTTGCTTAGAATATTCGGGTTGCTCAGGAAGCTTTTGCTCGGGATTTTCGGGTTGCTCAGGAAGCTTTTGCTTGGGATTTTCGGGTTGCTCAGGAAGCATTTGCTCGGGATTTTCGGGTGGCTCAGAAAGCTTTTGCTTAAAATTTTCGGGTTGCTCAGGAAGCTTTTGCTCGGGATTTTCGGGTTGCTCAGGAAGCTTTTGCTCGGGATTTTCGGGTTGCTCAGGAAGCTTTTGCTCGGGATTTTCGGGTGGCTCAGGAAGCTTTTGCTTAAAATTTTCGGGTTGCTCAGGAAGCTTTTGCTCGGGATTTTCGGGTTGCTCAGGAAGCTTTTGCTCGGGATTTTCGGGTTGCTCAGGAAGCTTTTGCTCGAGATTTTTGGGTTGCTCAGGAAGCTTTTGCTAGGGATTTTCGGGTTGCTCAGGAAGCTTTTGCCTAGAGTTTTCGGGTTGCTCAGGAAGCTTTTGCTCGGGATTTTCGGGTTGCTCAGGAAGCTTTTGCTCGGGATTTTTGGGTTGCTCAGGAAGCTTTTGCTCGGGATTTTCGGGTGGCTCAGGAAGCTTTTGCTTAAAATTTTCGGGTTGCTCAGGAAGCTTTTGCTCGGGATTTTCGGGTTGCTCAGGAAGCTTTTGCTCGGGATTTTCGGGTGGCTCAGGAAGCTTTTGCTTAAAATTTTCGGGTTGCTCAGGAAGCTTTTGCTCGGGATTTTCGGGTTGCTCAGGAAGCTTTTGCTCGGGATTTTTGGGTGGCTCAGGAAGCTTTTGCTTAAAATTTTCGGGTTGCTCAGGAAGCTTTTGCTCGGGATTTTCGGGTTGCTCAGGAAGCTTTTGCTCGGGATTTTCCGGTTGCTCAGGAAGCTTTTGTTTGGGATTTTCGGATTGCTCAGGAGGCTTTTGTTCGGAATTTTTGGGTGGCTCAGGAAGCTTTTGCTTAGAATTTTTGGGTTGCTCAGGAAGCTTTTGCTCGGGATTTTCTGGTTGCTCAGGAAGCTTTTGCTCGGGATTTTCGGGTGGCTCAGGAAGCTTTTGCTCGGGATTTTCGGGTTGCTCAGGAAGCTTTTGCTTAGAATATTCGGGTTGCTCAGGAAGCTTTTGCTCGGGATTTTCGGGTTGCTCAGGAAGCTTTTGCTTGGGATTTTCGGGTTGCTCAGGAAGCATTTGCTCGGGATTTTCGGGTGGCTCAGAAAGCTTTTGCTTAAAATTTTCGGGTTGCTC
This sequence comes from Eledona agricola, assembly GCA_964023215.1. Taxonomy (NCBI): domain Eukaryota; kingdom Metazoa; phylum Arthropoda; class Insecta; order Coleoptera; family Tenebrionidae; genus Eledona; species Eledona agricola. The sequence goes on from OZ026861.1 coordinate 6,243,404, forward strand.
AGGAAGCTTTTGCTCGGGATTTTCGGGTTGCTCAGGAAGCTTTTGCTCGGGATTTTCGGGTTGCTCAGGAAGCTTTTGCTCGGGATTTTCGGGTGGCTCAGGAAGCTTTTGCTTAAAATTTTCGGGTTGCTCAGGAAGCTTTTGCTCGGGATTTTCGGGTTGCTCAGGAAGCTTTTGCTCGGGATTTTCGGGTTGCTCAGGAAGCTTTTGCTCGAGATTTTTGGGTTGCTCAGGAAGCTTTTGCTAGGGATTTTCGGGTTGCTCAGGAAGCTTTTGCCTAGAGTTTTCGGGTTGCTCAGGAAGCTTTTGCTCGGGATTTTCGGGTTGCTCAGGAAGCTTTTGCTCGGGATTTTTGGGTTGCTCAGGAAGCTTTTGCTCGGGATTTTCGGGTGGCTCAGGAAGCTTTTGCTTAAAATTTTCGGGTTGCTCAGGAAGCTTTTGCTCGGGATTTTCGGGTTGCTCAGGAAGCTTTTGCTCGGGATTTTCGGGTGGCTCAGGAAGCTTTTGCTTAAAATTTTCGGGTTGCTCAGGAAGCTTTTGCTCGGGATTTTCGGGTTGCTCCCCAGGTAGCAACACACCGTCATTTTGACGTCATTTTTTGGGCATCAGTTACGTCGAAATGACCAAGCATATGTCGTTATTATGACGAAAAAATGACGGGTAAATGTCACAGCCCAGCGACGTCATCTTTTTGCGTATAAATGACGTGATACTTGTGACGTCAAATTGACGTGATACGTGTGACGTTAAATTGACATTTTTTTAACGACGTAACTAAGACGTCATGTTTCTACGTATGTATGACGTGTGCGTGTGACGTCTAATTTACAATTTTACTGACGTAACTAAGACGTTCCTCAATTATGGAACAGGTCAGGTCAGGTCAAGTTTCAATTTCATATAGGCATAAGATTAATTTTTGAAAACTGTTTCACAAAGTATATAATTTGTGGTTGAAATAAGACTCAAAAATAATATGTTCATACTGTATTATAAATTACATTTAATATTCCTATAACATATCAAAAAAAAATTGAAACTAAAGCGCTGGAAAACAGTGGTTCTTAGACTAAATTAAAATTCTAAGACAGTCATCTTGTTTTATGCAATTGTAAAAAACAAAGTATGTAATCAATTTATAACACGCAGCAAATATGAATTAAGTTTACTGGTTTCATAAAATACCCTGCATACAGAATACAAAGACCAAGTTTCTTCATTTACATCTTCTTCGCCTAGAAAAGCTTTGACATATTGTTTCTAGTCTTTGTACGGAGACCAATAAATACGCTTCTTGTGTGGAGTAAACCACTTAGAATATAGTCGAAAGCCCATCACCGACACATTCCTGAAAATCAACCACGGCGTACATGATAATCTATATTTATATTATGATAATAGATTATCGTTTAAAACTACTGTTTTATCTCACCGACAGCATAAACTCACCTTAAATTTCTGAAGAAAATAACACCGAACAATGATCCACGTACAAACACAAACACCAGAACAAGAATGAAATGAAAATTGAAAAATAATTAGTGACCTAAGGCAAAAAATAGCTTACAAAGGCGACACCCAGCCAAAAAGGGGTTACACACCTCAAGGAAAGTATTTCCTATTAAACTTTATGAATTAATCACACGGTTGTCTATTTAGCTATTTTTGTTGTTAAAAATTACAATTTGAAGCTTCACTTAAACAAACTTTTAATGAAAAAACTGCTGCAAATACAATAGGTCACAAAAGTCAATATGTGTTATTCGCATCTATGGAAACCAACAAAAAAACCTAACCATCTTGATTAACGAAACATTGTCCACCACCACCATGAATTTTCTGCTATTTTAGTGTAAAATTAAAGTATTTCGGTTTCATTACATTACTAAAAATAACTAATTGGCTGACTTATATGCTGTACAACTGTTTTTTATTGTTAAAGATCGAGTTCAATATGCACTAACGACCAAAGTTTTTCTCATTATAATATGACTGAAATTAATTTTTTAAATACTGGATGATGAATACTAACATTAAAAGTATAATTTTTCACAATTTAACCTACTATAAGTATATTAAACTAAATTTAAACTATGGTTTTGTTCTAGACGTCAAAATAACGAAACAGGGACGTCATTAAATCGTGGTAAAATCGTCGACCTAAAATAGACGTCAAAATGACGTGATTTAGTTTACGTGAAAAATACGTTGCAATTGTGACGGCATAAAGACGTGAATTTTAGGTTAAATGACGTCTATCGACGAAAGTCACCTAAAATAGACGTCATTATGACGTACTTCTGCTACCTGGGTCAGGAAGCTTTTGCTCGGGATTTTCCGGTTGCTCAGGAAGCTTTTGTTTGGGATTTTCGGATTGCTCAGGAGGCTTTTGTTCGGAATTTTTGGGTGGCTCAGGAAGCTTTTGCTTAGAATTTTTGGGTTGCTCAGGAAGCTTTTGCTCGGGATTTTCTGGTTGCTCAGGAAGCTTTTGCTCGGGATTTTCGGGTGGCTCAGGAAGCTTTTGCTCGGGATTTTCGGGTTGCTCAGGAAGCTTTTGCTTAGAATATTCGGGTTGCTCAGGAAGCTTTTGCTCGGGATTTTCGGGTTGCTCAGGAAGCTTTTGCTTGGGATTTTCGGGTTGCTCAGGAAGCATTTGCTCGGGATTTTCGGGTTGCTCAGAAAGCTTTTGCTTAGAATATTCGGGTTGCTCAGGAAGCTTTTGCTCGGGATTTTCGGGTTGCTCAGGAAGCTTTTGCTTGGGATTTTCGGGTTGCTCAGGAAGCTTTTGCTCGGGATTTTCGGGTTGCTCAGAAAGCTTTTGCTTAAAATTTTCGGGTTGCTCAGGAAGCTTTTGCTCGAGATTTTCTGGTTGCTCAGGAAGCTTTTGCTCGGGATTTTCGGGTTGCTCAGGAAGCTTTTGCTTGGGATTTTCGGGTTGCTCAGGAAGCTTTTGCTCGGGACTTTCGGGTGGCTCAGGAAGCTTTTGCTCGGGATTTTCGGGTTGCTCAGGAAGCTTTTGCTCGGGATTTTCGGGTTGCTCAGGAAGCTTTTGCTTGGTATTTTTGGGTTGCTCAGGAAGCTTTTGCTCGGGACTTTCGGGTGGCTCAGGAAGCTTTTGCTCGGGATTTTCGGGTGGCACAGGAAGCTTTTGCTCGGGATTTTCGGGTTGCTCAGGAAGCTTTTGCTCGGGATTTTCGGGTTGCTCAGGAAGCTTTTGCTCGGGATTTTCCGGTTGCTCAGGAAGCTTTTGTTTGGGATTTTCGGATTGCTCAGGAGGCTTTTGTTCGGAATTTTCGGGTGGCTCAGGAAGCTTTTGCTTAGAATTTTTGGGTTGCTCAGGAAGCTTTTGCTCGGGATTTTCTGGTTGCTCAGGAAGCTTTTGCTCGGGATTTTCGGGTGGCTCAGGAAGCTTTTGCTCGGGATTTTCGGGTTGCTCAAGAAGCTTTTGCTTAGAATATTCGGGTTGCTCAGGAAGCTTTTGCTCGGGATTTTCGGGTTGCTCAGGAAGCTTTTGCTTGGGATTTTCGGGTGGCTCAGAAAGCTTTTGCTTAAAATTTTCGGGTTGCTCAGGAAGCTTTTGCTCGAGATTTTCTGGTTGCTCAGGAAGCTTTTGCTCGGGATTTTCGGGTTGCTCAGGAAGCTTTTGCTTGGGATTTTCGGGTTGCTCAGGAAGCTTTTGCTCGGGACTTTCGGGTGGCTCAGGAAGCTTTTGCTCGGGATTTTCGGGTGGCACAGGAAGCTTTTGCTCGGGATTTTCGGGTTGCTCAGGAAGCTTTTGCTTGGTATTTTTGGGTTGCTCAGGAAGCTTTTGCTTGGTATTTTCGTTGTGCTCAGGAAGCTTTTGCTCGGGATTTTCGGGTTGCTCAGGAAGCTTTTGCTTAGAATATTCGGGTTGCTCAGGAAGCTTTTGCTCGGGATTTTCGGGTGGCTCAGGAAGCTTTTGCTCGGGATTTTCGGGTTGCTCAGGAAGCTTTTGCTTGGTATTTTCGGGTTGCTCAGGAAGCTTTTGCTCGGGATTTTCGGGTGGCTCAGGAAGCTTTTGCTCGGGATTTTCGGGTTGCTCAAGAAGCTTTTGCTTAGAATATTCGGGTTGCTCAGGAAGCTTTTGCTCGGGATTTTCGGGTTGCTCAGGAAGCTTTTGCTTGGGATTTTCGGGTTGCTCAGGAAGCATTTGCTCGGGATTTTCGGGTGGCTCAGAAAGCTTTTGCTTAAAATTTTCGGGTTGCTCAGGAAGCTTTTGCTCGAGATTTTCTGGTTGCTCAGGAAGCTTTTGCTCGGGATTTTCGGGTTGCTCAGGAAGCTTTTGCTTGGGATTTTCGGGTTGCTCAGGAAGCTTTTGCTCGGGACTTTCGGGTGGCTCAGGAAGCTTTTGCTCGGGATTTTCGGGTGGCACAGGAAGCTTTTGCTCGGGATTTTCGGGTTGCTCAGGAAGCTTTTGCTTGGTATTTTTGGGTTGCTCAGGAAGCTTTTGCTTGGTATTTTCGTTGTGCTCAGGAAGCTTTTGCTCGGGATTTTCGGGTTGCTCAGGAAGCTATTGCACACGATTTTCGGGTGGCTCAGGAAGCTTTAGCTCGAAATTTTCGGGTTGCTCAGGAAGCTTTTGCTCAGGATTTTCTGGTTGCTCAGGAAGCTTTTGCTCGGGATTTTCGGGTTGCTCAGGAAGCTTTTGCTTGGGATTTTCGGGTTGCTCAGGAAGCTTTTGCTCGGGACTTTCGGGTGGCTCAGGAAGCTTTTGCTCGGGATTTTCGGGTTGCTCAGGAAGCTTTTGCTCGGGATTTTCGGGTTGCTCAGGAAGCTTTTGCTTGGGATTTTCGGGTTGCTCAGGAAGCTTTTGCTCGGGATTTTTGGGTTGCTCAGGAAGCTTTTGCTTGGGATTTTCGGGTTGCTCAGGAAGCTTTTGCTCGGGACTTTCGGGTGGCTCAGGAAGCTTTTGCTCGGGATTTTCGGGTGGCTCAGGAAGCTTTAGCTCGAAATTTTCGGGTTGCTCAGGAAGCTTTTGCTCAGGATTTTCTGGTTGCTCAGGAAGCTTTTGCTCGGGATTTTCGGGTTGCTCAGGAAGCTTTTGCTTGGGATTTTCGGGTTGCTCAGGAAGCTTTTGCTCGGGACTTTCGGGTGGCTCAGGAAGCTTTTGCTCGGGATTTTCGGGTTGCTCAGGAAGCTTTTGCTCGGGATTTTCGGGTTGCTCAGGAAGCTTTTGCTTGGGATTTTCGGGTTGCTCAGGAAGCTTTTGCTCGGGATTTTTGGGTTGCTCAGGAAGCTTTTGCTTGGGATTTTCGGGTTGCTCAGGAAGCTTTTGCTCGGGACTTTCGGGTGGCTCAGGAAGCTTTTGCTCGGGATTTTCGGGTGGCTCAGGAAGCTTTAGCTCGAAATTTTCGGGTTGCTCAGGAAGCTTTTGCTCAGGATTTTCTGGTTGCTCAGGAAGCTTTTGCTCGGGATTTTCGGGTTGCTCAGGAAGCTTTTGCTTGGGATTTTCGGGTTGCTCAGGAAGCTTTTGCTCGGGACTTTCTGGTGGCTCAGGAAGCTTTTGCTCGGGATTTTCGGGTTGCTCAGGAAGCTTTTGCTCGGGATTTTCGGGTTGCTCAGGAAGCTTTTGCTTGGGATTTTCTGGTTGCTCAGGAAGCTTTTGCTCGCGATTTTCGGGTTGCTCAGGAAGCTTTTGCTTGGGATTTTCGGGTTGCTCAGGAAGCTTTTGCTCGGGACTTTCGGGTGGCTCAGGAAGCTTTTGCTCGGGATTTTCGGGTTGCTCAGGAAGCTTTTGCTCGGGATTTTGGGGTTGCTCAGGAAGCTTTTGCTTAGAATTTTCGGGTTGCTCAGGAAGCTTTTGCTCGGGATTTTCGGGTGGCTCAGGAAGCTTTTGCTCGGGATTTTCGGGTTGCTCAGGAAGCTTTTGCTTGGGATTTTCGGGTTGCTCAGGAAGCTTTTGCTCGGGATTTTCGGGTTGCTCAGGAAGCTTTTGCTTGGGATTTTCGGGTTGCTTAGGAAGATTTTGCTCGGGATTTACGGGTTGCTCTGGAAGCTTTTGCTCGGGATTTTCGGGTGGCTCAGGAAGCTTTTGCTCGGGATTTTCGGGTTGCTCAGGAAGCTTTTGCTTGGGATTTTCGGGTTGCTTAGGAAGATTTTGCTCGGGATTTACGGGTTGCTCTGGAAGCTTTTGCTCGGGATTTTCGGGTGGCTCAGGAAGCTTTTGCTCGGGATTTTCGGGTTGCTCAGGAAGCTTTTGCTCGGGATTTTCGGGTGGCTCAGGAAGCTTTTGCTCGGGATTTTCGGGTTGCTCAGGAAGCTTTTGCTTGGGATTTTCGGGTTGCTTAGGAAGATTTTGCTCGGGATTTACGGGTTGCTCTGGAAGCTTTTGCTTGGGATTTTCGGGTGGCTCAGGAAGCTTTTGCTCGGGATTTTCGGGTTGCTCAGGAAGCTTTTGCTTGGGATTTTCGGGTTGCTTAGGAAGATTTTGCTCGGGATTTTCGGGTTGCTCAGGAAGCTTTTGCTCGGGATTTTCGGGTGGCTCAGGAAGCTTTTGCTCGGGATTTTCGGGTTGCTCAGGAAGCTTTTGCTCGGGATTTTCGGGTGGCTCAGGAAGCTTTTGCTCGGGATTTTCGGGTTGCTCAGGAAGCTTTTGCTTGGGATTTTCGGGTTGCTTAGGAAGATTTTGCTCGGGATTTACGGGTTGCTCTGGAAGCTTTTGCTCGGGATTTTCGGGTGGCTCAGGAAGCTTTTGCTCGGGATTTTCGGGTTGCTCAGGAAGCTTTTGCTCGGGATTTTCGGGTGGCTCAGGAAGCTTTTGCTTAAAATTTTCGGGTTGCTCAGGAAGCTTTTGCTCGAGATTTTCTGGTTGCTCAGGAAGCTTTTGCTCGGGATTTTCAGGTTGCTCAGGAAGCTTTTGCACACGATTTTCGGGTGGCTCAGGAAGCTTTAGCTCGAAATTTTCGGGTTGCTCAGGAAGCTTTTGCTCAGGATTTTCTGGTTGCTCAGGAAGCTTTTGCTCGGGATTTTCGGGTTGCTCAGGAAGCTTTTGCTTGGGATTTTCGGGTTGCTCAGGAAGCTTTTGCTCGGGACTTTCGGGGGGCTCAGGAAGCTTTTGCTTGGGATTTTCGGGTTGCTCAGGAAGCTTTTGCTCGGGATTTTCGGGTGGCTCAGGAAGCTTTTGCTCGGGATTTTCGGGTTGCTCAGGAAGCTTTTGCTCGGGACTTTCGGGTGGCTCAGGAAGCTTTTGCTCGGGATTTTCGGGTTGCTCAGGAAGCTTTTGCTCGGGACTTTCGGGTGGCTCAGGAAGCTTTTGCTCGGGATTTTCGGGTTACACAGGAAGCTTTTGCTCGGGATTTTCGGGTTGCTAAGGAAGCTTTTGCTTGGTATTTTCGGGTTGCTCAGGAAGCTTTTGCTCGGGATTTTCGGGTGGCTCAGGAAGCTTTTGCTCGAGATTTTCGGGTTGCTCAGGAAGCTTTTGCTCGGGATTTTCGGGTTGCTCAGGAAGCTTTTGCTTGGGATTTTCGGGTTGCTCAGGAAGCTTTTGCTCGGGATTTTCGGGTGGCTCAGGAAGCTTTTGCTTAGAATTTTCGGGTTGCTCAGGAAGCTTTTGCTCGAGATTTTCTGGTTGCTCAGGAAGCTTTTGCTCGGGATTTTCAGGTTGCTCAGGAAGCTATTGCACACGATTTTCGGGTGGCTCAGGAAGCTTTAGCTCGAAATTTTCGGGTTGCTCAGGAAGCTTTTGCTCAGGATTTTCTGGTTGCTCAGGAAGCTTTTGCTCGGGATTTTCGGGTTGCTCAGGAAGCTTTTGCTTGGGATTTTCGGGTTGCTCAGGAAGCTTTTGCTCGGGACTTTCGGGTGGCTCAGGAAGCTTTTGCTCGGGATTTTCGGGTTGCTCAGGAAGCTTTTGCTCGGGATTTTCGGGTTGCTCAGGAAGCTTTTGCTTGGGATTTTCGGGTTGCTCAGGAAGCTTTTGCTCGGGATTTTTGGGTTGCTCAGGAAGCTTTTGCTTGGGATTTTCGGGTTGCTCAGGAAGCTTTTGCTCGGGACTTTCGGGTGGCTCAGGAAGCTTTTGCTCGGGATTTTCGGGTGGCTCAGGAAGCTTTAGCTCGAAATTTTCGGGTTGCTCAGGAAGCTTTTGCTCAGGATTTTCTGGTTGCTCAGGAAGCTTTTGCTCGGGATTTTCGGGTTGCTCAGGAAGCTTTTGCTTGGGATTTTCGGGTTGCTCAGGAAGCTTTTGCTCGGGACTTTCGGGTGGCTCAGGAAGCTTTTGCTCGGGATTTTCGGGTTGCTCAGGAAGCTTTTGCTCGGGATTTTCGGGTTGCTCAGGAAGCTTTTGCTTGGGATTTTCTGGTTGCTCAGGAAGCTTTTGCTCGCGATTTTCGGGTTGCTCAGGAAGCTTTTGCTTGGGATTTTCGGGTTGCTCAGGAAGCTTTTGCTCGGGACTTTCGGGTGGCTCAGGAAGCTTTTGCTCGGGATTTTCGGGTTGCTCAGGAAGCTTTTGCTCGGGATTTTGGGGTTGCTCAGGAAGCTTTTGCTTAGAATTTTCGGGTTGCTCAGGAAGCTTTTGCTCGGGATTTTCGGGTGGCTCAGGAAGCTTTTGCTCGGGATTTTCGGGTTGCTCAGGAAGCTTTTGCTCGGGATTTTCGGGTTGCTCAGGAAGCTTTTGCTTGGGATTTTCGGGTTGCTCAGGAAGCTTTTGCTCGGGATTTTCGGGTGGCTCAGGAAGCTTTTGCTCGGGATTTTCGGGTTGCTCAGGAAGCTTTTGCTTGGGATTTTCGGGTTGCTTAGGAAGATTTTGCTCGGGATTTACGGGTTGCTCTGGAAGCTTTTGCTCGGGATTTTCGGGTGGCTCAGGAAGCTTTTGCTCGGGATTTTCGGGTTGCTCAGGAAGCTTTTGCTCGGGATTTTCGGGTGGCTCAGGAAGCTTTTGCTTAAAATTTTCGGGTTGCTCAGGAAGCTTTTGCTCGAGAGTTTCTGGTTGCTCAGGAAGCTTTTGCTCGGGATTTTCAGGTTGCTCAGGAAGCTTTTGCACACGATTTTCGGGTGGCTCAGGAAGCTTTAGCTCGAAATTTTCGGGTTGCTCAGGAAGCTTTTGCTCAGGATTTTCTGGTTGCTCAGGAAGCTTTTGCTCGGGATTTTCGGGTTGCTCAGGAAGCTTTTGCTTGGGATTTTCGGGTTGCTCAGGAAGCTTTTGCTCGGGACTTTCGGGGGGCTCAGGAAGCTTTTGCTTGGGATTTTCGGGTTGCTCAGGAGGCTTTTGCTCGGGATTTTCGGGTTGCTCAGGAAGCTTTTGCTTGGTATTTTCGGGTGGCTCAGGAAGCTTTTGCTCAGGATTTTCTGGTTGCTCAGGAAGCTTTTGCTCGGGATTTTCGGGTTGCTCAGGAAGCTTTTGCTTGGGATTTTCGGGTTGCTCAGGAAGCTTTTGCTCGGGACTTTCGGGGGGCTCAGGAAGCTTTTGCTTGGGATTTTCGGGTTGCTCAGGAAGCTTTTGCTCGGGATTTTCGGGTGGCTCAGGAAGCTTTTGCTCGAGATTTTCGGGTTGCTCAGGAAGCTTTTGCTCGGGATTTTCGGGTTGCTCAGGAAGCTTTTGCTCGGGATTTTCGGGTTGCTCAGGAAGCTTTTGCTTGGTATTTTCGGGTGGCTCAGGAAGCTTTTGCTCGGGATTTTCGGGTTGCTCACGAAGCTTTTGCTCGGGACTTTCGGGTGGCTCAGGAAGCTTTTGCTCGGGATTTTCGGGTTACACAGGAAGCTTTTGCTCGGGATTTTCGGGTTGCTCAGGAAGCTTTTGCTTGGTATTTTCGGGTTGCTCAGGAAGCTTTTGCTCGGGATTTTCGGGTGGCTCAGGAAGCTTTTGCTCGAGATTTTCGGGTTGCTCAGGAAGCTTTTGCTCGGGATTTTCGGGTTGCTCAGGAAGCTTTTGCTTGGGATTTTCTGGTTGCTCAGGAAGCTTTTGCTCGGGATTTTCGGGTTGCTCAGGAAGCTTTTGCTCGAGATTTTCGGGTTGCTCAGGAAGCTTTTGCTCGGGATTTTCGGGTGGCTCAGGAAGCTTTTGCTCGAGATTTTCGGGTTGCTCAGGAAGCTTTTGCTCAGGATTTTCTGGTTGCTCAGGAAGCTTTTGCTCGGGATTTTCGGGTTGCTCAGGAAGCTTTTGCTTGGTATTTTCGGGTGGCTCAGGAAGCTTTTGCTCGAGATTTTCGGGTTGCTCAGGAAGCTTTTGCTCGGGATTTTCGGGTTGCTCAGGAAGCTTTTGCTTGGGATTTTCGGGTTGCTCAGGAAGCTTTTGCTCGGGATTTTCGGGTGGCTCAGGAAGCTTTTGCTCGGGATTTTCGGGTTGCTCAGGAAGCTTTTGCTTGGGATTTTCGGGTTGCTTAGGAAGATTTTGCTCGGGATTTACGGGTTGCTCTGGAAGCTTTTGCTTGGAATTTTCGGGTTGCTCAGGAAGCTTTTGCTTGGGATTTTCGGGTTGCTTAGGAAGATTTTGCTCGGGATTTACGGGTTGCTCTGGAAGCTTTTGCTCGGGAGTTTCGGGTGGCTCAGGAAGCTTTTGCTCGGGATTTTCGGGTTGCTCAGGAAGCTTTTGCTCGGGATTTTCGGGTGGCTCAGGAAGCTTTTGCTTAAAATTTTCGGGTTGCTCAGGAAGCTTTTGCTCGAGATTTTCTGGTTGCTCAGGAAGCTTTTGCTCGGGATTTTCAGGTTGCTCAGGAAGCTTTTGCACACGATTTTCGGGTGGCTCAGGAAGCTTTAGCTCGAAATTTTCGGGTTGCTCAGGAAGCTTTTGCTCAGGATTTTCTGGTTGCTCAGGAAGCTTTTGCTCGGGATTTTCGGGTTGCTCAGGAAGCTTTTGCTTGGGATTTTCGGGTTGCTCAGGAAGCTTTTGCTCGGGACTTTCGGGGGGCTCAGGAAGCTTTTGCTCGGGATTTTTGGGTTGCTCAGGAAGCTTTTGCTCGGGATTTTCGGGTTGCTCAGGAAGCTTTTGCTTGGGATTTTCGGGTTGCTCAGGAAGCTTTTGCTCGGGATTTTCGGGTGGCTCAGGAAGCTTTTGCTCGGGATTTTCGGGTTGCTCAGGAAGCTTTTGCTCGGGACTTTCGGGTTGCTCAGGAAGCTTTTGCTCGGGATTTTCGGGTGGCTCAGGAAGCTTTTGCTCGGGATTTTCGGGTTGCTCAGGAAGCTTTTGCTCGGGACTTTCGGGTGGCTCAGGAAGCTTTTGCTCGGGATTTTCGGGTTACACAGGAAGCTTTTGCTCGGGATTTTCGGGTTGCTCAGGAAGCTTTTGCTTGGTATTTTCGGGTTGCTCAGGAAGCTTTTGCTCGGGATTTTCGGGTGGCTCAGGAAGCTTTTGCTCCAGATTTTCGGGTTGTTCAGGAAGCTTTTGCTCGGGATTTTCGGGTTGCTCAGGAAGCTTTTGCTTGGGATTTTCGGGTTGCTCAGGAAGCTTTTGCTCGGGATTTTCGGGTTGCTCAGGAAGCTTTTGCTTGGGATTTTCGGGTTGCTCAGGAAGCTTTTGCTCGGGATTTTCGGGTGGCTCAGGAAGCTTTTGCTCGAGATTTTCGGGTTGCTCAGGAAGCTTTTGCTCGGGATTTTCGGGTTGCTCAGGAAGCTTTTGCTTGGGATTTTCGGGTTGCTCAGGAAGCTTTTGCTCGGGATTTTCGGGTTGCTCAGGAAGCTTTTGCTCGGGATTTTCGGGTTGCTCAGGAAGCTTTTGCTTGGTATTTTCGGGTTGCTCAGGAAGCTTTTGCTCGGGATTTTCGGGTGGCTCAGGAAGCTTTTGCTCGAGATTTTCGGGTTGCTCAGGAAGCTTTTGCTCGGGATTTTCGGGTTGCTCAGGAAGCTTTTGCTTGGGATTTTCGGGTTGCTCAGGAAGCTTTTGCTCGGGATTTTCGGGTGGCTCAGGAAGCTTTTGCTCTGGATTTTTGGGTTGCTCAGGAAGCTTTTGTTTGGAATTTTCGGGTTGCTCAGGAAGCTTTTGCTCGGGATTTTCGGGTGGCTCAGGAAGCTTTTGCTTGGGATTTTCGGGTTGCTCAGGAAGCTTTTGCTCGGGACTTTCGGGTGGCTCAGGAAGCTTTTGCTCGGGATTTTTGGGTTGCTCAGGAAGCTTTTGCTCGGGATTTTCGGGTTGCTCAGGAAGCTTTTGCTTGGGATTTTCGGGTTGCTCAGGAAGCTTTTGCTCGGGATTTTCGGGTGGCTCAGGAAGCTTTTGCTCGGGATTTTCGGGTTGCTCAGGAAGCTTTTGCTTGGGATTTTCGGGTTGCTCAGGAAGCTTTTGCTCGGGATTTTCGGGTGGCTCAGGAAGCTTTTGCTTAAAATTTTCGGGTTGCTCAGGAAGCTTTTGCTCGAGATTTTCTGGTTGCTCAGGAAGCTTTTGCTCGGGATTTTCAGGTTGCTCAGGAAGCTTTTGCACACGATTTTCGGGTGGCTCAGGAAGCTTTAGCTCGAGATTTTCGGGTTGCTCAGGAAGCTTTTGCTCAGGATTTTCTGGTTGCTCAGGAAGCTTTTGCTCGGGATTTTCGGGTTGCTCAGGAAGCTTTTGCTTGGGATTTTCGGGTTGCTCAGGAAGCTTTTGCTCGAGATTTTCTGGTTGCTCAGGAAGCTTTTGCTCGGGATTTTCTGGTTGCTCAGGAAGCTTTTGCTCGGGATTTTCAGGTTGCTCAGGAAGCTTTTGCACACGATTTTCGGGTGGCTCAGGAAGCTTTAGCTCGAGATTTTCGGGTTGCTCAGGAAGCTTTTGCTCAGGATTTTCTGGTTGCTCAGGAAGCTTTTGCTCGGGATTTTCGGGTTACACAGGAAGCTTTTGCTCGGGATTTTCGGGTTGCTCAGGAAGCTTTTGCTTGGTATTTTCGGGTTGCTCAGGAAGCTTTTGCTCGGGATTTTCGGGTTGCTCAGGAAGCTTTTGCTTGGGATTTTCGGGTTGCTCAGGAAGCTTTTGCTCGGGATTTTCGGGTGGCTCAGGAAGCTTTTGCTCGGGATTTTCGGGTTGCTCAGGAAGCTTTTGCTTGGGATTTTCGGGTTGCTCAGGAAGCTTTTGCTCGAGATTTTCTGGTTGCTCAGGAAGCTTTTGCTCGGGATTTTCTGGTTGCTCAGGAAGCTTTTGCTCGGGATTTTCAGGTTGCTCAGGAAGCTTTTGCACACGATTTTCGGGTGGCTCAGGAAGCTTTAGCTCGAGATTTTCGGGTTGCTCAGGAAGCTTTTGCTCAGGATTTTCTGGTTGCTCAGGAAGCTTTTGCTCGGGATTTTCGGGTTGCTCAGGAAGCTTTTGCTTGGGATTTTCGGGTTGCTCAGGAAGCTTTTGCTCGAGATTTTCTGGTTGCTCAGGAAGCTTTTGCTCGGGATTTTCTGGTTGCTCAGGAAGCTTTTGCTCGGGATTTTCAGGTTGCTCAGGAAGCTTTTGCACACGATTTTCGGGTGGCTCAGGAAGCTTTAGCTCGAGATTTTCGGGTTGCTCAGGAAGCTTTTGCTCAGGATTTTCTGGTTGCTCAGGAAGCTTTTGCTCGGGATTTTCGGGTTACACAGGAAGCTTTTGCTCGGGATTTTCGGGTTGCTCAGGAAGCTTTTGCTTGGTATTTTCGGGTTGCTCAGGAAGCTTTTGCTCGGGATTTTCGGGTTGCTCAGGAAGCTTTTGCTTGGGATTTTCGGGTTGCTCAGGAAGCTTTTGCTCGGGATTTTCGGGTGGCTCAGGAAGCTTTTGCTCGGGATTTTCGGGTTGCTCAGGAAGCTTTTGCTTGGGATTTTCGGGTTGCTCAGGAAGCTTTTGCTCGGGATTTTCGGGTGGCTCAGGAAGCTTTTGCTTAAAATTTTCGGGTTGCTCAGGAAGCTTTTGCTCGAGATTTTCTGGTTGCTCAGGAAGCTTTTGCTCGGGATTTTCAGGTTGCTCAGGAAGCTTTTGCACACGATTTTCGGGTGGCTCAGGAAGCTTTAGCTCGAGATTTTCGGGTTGCTCAGGAAGCTTTTGCTCAGGATTTTCTGGTTGCTCAGGAAGCTTTTGCTCGGGATTTTCGGGTTGCTCAGGAAGCTTTTGCTTGGGATTTTCGGGTTGCTCAGGAAGCTTTTGCTCGAGATTTTCTGGTTGCTCAGGAAGCTTTTGCTCGGGATTTTCTGGTTGCTCAGGAAGCTTTTGCTCGGGATTTTCAGGTTGCTCAGGAAGCTTTTGCACACGATTTTCGGGTGGCTCAGGAAGCTTTAGCTCGAGATTTTCGGGTTGCTCAGGAAGCTTTTGCTCAGGATTTTCTGGTTGCTCAGGAAGCTTTTGCTCGGGATTTTCGGGTTGCTCAGGAAGCTTTTGCTTGGGATTTTCGGGTTGCTCAGGAAGCTTTTGCTCGAGATTTTCTGGTTGCTCAGGAAGCTTTTGCTCGGGATTTTCTGGTTGCTCAGGAAGCTTTTGTTCGGGATTTTCAGGTTGCTCAGGAAGCTTTTGCACACGATTTTCGGGTGGCTCAGGAAGCTTTAGCTCGAGATTTTCGGGTTGCTCAGGAAGCTTTTGCTCAGGATTTTCTGGTTGCTCAGGAAGCTTTTGCTCGGGATTTTCGGGTTACACAGGAAGCTTTTGCTCGGGATTTTCGGGTTGCTCAGGAAGCTTTTGCTTGGTATTTTCGGGTTGCTCAGGAAGCTTTTGCTCGGGATTTTCGGGTGGCTCAGGAAGCTTTTGCTCGAGATTTTCGGGTTGCTCAGGAAGCTTTTGCTCGGAATTTTCGGGTTGCTCAGGAAGCTTTTGCTTGGGATTTTCGGGTTGCTCAGGAAGCTTTTGCTCGGGATTTTCGGGTTGCTCAGGAAGCTTTTGCTCGGGATTTTCGGGTGGCTCAGGAAGCTTTTGCTCGGGATTTTCGGGTGGCTCAGGAAGCTTTTGCTCTGGATTTTTGGGTTGCTCAGGAAGCTTTTGTTTGGAATTTTCGGGTTGCTCAGGAAGCTTTTGCTCGGAATTTTCGGGTTGCTCAGGAAGCTTTTGCTTGGGATTTTCGGGTTGCTCAGGAAGCTTTTGCTCGGGATTTTCGGGTGGCTCAGGAAGCTTTTGCTCGGGATTTTCGGGTGGCTCAGGAAGCTTTTGCTTGGGATTTTCGGGTTGCTCAGGAAGCTTTTGCTTGGGATTTTCGGGTTGCTCAGGAAGCTTTTGCTCGGGATTTTCGGGTTGCTCAGGAAGCTTTTGCTCGGGATTTTCGGGTTGCTCAGGAAGCTTTTGCTTGGTATTTTCGGGTTGCTCAGGAAGCTTTTGCTCGGGATTTTCGGGTGGCTCAGGAAGCTTTTGCTCGAGATTTTCGGGTTGCTCAGGAAGCTTTTGCTCGGGATTTTCGGGTTGCTCAGGAAGCTTTTGCTTGGGATTTTCGGGTTGCTCAGGAAGCTTTTGCTCGGGATTTTCGGGTGGCTCAGGAAGCTTTTGCTCTGGATTTTTGGGTTGCTCAGGAAGCTTTTGTTTGGAATTTTCGGGTTGCTCAGGAAGCTTTTGCTCGGGATTTTCGGGTGGCTCAGGAAGCTTTTGCTTGGGATTTTCGGGTTGCTCAGGAAGCTTTTGCTCGGGACTTTCGGGTGGCTCAGGAAGCTTTTGCTCGGGATTTTTGGGTTGCTCAGGAAGCTTTTGCTCGGGATTTTCGGGTTGCTCAGGAAGCTTTTGCTTGGGATTTTCGGGTTGCTCAGGAAGCTTTTGCTCGGGATTTTCGGGTGGCTCAGGAAGCTTTTGCTCGGGATTTTCGGGTTGCTCAGGAAGCTTTTGCTTGGGATTTTCGGGTTGCTCAGGAAGCTTTTGCTCGGGATTTTCGGGTGGCTCAGGAAGCTTTTGCTTAAAATTTTCGGGTTGCTCAGGAAGCTTTTGCTCGAGATTTTCTGGTTGCTCAGGAAGCTTTTGCTCGGGATTTTCAGGTTGCTCAGGAAGCTTTTGCACACGATTTTCGGGTGGCTCAGGAAGCTTTAGCTCGAGATTTTCGGGTTGCTCAGGAAGCTTTTGCTCAGGATTTTCTGGTTGCTCAGGAAGCTTTTGCTCGGGATTTTCGGGTTGCTCAGGAAGCTTTTGCTTGGGATTTTCGGGTTGCTCAGGAAGCTTTTGCTCGAGATTTTCTGGTTGCTCAGGAAGCTTTTGCTCGGGATTTTCTGGTTGCTCAGGAAGCTTTTGCTCGGGATTTTCAGGTTGCTCAGGAAGCTTTTGCACACGATTTTCGGGTGGCTCAGGAAGCTTTAGCTCGAGATTTTCGGGTTGCTCAGGAAGCTTTTGCTCAGGATTTTCTGGTTGCTCAGGAAGCTTTTGCTCGGGATTTTCGGGTTACACAGGAAGCTTTTGCTCGGGATTTTCGGGTTGCTCAGGAAGCTTTTGCTTGGTATTTTCGGGTTGCTCAGGAAGCTTTTGCTCGGGATTTTCGGGTGGCTCAGGAAGCTTTTGCTCGAGATTTTCGGGTTGCTCAGGAAGCTTTTGCTCGGAATTTTCGGGTTGCTCAGGAAGCTTTTGCTTGGGATTTTCGGGTTGCTCAGGAAGCTTTTGCTCGGGATTTTCGGGTGGCTCAGGAAGCTTTTGCTCGGGATTTTCGGGTTGCTCAGGAAGCTTTTGCTTGGGATTTTCGGGTTGCTTAGGAAGATTTTGCTCGGGATTTACGGTTTGCTCTGGAAGCTTTTGCTTGGAATTTTCGGGTGGCTCAGGAAGCTTTTGCTCGGAATTTTCGGGTTGCTCAGGAAGCTTTTGCTTGGGATTTTCGGGTTGCTCTGGAAGCTTTTGCTCGGGATTTTCGGGTGGCTCAGGAAGCTTTTGCTCGGGATTTTCGGGTTGCTCAGGAAGCTTTTGCTCGGGATTTTCGGGTGGCTCAGGAAGCTTTTGCTCGGGATTTTCGGGTGGCTCAGGAAGCTTTTGCTCTGGATTTTTGGGTTGCTCAGGAAGCTTTTGTTTGGAATTTTCGGGTTGCTCAGGAAGCTTTTGCTCGGGATTTTCGGGTGGCTCAGGAAGCTTTTGCTTGGGATTTTCGGGTTGCTCAGGAAGCTTTTGCTCGGGACTTTCGGGTGGCTCAGGAAGCTTTTGCTCGGGATTTTTGGGTTGCTCAGGAAGCTTTTGCTCGGGATTTTCGGGTTGCTCAGGAAGCTTTTGCTTGGGATTTTCGGGTTGCTCAGGAAGCTTTTGCTCGGGATTTTCGGGTGGCTCAGGAAGCTTTTGCTCGGGATTTTCGGGTTGCTCAGGAAGCTTTTGCTTGGGATTTTCGGGTTGCTCAGGAAGCTTTTGCTCGGGATTTTCGGGTGGCTCAGGAAGCTTTTGCTTGGGATTTTCGGGTTGCTCAGGAAGCTTTTGCTCGAGATTTTCTGGTTGCTCAGGAAGCTTTTGCTCGGGATTTTCCGGTTGCTCAGGAAGCTTTTGCTCGAGATTTTCGGGTTGCTCAGGAAGCTTTTGCTCGGGATTTTCGGGTGGCTCAGGAAGCTTTTGCTTGGGATTTTCGGGTGGCTCAGGAAGCTTTTGCTCGGGATTTTCGGGTTGCTCAGGAAGCTTTTGCTCGGGATTTTCGGGTGGCTCAGGAAGCTTTTGCTCGGGATTTTCGGGTGGCTCAGGAAGCTTTTGCTCTGGATTTTTGGGTTGCTCAGGAAGCTTTTGTTTGGAATTTTCGGGTTGCTCAGGAAGCTTTTGCTCGGGATTTTCGGGTGGCTCAGGAAGCTTTTGCTTGGGATTTTCGGGTTGCTCAGGAAGCTTTTGCTCGGGACTTTCGGGTGGCTCAGGAAGCTTTTGCTCGGGATTTTTGGGTTGCTCAGGAAGCTTTTGCTCGGGATTTTCGGGTTGCTCAGGAAGCTTTTGCTTGGGATTTTCGGGTTGCTCAGGAAGCTTTTGCTCGGGATTTTCGGGTGGCTCAGGAAGCTTTTGCTCGGGATTTTCGGGTTGCTCAGGAAGCTTTTGCTTGGGATTTTCGGGTTGCTCAGGAAGCTTTTGCTCGGGATTTTCGGGTGGCTCAGGAAGCTTTTGCTTGGGATTTTCGGGTTGCTCAGGAAGCTTTTGCTCGAGATTTTCTGGTTGCTCAGGAAGCTTTTGCTCGGGATTTTCCGGTTGCTCAGGAAGCTTTTGCTCGAGATTTTCGGGTTGCTCAGGAAGCTTTTGCTCGGGATTTTCGGGTGGCTCAGGAAGCTTTTGCTTGGGATTTTCGGGTTGCTCAGGAAGCTTTTGCTCGGGATTTTCGGGTGGCTCAGGAAGCTTTTGCTCTGGATTTTTGGGTTGCTCAGGAAGCTTTTGTTTGGAATTTTCGGGTTGCTCAGGAAGCTTTTGCTCGGGATTTTCGGGTAGCTGAGGAAGCTTTTGCTTGGGATTTTCGGGTTGCTCAGGAAGCTTTTGCTCGGGACTTTCGGGTGGCTCAGGAAGCTTTTGCTCGGGATTTTTGGGTTGCTCAGGAAGCTTTTGCTCGGGATTTTCGGGTTGCTCAGGAAGCTTTTGCTTGGGATTTTCGGGTTGCTCAGGAAGCTTTTGCTCGGGATTTTCGGGTGGCTCAGGAAGCTTTTGCTCGGGATTTTCGGGTTGCTCAGGAAGCTTTTGCTTGGGATTTTCGGGTTGCTCAGGAAGCTTTTGCTCGGGATTTTCGGGTGGCTCAGGAAGCTTTTGCTTAAAATTTTCGGGTTGCTCAGGAAGCTTTTGCTCGAGATTTTCTGGTTGCTCAGGAAGCTTTTGCTCGGGATTTTCAGGTTGCTCAGGAAGCTTTTGCACACGATTTTCGGGTGGCTCAGGAAGCTTTAGCTCGAGATTTTCGGGTTGCTCAGGAAGCTTTTGCTCAGGATTTTCTGGTTGCTCAGGAAGCTTTTGCTCGGGATTTTCGGGTTGCTCAGGAAGCTTTTGCTTGGGATTTTCGGGTTGCTCAGGAAGCTTTTGCTCGAGATTTTCTGGTTGCTCAGGAAGCTTTTGCTCGGGATTTTCAGGTTGCTCAGGAAGCTTTTGCACACGATTTTTGGGTGGCTCAGGAAGCTTTAGCTCGAAATTTTCGGGTTGCTCAGGAAGCTTTTGCTCAGGATTTTCTGGTTGCTCAGGAAGCTTTTGCTCGGGATTTTGAGGTTGCTCAGGAAGCTTTTGCACACGATTTTCGGGTGGCTCAGGAAGCTTTAGCTCGAGATTTTCGGGTTGCTCAGGAAGCTTTTGCTCAGGATTTTCTGGTTGCTCAGGAAGCTTTTGCTCGGGATTTTCGGGTTACACAGGAAGCTTTTGCTCGGGATTTTCGGGTTGCTCAGGAAGCTTTTGCTTGGTATTTTCGGGTTGCTCAGGAGGCTTTTGCTCAGGATTTTCTGGTTGCTCAGGAAGCTTTTGCTCGGGATTTTCGGGTTACACAGGAAGCTTTTGCTCGGGATTTTCGGGTTGCTCAGGAAGCTTTTGCTTGGTATTTTCGGGTTGCTCAGGAAGCTTTTGCTCGGGATTTTCGGGTGGCTCAGGAAGCTTTTACTCGAGATTTTCGGGTTGCTCAGGAAGCTTTTGCTCGGAATTTTCGGGTTGCTCAGGAAGCTTTTGCTTGGGATTTTCGGGTTGCTCAGGAAGCTTTTGCTCGGGATTTTCGGGTGGCTCAGGAAGCTTTTGCTCGGGATTTTCGGGTTGCTCAGGAAGCTTTTGCTTGGGATTTTCGGGTTGCTCAGGAAGCTTTTGCTCGGGATTTTCGGGTGGCTCAGGAAGCTTTTGCTCGGGATTTTCGGGTTGCTCAGGAAGCTTTTGCTTGGGATTTTCGGGTTGCTCAGGAAGCTTTTGCTCGGGATTTTCGGGTGGCTTAGGAAGCTTTTGCTCGGAATTTTCGGGTTGCTCAGGAAGCTTTTGCTTGGGATTTTCGGGTTGCTCAGGAAGCTTTTGCTCGGGATTTTCGGGTGGCTCAGGAAGCTTTTGCTCTGGATTTTTGGGTTGCTCAGGAAGCTTTTGTTTGGAATTTTCGGGTTGCTCAGGAAGCTTTTGCTCGGGATTTTCGGGTGGCTCAGGAAGCTTTTGCTCGGGATTTTCGGGTTGCTCAGGAAGCTTTTGCTTGGGATTTTCGGGTTGCTCAGGAAGCTTTTGCTCGGGATTTTCGGGTGGCTCAGGAAGCTTTTGCTCGGGATTTTCGGGTTGCTCAGGAAGCTTTTGCTTGGGATTTTCGGGTTGCTCAGGAAGCTTTTGCTCGGGATTTTCGGGTGGCTCAGGAAGCTTTTGCTTAAAATTTTCGGGTTGCTCAGGAAGCTTTTGCTCGAGATTTTCTGGTTGCTCAGGAAGCTTTTGCTCGGGATTTTCAGGTTGCTCAGGAAGCTTTTGCACACGATTTTCGGGTGGCTCAGGAAGCTTTAGCTCGAAATTTTCGGGTTGCTCAGGAAGCTTTTGCTCAGGATTTTCTGGTTGCTCAGGAAGCTTTTGCTCGGGATTTTCGGGTTGCTCAGGAAGCTTTTGCTTGGGATTTTCGGGTTGCTCAGGAAGCTTTTGCTCGGGACTTTCGGGTGGCTCAGGAAGCTTTTGCTCGGGATTTTTGGGTTGCTCAGGAAGCTTTTGCTCGGGATTTTCGGGTTGCTCAGGAAGCTTTTGATTGGGATTTTCGGGTTGCTCAGGAAGCTTTTGCTCGGGATTTTCGGGTGGCTCAGGAAGCTTTTGCTCGGGATTTTCGGGTTGCTCAGGTAGCTTTTGCTTGGGATTTTCGGGTTGCTCAGGAAGCTTTTGCTCGGGATTTTCGGGTGGCTCAGGAAGCTTTTGCTTAAAATTTTCGGGTTGCTCAGGAAGCTTTTGCTCGAGATTTTCTGGTTGCTCAGGAAGCTTTTGCTCGGGATTTTCAGGTTGCTCAGGAAGCTTTTGCTCAGGATTTTCTGGTTGCTCAGGAAGCTTTTGCTCGGGATTTTCGGGTTGCTCAGGAAGCTTTAGCTCGAGATTTTCGGGTTGCTCAGGAAGCTTTTGCTCAGGATTTTCTGGTTGCTCAGGAAGCTTTTGCTCGGGATTTTCGGGTTGCTCAGGAAGCTTTTGCTTGGGATTTTCGGGTTGCTCAGGAAGCTTTTGCTCGGGACTTTCGGGTGGCTCAGGAAGCTTTTGCTCGGGATTTTCGGGTTACACAGGAAGCTTTTGCTCGGGATTTTCGGGTTGCTCAGGAAGCTTTTGCTTGGTATTTTCGGGTTGCTCAGGAAGCTTTTGCTTGGGATTTTCGGGTTGCTCAGGAAGCTTTTGCTCGGGATTTTCGGGTGGCTCAGGAAGCTTTTGCTCGGGATTTTCGGGTTGCTCAGGAAGCTTTTGCTTGGGATTTTCGGGTTGCTCAGGAAGCTTTTGCTCGGGATTTTCGGGTGGCTCAGGAAGCTTTTGCTCGGGATTTTCGGGTTGCTCAGGAAGCTTTTGCTTGGGATTTTCGGGTTGCTCAGGAAGCTTTTGCTCGGGATTTTCGGGTGGCTTAGGAAGCTTTTGCTCGGAATTTTCGGGTTGCTCAGGAAGCTTTTGCTTGGGATTTTCGGGTTGCTCAGGAAGCTTTTGCTCGGGATTTTCGGGTGGCTCAGGAAGCTTTTGCTCTGGATTTTTGGGTTGCTCAGGAAGCTTTTGTTTGGAATTTTCGGGTTGCTCAGGAAGCTTTTGCTCGGGATTTTCGGGTGGCTCAGGAAGCTTTTGCTCGGGATTTTCGGGTTGCTCAGGAAGCTTTTGCTTGGGATTTTCGGGTTGCTCAGGAAGCTTTTGCTCGGGATTTTCGGGTGGCTCAGGAAGCTTTTGCTCGGGATTTTCGGGTTGCTCAGGAAGCTTTTGCTTGGGATTTTCGGGTTGCTCAGGAAGCTTTTGCTCGGGATTTTCGGGTGGCTCAGGAAGCTTTTGCTTAAAATTTTCGGGTTGCTCAGGAAGCTTTTGCTCGAGATTTTCTGGTTGCTCAGGAAGCTTTTGCTCGGGATTTTCAGGTTGCTCAGGAAGCTTTTGCACACGATTTTCGGGTGGCTCAGGAAGCTTTAGCTCGAAATTTTCGGGTTGCTCAGGAAGCTTTTGCTCAGGATTTTCTGGTTGCTCAGGAAGCTTTTGCTCGGGATTTTCGGGTTGCTCAGGAAGCTTTTGCTTGGGATTTTCGGGTTGCTCAGGAAGCTTTTGCTCGGGACTTTCGGGTGGCTCAGGAAGCTTTTGCTCGGGATTTTTGGGTTGCTCAGGAAGCTTTTGCTCGGGATTTTCGGGTTGCTCAGGAAGCTTTTGATTGGGATTTTCGGGTTGCTCAGGAAGCTTTTGCTCGGGATTTTCGGGTGGCTCAGGAAGCTTTTGCTCGGGATTTTCGGGTTGCTCAGGTAGCTTTTGCTTGGGATTTTCGGGTTGCTCAGGAAGCTTTTGCTCGGGATTTTCGGGTGGCTCAGGAAGCTTTTGCTTAAAATTTTCGGGTTGCTCAGGAAGCTTTTGCTCGAGATTTTCTGGTTGCTCAGGAAGCTTTTGCTCGGGATTTTCAGGTTGCTCAGGAAGCTTTTGCTCAGGATTTTCTGGTTGCTCAGGAAGCTTTTGCTCGGGATTTTCGGGTTGCTCAGGAAGCTTTAGCTCGAGATTTTCGGGTTGCTCAGGAAGCTTTTGCTCAGGATTTTCTGGTTGCTCAGGAAGCTTTTGCTCGGGATTTTCGGGTTGCTCAGGAAGCTTTTGCTTGGGATTTTCGGGTTGCTCAGGAAGCTTTTGCTCGGGACTTTCGGGTGGCTCAGGAAGCTTTTGCTCGGGATTTTCGGGTTACACAGGAAGCTTTTGCTCGGGATTTTCGGGTTGCTCAGGAAGCTTTTGCTTGGTATTTTCGGGTTGCTCAGGAAGCTTTTGCTCGGGATTTTCGGGTGGCTCAGGAAGCTTTTGCTCGAGATTTTCGGGTTGCTCAGGAAGCTTTTGCTCGGGATTTTCGGGTTGCTCAGAAAGCTTTTGCTTGGGATTTTCGGGTTGCTCAGGAAGCTTTTGCTCGGGATTTTCGGGTGGCTCAGGAAGCTTTTGCTCTGGATTTTTGGGTTGCTCAGGAAGCTTTTGTTTGGAATTTTCGGGTTGCTCAGGAAGCTTTTGCTCGGGATTTTCGGGTGGCTCAGGAAGCTTTTGCTCGGGATTTTCGGGTTGCTCAGGAAGCTTTTGCTTGGGATTTTCGGGTTGCTCAGGAAGCTTTTGCTCGGGATTTTCGGGTGGCTTAGGAAGCTTTTGCTCGGAATTTTCGGGTTGCTCAGGAAGCTTTTGCTTGGGATTTTCGGGTTGCTCAGGAAGCTTTTGCTCGGGATTTTCGGGTGGCTCAGGAAGCTTTTGCTCTGGATTTTTGGGTTGCTCAGGAAGCTTTTGTTTGGAATTTTCGGGTTGCTCAGGAAGCTTTTGCTCGGGATTTTCGGGTGGCTCAGGAAGCTTTTGCTCGGGATTTTCGGGTTGCTCAGGAAGCTTTTGCTTGGGATTTTCGGGTTGCTCAGGAAGCTTTTGCTCGGGATTTTCGGGTGGCTCAGGAAGCTTTTGCTCGGGATTTTCGGGTTGCTCAGGAAGCTTTTGCTTGGGATTTTCGGGTTGCTCAGGAAGCTTTTGCTCGGGATTTTCGGGTGGCTCAGGAAGCTTTTGCTTAAAATTTTCGGGTTGCTCAGGAAGCTTTTGCTCGAGATTTTCTGGTTGCTCAGGAAGCTTTTGCTCGGGATTTTCAGGTTGCTCAGGAAGCTTTTGCACACGATTTTCGGGTGGCTCAGGAAGCTTTAGCTCGAAATTTTCGGGTTGCTCAGGAAGCTTTTGCTCAGGATTTTCTGGTTGCTCAGGAAGCTTTTGCTCGGGATTTTCGGGTTGCTCAGGAAGCTTTTGCTTGGGATTTTCGGGTTGCTCAGGAAGCTTTTGCTCGGGACTTTCGGGTGGCTCAGGAAGCTTTTGCTCGGGATTTTTGGGTTGCTCAGGAAGCTTTTGCTCGGGATTTTCGGGTTGCTCAGGAAGCTTTTGATTGGGATTTTCGGGTTGCTCAGGAAGCTTTTGCTCGGGATTTTCGGGTGGCTCAGGAAGCTTTTGCTCGGGATTTTCGGGTTGCTCAGGTAGCTTTTGCTTGGGATTTTCGGGTTGCTCAGGAAGCTTTTGCTCGGGATTTTCGGGTGGCTCAGGAAGCTTTTGCTTAAAATTTTCGGGTTGCTCAGGAAGCTTTTGCTCGAGATTTTCTGGTTGCTCAGGAAGCTTTTGCTCGGGATTTTCAGGTTGCTCAGGAAGCTTTTGCTCAGGATTTTCTGGTTGCTCAGGAAGCTTTTGCTCGGGATTTTCGGGTTGCTCAGGAAGCTTTAGCTCGAGATTTTCGGGTTGCTCAGGAAGCTTTTGCTCAGGATTTTCTGGTTGCTCAGGAAGCTTTTGCTCGGGATTTTCGGGTTGCTCAGGAAGCTTTTGCTTGGGATTTTCGGGTTGCTCAGGAAGCTTTTGCTCGGGACTTTCGGGTGGCTCAGGAAGCTTTTGCTCGGGATTTTCGGGTTACACAGGAAGCTTTTGCTCGGGATTTTCGGGTTGCTCAGGAAGCTTTTGCTTGGTATTTTCGGGTTGCTCAGGAAGCTTTTGCTCGGGATTTTCGGGTGGCTCAGGAAGCTTTTGCTCGAGATTTTCGGGTTGCTCAGGAAGCTTTTGCTCGGGATTTTCGGGTTGCTCAGAAAGCTTTTGCTTGGGATTTTCGGGTTGCTCAGGAAGCTTTTGCTCGGGATTTTCGGGTGGCTCAGGAAGCTTTTGCTCTGGATTTTTGGGTTGCTCAGGAAGCTTTTGTTTGGAATTTTCGGGTTGCTCAGGAAGCTTTTGCTCGGAATTTTCGGGTGGCTCAGGAAGCTTTTGCTTAGAATTTTCGGGTTGCTCAGGAAGCTTTTGCTCGGGATTTTCGGGTTGCTCAGGAAGCTTTTGCTTGGGATTTTCGGGTTGCTCAGGAAGCTTTTGTTCGGGATTCTCGGGTGGCTCAGGAAGCTTTTGCTTAGAATTTTCGGGTAGCTCAGGAAGCTTTTGCTCGAGATTTTCTGGTTGCTCAGGAAGCTTTTGCTCAAGATTTTCGGGTTGCTCAGGAACCTTTTGCTCGAGATTTTCGGGTGGCTCAGGAAGCTTTTGCTCGGGATTTTCGGGTGGCTCAGGAAGCTTTTGCTTAAAATTTGGAACACCGCGTATCGTTGGTTTTTATTATTACTAAAAATAAAAGTTTTAATTGCCGATTATGATTCCTGATGATCGTCAAAATTTACAAGCAACGGCCATACCACATTGGTATACCAGTTCTCGTCCGATCACTGAAGTCAAGCAATGTCGGGCGCGGTTAGTACTTGGATGGGTGACCGCTTGGGAACACCGCGTGTCGTTGCTTTCTTTTTATTCTTGTATATGCATTTTTGTTTATTCTAATTAATGTCTAGAAGGAATTGGAATTTACATTGTCAGCCAACAATCTATTTTTTGATCGAAATAAAGTTAATAATAAATGCGGCAATGTGAGCAAAAGAATTGGGATGTGAGATATGCACAGAGGAGCAATTACGAAAAAATTTGAAAAATTAAAGCTTCTGGCAGTTTCAGAAACAAGAATAAAATTGGCGACGTAAGCTGTGCTATTGTGTTGGCGACATACTGTGCTTTAACAATCTTCTGTATATTTTGTACACTGTAGTTTGGTAATATCTATTGACATCTATCGTCCACCGGTGGCATTAAAATTTAATAAAATTTGTTTTAAAATAGTTAAGGCAATCTGTATACGGCTCAATGTTAGTGCACAATTTCACCATCACGTGGCGTGTCAAAATAAAGCAAAAGTAATAAGCAATTTTTTTGTAAACCAACACATGAAACAGCGTTCTAGTAACATCATATTTTTTGTTTTTTAATTTTATATTCGGAAATAAGTTGGAAAAAATTAAGAAAACAGAAAATAAAAAAAACTACGGACGTAAAGAATAATGTAAATTTATTTCATTTAACTATGTACACAGTTAGCAAACGTCTATGAACAATGAATAGACAATATTTATTATTGCTGCAACCAGTAATACATTGTTTACTAATTCGTAAATGGCGCCCACATTTGACATATAACATTACCGATGGCGCGCGAAGCATGAGATTTAAAAGTGTGTAGGCTTTCACGGTCGGTGTTGTCAACAACGGTGGTATTAATCGGGTTTGTTGACCGTGTTCCATGCGAAGTTCCATGAGGGGGGGTGTAGTGAGCGCCCCGAGAGGCTAACTCAGCAAGTGATCCCCATGAATCTCTGCCAAACGTTTCGTCCACAGCTGCGGTGGACATCTTCAGTGGCGGTGTGGTCGTGGTCGAAGTACTCTCCCAGCTGTCACAGTCGCGACTGACATGAGATTTAAATTTAGAAATTACTCATGACGTCATAATCACTTGACCGGTGATGTATTCATTTCCGTGTTCATTTCTTCGTTGACGGAAGAACGTGGCGGACGGTTCATTCGCTCCAGATTTTTTAAATGTCAATAATTTTTAATATTATTTCATACAAATGATGAAATTATTGCTCTGCTTAGATCTTTTTAAAAATAATATCGTACTTCATTCGGTAAACGATCGCGTACGAAACTAACGTTTTTCAAAATGTTTAAATATACATATATCAGTGCTATGACTTCTTTATTATTATAAAATTATTTTGTTAATTTACAGGATAATTTTTTTCGTACTTAAGTCAAATATCGAACGCGTATGTACAAATCGAACAATTTTAAAAACTGTACACTCATTTTTCAAAATTACTAACAATTTTCAACACAAAAAAAAAGAATTCTTTGGAGGCAATTTTCATATTACTAATCAAACATATTTTAAATTAATAACTAATGGACACAGAAAAAATTTAGCATGACATGGATAAAAGGGCCATGACTCCTTTAGATTTTACTACATTATTTTGTTAGATGTGATGTAATCAAATCAATCTTGCTCATTGAATTCTTTAAAAGTAATTTTCGTTTTTCAGTCAAATAACGAAGGCGTACAATTCAAACATTTTTCAAAATAAATAACAAATATCGGCACAAAAATCTAGAAACCATGAAATGTATAAAAGACCCATGACTTCTTTAGATTCGGCCAAACAATTCTCTTACAATGGATTTTTGATTTTTACCCCATTAGATAAAATAAAACTTCATCTTTTCAATGATGTAATTTAGCATTCCACCTTTTGTTCTATGTCCGTACAACTTGTCAGTTTCCTTCATTTTTTTAGAACAGTTAATGTTGACGTCAATCTTATTTATTTTGTCGTAATAAAAGCTGCAAACCTTTTCGCATCCGTCGAGGTATAAACACGATTCAAACAACTAGAAAATCGTCATAAGAAATCGTACCAGAAATCATATTTTTAGGGCACCATTTGAACTTTTAGAGTTCATCTGTTGTCTAGAATGACCCAAGCGAAAATTTCTTACAACATGGAACTAGAAAATCATTACCACGATGGCCTTTATATTTTCTTCTAAAAATATTCATTTCAACCGCAACTTTTAGGATAGCATTAAAATCCGGTTTGCTATAAAATTTTTATTTGGTGAATGATCAACAAAAAAGGGGTCAAACTGTTTAATTCAAGCTTACCTGTTGTTGCAATCGTAGCAGAAGTCATCTCGTTCTTTCGCCTTAAACTATACTCACTAAATTGTGGTCTGTGAAGGTGCACCTTTATTTTTCATTCGTCCTTAACACTGTACTACAACCCTTCATTTCAACCGCAACTTTTAGGATATCATTCAAATCCGGTTTGTAACAAAAGATTTTATTCGGTGATGGTGATTGAGTGAATGAACAACAAAAAAGGGTTCAAACTCTTTTATTCAAGCTTACCTGTTCTTGCAATCGCAGCAGAAGTCATCTCGTTATTTCGCCTTAAACTATACTCACTAAATCTGTAGTCTGTGAAGGTGCAAACCTTTATTCTTCATTCGTCCTTAACACTGTACTTATCGCTATAAAAATATCTTAATCATCTTGCAAACTTAATTTACATAATTACAGATACCTCCAACAGAGTAAAATCAAAAAATCGACAACAATAAAATGACAATTCCATACACAGATGTATACATTAAAAGTAATCGCACAATCGAATAAAACCTGATCTAAAACCACGACAGCGTGACGTTTTATTATCTCTTGAACCTGTTCTTGAACGACGATATACTCTTCAGCATGAGGGGCGCTTTTTTCGGTTTAACATTGTGAGTGGAGGACCTCTCCACAGCCCGACTTCCCGGATTAGGAACTGCCACCTTTCCCGCCTCCCCCGCCGTCGCCAAAGAAGACAATCTAGCCGCAGGAGTCATCGAGGGCTTCTTCTCGAACGCGGTTCCGTTTTTAGCTTGTTTCCGCGCTGTTAAACCCAGCGCAAGTCTCAGTTTCACAACAAAAAGTGACTTCGTCACTTACCTATATTTCTGGGGGGTTTAGCGACGGTTTCCACGTATGCCAACTTCGTCATCCTCACCGGAATCGATTTGTCCTGCGACTGCTTAATGTTTGCTGTCAGTGCTTTCAATTTAGCGTCCCGCTCGTCTAAACAACGGAGGTACATCTCCCTCCAGGTCTCCAGCTCTTCACGCTTCTTGTTTCTGAACTCTTTCTGGCAGTGAATTTGCCACAACTCGTCCGTGTCTTCGATTAAGTACGGGTTGTGGTGTTCCATAGTGTACAATTGGTTGGGTGTTGATTTTTCTAAAATCGGTTTGAGGACGCTGTAAGGGACGCCGCCGGTGTATTCTAAGGCGTCAATGTTGTCCTGAAGGACTCTGCTACACAACTCAAACAGAGTCGCCACTTTACCGGTCCCCATTTTGTTGCCTGAATACACTTTCGTCCTGAGAAGTTTGCATAAATTGCGCGCGGGTTACATTTCCTATTTCTAGCAGTACCTTTGGTTTTTTGATGTCATTATACTGCTTAGGGCTTCGTAGTCGGAGACGGATTTCTTGTGGTGGTCGTTGGGGAAGTTGCCCAGTGGGCGATAGTTGGGGGTGATTGGTGGCAAGAGACTGGATAAGTTCAAATCGCCGGGAGGATCGAGACTCACTTCTTTCAGTAGTTTAGGTACCTGAATTGTTGGATGAAGATATTTGTACAATCGTGGACTGCCAAAATAACACTGGTGTCATGCAAATACCGACTCTATGAGACATTGTCATTGAGTCGGTAATTGCCTGCATTTTAGCCGGCGGCTGTGATGCAAATATCGACTCAATTACAATATCTCATAGAGTCGGTATTTGCATGACACGGGTGTTATTCTTGACTGTCCACGGGTGTACAAATACTGGTTCACTGACTAATGATAAGATGCTTAAAATGATGGAAGCAAAAGAAGTGCAATTTTATTTACATTTTCGTGACCATCACGAAATTCTTCCAAACGGTAGACCTCGTCAGTTGACCAAGCCAAAAAACCCACGACAATCGTTTCAACAACAAGAACCTCAACTACAAACATCCACTTTTGTCTTATTTTTACAGTGTACAGTAACAGGAGCCACTATTGAAAATGTTGCTCTAACGACGTCTAAAACGAGACCTGCAGATGGAATTTGTTGAAGAAGACATTAAACATAATTTCAAGTCCTGGCCCACAATTTGCTACAGAATTTATCCGTATTTTTTGTAGCCAGTTCATTCGAAGTTTTTCAACTAAACATCGAGATAAAAATTTGAAATTTGGTACCCCGCATTATTCGGCTTTTTTTAAATAAAGCAAAATATGTGCACGGTTGTGCAACTTGAGCAAATGAAATAACCAGAACAAAAAACTTTCTTGGTTTAAATAGCACCCAGTATTTTTAATTTCATATTCTTGTTAGACTTTTTATTCTGATTCTTGTAGACCGGCGTTGTCGATACTTTACTCCGACAGTTTAGGAATTATGAATTTGTGTATCTTTGAAATGTCAATTTCATGACATTACTCTAAAAATTATAATGAGGACACGGTTTGGATCTAAGAAGCGAAACTTGGGGCATCAAAAGTAGAAAGTTAGAACCAACTTTCGATTTCACTTGATGTAAAAAAACTGTGTCATTGCCACTTTGGGCATTAATCAATATGGCGGACTGAAAATGACAAAATCTCCATTTTTTCAAACGGCAACACCCAATTTGGACACCACAAATCGGTAGAGAAGCAAATTTTATATGGAGTCACAATTCACTTCCCTATGCCTATTTTTGATTCTTTCCCAGATAAATCAAAATTTTTCAAGAAAATAATTTTTAATGGTTTTGATGATAACGCCATAAAAAAAACATAAGGAAATCGTACCGAAGGATTATTGTAGGGACTGTCAATTATTTGGCATTTGCATTTTGACAAAAACAACTACCAAAAAATTATAAATGTTCAGAAATTGAAAAAAAAAAGCTTTATTGAAAAATAAACAATTTATTTCTACAAAGACAAAATCCATCAAATTCCGGCTACTGTAGGCAAATTTTAGATGGAATCACAATTTACTTCCCTATACCTATTTTTGATTCTTTACCAGATAATAAAAATTTTTCAAGAAAAAATTTTTTTTTATAGTTTTAATGATAACGCCATAAAAAACAAAAGGAAATCGTACCGAACGATAATTGTAGGGATTGTCAATCATTTGACCTTTGCATTTTGACAAAAAGAACTAACAAAGAACTACTATAAATGTTAAGAAATTCAGAAAAAAGCTTTATTGAAAAATAAACATTTTTTTCTACAAAGACAAAATCCTACAAATTCCGGCTATTGTAGACAAAATTTTGCCTTGTCCGTGCAGATAATAGGTTTTAATAGACATTCTTTTCTTGAATTTTTACTAACAGATCCTCGCAAAACTGTATCCTACGAAGATAATCTGTCGGATGTAGTTTCTGGAGCCTAATGAACGAAAATTGGTGTAACCCATGTGAGCTTAGTATTTTTTTCTATGAAATAAGATAGTCCCAAATCCATAGAAGAGGTTCTGATATAAGCACGAGAATATGCTTCGAAATACCCTAATACATTTATTTCGTTATCTGCATCTCCAGTTACAGGTTTTTATTCGTGAAATTGGACTAACAACTTGTCCGAAGATAAAGAAGTTGCTCTTGATCCGTGAAAATTTTTTTCGTGTCATTCTTAGTACGCCAGATATTTCACATTAAACGCCCGAACATTTCTTTCCATTATTTTTTCACAGTGGCAAACAAATCGAAAATAACTGAATGTGGATAATTTTCCATGATAACAAAAAAACGGTAAACGTGCAAAATGATTGAAAATCACTAAAATAATCCTTAGGTACGATTTTCCTATGTTCTTTCATGGCGTATTCATCAAAACCGTTTGAAAACATTTTCCTATTTAAAAATGTTGAATTATCTCGGAATGCATCAAAGAAAGGAAATGAATTGTGACTTCCTTTAAAATTTATTTCTCTATAGACTTTCGGTATCCAAATTGTGTGCTGCCATTTGAAAAATTGGAGATTTTGTCATTTTGACTCCACCATATTTAATAATTCCCATAGCGGCAATGACACATTTTTTTTATAAACAACCCACATTGAAAGTTGGTTCTAACATTCTACTTTTGGCTCCCCATGTTTCGCTTCTTAGCTCCAAACCATTATTGAATTATAATTTTTTGACTAGTCATGAAATTGACATTTTAAACATAAAAAAATTCATAATTCCTAAATTGTCAGAGACAAGTATCGACAACTTAGGTCTACAAGAATCAAAATAAAAAGGCGATTAAGAATATGAAATAAAAATACAGGTGCCATTTAAACTAAGAAAGTTGCTTTCATTTCCGGTTAAACCGGAAGTGGCACAACAATGTCCATATTTTGTTTTAATTCACAAAAACCGACTAATGCAAATTTCAGATTTTTATCTCAATGGTAAGTTGAATAACTTTTAATGAACGGGCTACAAAAATCATCCCAATGTCCATATTTTGTTTTAATTCACAAAAACCGACTAGTGCAAATTTCAGATTTTTAACTCAATGGTAAGTTGAATAACTTTTAATGAACAAAAATCACCCTGTGTAGAGCGTACAAATAGTAAAAGGAGTCGGAGTAGCTTTTGTTTTATTTTTTACACGCTTGTAAGCTTTGGACATTTGACAGAAACACAGTCAATCAAAAAAACTTTTTTTATATATTTTTTACTGGCTCTTAGGATTTTACTTACCAAAGAGCGGGGTGATGCCAATACCTATCTGAGTCAGCTTAATATTGAAGGTTACAATGTTAGAAGCGGATTGTATATTGCAATACATTCCATCAGTCCTCTTCAGTAGGAATGTGACAAGCAGAGCTGGCAGGATAAGCGTTGCACAACTTTCTCGATCCAATTGGCAAGAAAGCGTTCTTATAATGTATCCGAGCGAAGAAACTCTTGTTATCTTATGTTCCAGAGGCATGTCAAAACTTATTGGTGACGTATAGAGCGTACAAAAGAAAAGGATTCGCAGGAGGCCATTTAATTAAGCTTTTGTTTTATTTTTTATAGTGTAGACTTTTGACATTGACATATGACATTTGACAGCAACTGGCGCAAACCAAGATCCCTAAATTGTATAGGTTGCCTATTAACTGAAGCATACGTCACCGCCCGCCATATTGACACGTCATCGTGATGATGTCATTATTACAGTGACGGATTGAGATACAAAGACGCCCTAGGCCTTTACTACGGCGCCCCATTAATTTAAAAAAAGTGAAATTATTGTTTAGAATGTCAAACAAAAGAAATGGGTATTCGAAACTTTAACAGTGTGTTTTATACAACTCTCAATTAAAATAAAATAACTTTTAAAATATTTAACAAGCAAATTGTGTACGTGTCGAAAAAATGTTCTGAGAAAAATTTATCTTTGTGGCTTTGCTTTCGTAGCGTTTCAAGATAAATAGCAGGAAACATCGGCTTCCGACAATTTTCAATCATTAATAATTATTTACTAGAAAATTAGAATCCAAAAATTAACATAAGGAAATAAAATAGAATTAGTGTATCCAATTTTTTATTTCATTTTACTGTTATATGTTCCTCGTTTTTTGTATAAAAAAATTTAGTGCATTTTTTGTTGGTGGCCCTGATAATGTTGGATATGCTGCTTTTATGGTATTGAGGAATATTGTAATTCATAGGGTTTATTTATTTATATGTATTTATATTTGGATTTTGACGTTTTCCATATGATGTAAAATAATCCAAGAAAAATAAACATAATTTTTTTTAAAGTATGTAACAGTAATGTTTGGACCAAAATACCACTATGGAAAAATATTTCAACAAATTTCGTAAAGAAGGTTTCAATGAAAATAAAAAAACTGTGCTGAGAACATAGGAATATTTAAAGAAGAAGTCAAGGTAGTTAGCTGCTAACACTGTTTCTTAAATACTCAACTGAACAAAAGAATTTTGTATTTTTTCAATACTAACTAGCTAGTAATAAATTAATTCATAGCCCACGTAATAATTTTATACAAAGTGACCCACTAGAAAGCGGGCCGCCGCTCCGAAATTGTTATATTTCGTCGATTTAAACGATTTTTGTTTAAATGATAAAGAAAATAAATTTTCAAAACCAAAAATTTTTTTTATTGAAAAAAGTAAGAAAAGACGGTTAGCAATTTTTTACTTCTAATCTGACTACGCCACTGAATTGAGTATATTTTCTCATGGATGTCACCCAAACTTTACAAAAAATATTAATTACGTTTATGCTAACTAGCCAGGACAGCTTTTATAAAAAAAAATAATCGTAAAGTTTGCTAAAACATAATTTTCATCAAAATGGAGCTGGTATTCAATTAAAACATATTTAAATGAAACAAAGATTGGCAATATTATGAATAACTGTTGGTTTGAAATTTTTAAAGTTCAAATGATAACGGTCTAAAGGATAATTTTGATAAAATAAATCAATTTGAATTATGCAATGGAAGTTGTCCCAAAAATATGAATGGTAAAAAATCACTTTTTCTTTTAATTCAATAGTAAATTAAACTTTGCCAATCATTTTGTTATTACATGAGAGAAGAACTCCTTTATTTTGAATACTTTTATTCGTTAAAATATCTACTGCACAATATAGCAGATACAAATGTCGTGTTAAACTGTTTATATAACTATCTTCGCATTGATCTTGAAGAATTTTTTTACTATTTTTCCCTGACTTACATATTTATATTTTATTTTTATATTTCCTTCTTTCATTGTAAAATTTCGGCGACGCTTATTTAGAAACTTGTAAATTCAGTGGCGTAGTCATATTAAAGATTGTTAATAATATTTTCTGATTTATAGCATTAAAAACATTTTTTTTCTTCTGAAACTTGACACCAAAAACTAATCGTTTAAATCGACAAAAAATAACAATTTTAGAGAGGTGGCCCGCTTTCGAATGAGTCCCTCTGTATATGACAAAATTTTTTAATAATTCTAAAAATTATTTAAATTCTCTAAAATACAATTTACAGAAATATCGTATGGTGGCACATCGTTGAAAAGCTAATTTTATGCAGATTTAAAAAACGTATAAATTTATTTAAACAAACATAAATGTGTAACATAATTAAAAAACAAGTCCACTTTAAAAAATAACTGAATAGGTCATCGTATTATGTGTCAACAACACTAAAAAAAGTGGGTCAAAACATTGCTACACTCTGAGGAATTTCAAAGTGATTCCATGGCCTCCTCTGAATCCTCTTGTCTAGACGGGCTCAAATGTTAGGAACGCTTTTGAATGAGCAAGAAACGAAAAAAAACTGATAAAGGTCAGAATATCTAAACAAAAACTGGTAAGCGGCGTGGTCTGCATTAAATGCACTCTTTGATAACTGATAGGCGTTCCGCAAACTCGTGATAAGATTATTTAGCGGATCGAATTTTATTTCGAGGAAAAGCGGCAGTTGAGTAAGCATCTTAAAAAATTATTTGATGATAATTTGAAGCGACTTGAGACTTTCGCTCGTGCTAGGGCTGGGGGTGGGGGGAGTTGGTGTGCATGAAATGAACTACATCTAATGTTTTTTCAAATAAATTAATTGATTTAGTAAATAAATTAATGAAATATGCTTCTGAGAACATTCATCTTGGATTGTGCATTGTGAGATTCAAAACGCTTCTAGACATACACCAAAATACGTACTGAATCGTCCGTTTTCGGTTTTTCTTTCTTCTCTCCCGCCGACTTCTCCTTCTTCTTGGCAGTCTTATTCGAAGATGAAGGGTCACACATTCCCAGGGCCTCGGCGAAGCTCGCCCCTGACCCCGAATTAATCCCATCATTAGGCAAATTAGTCTTTTGCTTCTTTTCCTTTTTATCATCACTCTGCTTCTTTTCTTTATCCTTATCTTTATCTTTGGCTTTTTTTTCGCTGTCGTGCCGTTTGCTTGTGTCGCTTGTAGCCTTCTGTTTCTCTTTATTCCTATCCTTATCACCGCTCTCCTTGTGTTTAGACTTGGCAGATTTGTTTTCTTGCGTTTTCTGTTTTTTTCTCTCGTCCTCGCTGTCGCTGTCCAACATACGCTTCGGACGGCGCTTCCCTTCAGTCTTGACCTTCTTTCTCGGAGTTTCCACCTCCTCACTTTCTGAATCCGTTTTCCTTTTCTGTGTCCTGTGCTTGCTGTGTCCGTTCTTTTTCGAACTTGAGGAGTCGTTGTCGTCGTTTTTTCCCGAAGAACTTCGCCGTTTCTCTTTGTCTTCGTTCCGCTTTTCGCTTCTATTGTGACTAGAAGACGATTCCGCCCGATTTTTTTCCTTCACGCTCTTCTCGCTCTCACTGGAGATATCGCCGCCGCTCTGATACCCGTCTTCTTCGTCGTCGTCCTCGTCGTCGTCCTCCTCCTCTTCCTCTTGCTCCTGTTCGCCCACCACCATCTCCTTCCATTTCGAAACCAACTTCTTAGCCGAATACCCGACTTCTCCGCCGATCTTACGCAAGCTGTTGACGGTGCGCCCCACGCCTGTCTCCTCCAAATGCACCACTTTAACGGGAAGCTGATAGAGCTTGCCTAAATAGTGCAGAAGCTACGTGGAAAACGCACAACTTAGCCTGATAACAAGGACTCGCGGAAAATTTACCTTATCGTCGTTGCGTTTTTCCGTATACTTATCTAAGCTGCTCTGGTACTGGCGGACGGTGCGTATTAAGCTCTCCTGACTCGAGGACATCTTGGGGGCAAAAAATGCGAGTTTTTGTTGAAAGGGACACAACAAACAGATGTTGGGTTTGTCGGATTAAGAGACCGCAAAAACACTTTTCGGACACGAAACGAACACACCTGAACACTTCTCTAACGGAATCATAGCACAAACGCACGAAAATCGTAACCAGTCCCTTAAATTTTGATCTTTTGGGGCACACGAACAACAACACTTTTTTCAGACAGCTGTCATCCTAACGTCATTTGCTTTGGGAACTTTCTGCGGCGTAAGTCCAGGACGTAATCTTTGGCACTGGATACTACCATTGATTATATATTGAATATATATATATATATATATATTGATATTGAATATATAATCAATGATACTACTAAATGTTGCAGCTAAACTAACTACTCTAATGTTGTAAATTTATAATATTTTGGATTTGTTGTGGCAGCTAAATTAAAGTACATAATTCCTTATTTTGGAGTTGATAATCGTTGACACTTTTTTCATTCTGTGGCAGATGAGTAGCTACAGTTGTGTAACTAGATGGCACTACAACACAATAATTAAAACACAATGGTAAAACCTGTGGGTAAAACTAATTGTGTAGATTTAATATAGCAATTGCACGAGATACGTGTGTATTAACTTTTGCAATTAAATTAAAAACGCTAATAAATAATAAATGCACATGAGCATATTTATAAGCTTCGTTCAGAGATGGCGACGCAATCTTACAAATTAATTACCGCTGAAACTATGTTTTTTGTTATATTGGTTCAGTTTCACCGCTGACGGTTTGGGTAACAATCAATTAATAATTTGAGAATTATAAGTTACTGACACATCAAGACACTAGATGGCGTCATTATTTTCAAATGAGTTTTTCGTTTTTGTTTCGAACTCATTTACAACAAGATAGCAAAAGTATGAAAATATAAATATACCGGCCACATGTTACTTTTATCGATTGTATTTTGTGTTCTTGTTCATAATTCTTTTACAAAAAAATTAATCTGAACAGATGCTTTTTGTGTTCGAAAAAACAAAATGATGAACCTTACATTTGCTTGTACAGCCGTGGACAGTCAAGAATTACACCTGCGTCATGCAAATACCGACTCTATGAGATATTGTCATT
This sequence comes from Eledona agricola, assembly GCA_964023215.1. Lineage (NCBI taxonomy): Eukaryota > Metazoa > Arthropoda > Insecta > Coleoptera > Tenebrionidae > Eledona > Eledona agricola. The sequence goes on from OZ026861.1 coordinate 6,280,485, forward strand.
GAGTTGGTATTTGCATCACACGCGACGGATAATATTCCTTTCAAAGAATTTAATGAGCAACATTACATCGTATGAATGTTAACAAAATAATTTAGCAAAATCTAAAGAAGTCATGGGCTTTTATATACGTTTCATGGTTTCTACATTTTTTTTTTGTGTCGACATTTGTTATTACTTTTGGAAAATTAATCCAAATCTCATCGACATATTATCATCTTCTCCGCACATACATAAATAAATAAATCAGATATATGGCGCTCCTACATTTTATGGCTTCTCCAGAAATTATTCTTTTTTTATGTCGAGATTTGTTATTAACTTTGAAAAATGATGGAAAAATGAATATTAAAATTTTTTCGAAATGTTCGCGTTGATTGTTTGATTGAAATGCAATGCTAAAATGCATCACCAAAAATTAAAAGAGCAAGACTGATTCCATCATGTGTAATTTAAAATAGTTTTGCAAAATCTCATCGACATATTATCATCTTCTCCGCACATACATAAATAAATAAATCAGATATATGGCGCTCCTACCTTTTATGGCTTCTCCTGAAATTATTCTTTTTTTATGTCGAGATTTGTTATTAACTTTGAAAAATGATGGAAAAATGAATATTAAAATTTTTTCGAAATGTTCGCCTTTATTGTTTTATTGAAATGCAATGCTAGAATGCATCACCAAAAATTAAAAGAGCAAGACTAATTCCATCATGTGTAATTTAAAATAGTTTTGCAAAATCTCATTGACATATCATCATCTTCTCCGCACATACATAAATAAATAAATCAGATATATGGCGCTCCTACCTTTTATGGCTTCTCCTGAAATTATTCTTTTTTTATGTCGGGATTTGTTATTAACTTTGAAAAATGATGGAAAAATGAGTATTAAAATTTTTTTGAAATGTTCGCCTTTATTGTTTTATTGAAATGCAATGCTAGAATGCATCACCAAAAATTAAAAGAGCAAGACTAATTCCATCATGTGTAATTTAAAATAGTTTTGCAAAATCTCATCGACATATTATCATCTTCTCCGCACATATATAAATAAATAAATCAGATATATGGCGCTCCTACCTTTTATGGCTTCTCCTGAAATTATTCTTTTTTTATGTCGAGATTTGTTATTAACTTTGAAAAATGATGGAAAAATGAATATTAAAATTTTTTCGAAATGTTCGCGTTGATTGTTTGATTGAAATGCAATGCTAAAATGCATCACCAAAAATTAAAAGAGCAAGACTGATTCCATCATGTGTAATTTAAAATAGTTTTGCAAAATCTCATCGACATATTATCATCTTCTCCGCACATACATAAATAAATAAATCAGATATATGGCGCTCCTACCTTTTATGGCTTCTCCTGAAATTATTCTTTTTTTATGTCGAGATTTGTTATTAACTTTGAAAAATGATGGAAAAATTAATATTAAAATTTTTTCGAAATGTTCGCCTTTATTGTTTTATTGAAATGCAATGCTAGAATGCATCACCAAAAATTAAAAGAGCAAGACTAATTCCATCATGTGTAATTTAAAATAGTTTTGCAAAATCTCATCGACATATTATCATCTTCTCCGCACATACATAAATAAATAAATCAGATATATGGCGCTCCTACCTTTTATGGCTTCTCCTGAAATTATTCTTTTTTTATGTCGAGATTTGTTATTAACTTTGAAAAATGATGGAAAAATGAATATTAAAATTTTTTCGAAATGTTCGCCTTTATTGTTTTATTGAAATGCAATGCTAGAATGCATCACCAAAAATTAAAAGAGCAAGACTAATTCCATCATGTGTAATTTAAAATAGTTTTGCAAAATCTCATCGACATATTATCATCTTCTCCGCACATACATAAATAAATAAATCAGATATATGGCGCTCCTACCTTTTATGGCTTCTCCTGAAATTATTCTTTTTTTATGTCGAGATTTGTTATTAACTTTGAAAAATGATGGAAAAATTAATATTAAAATTTTTTCGAAATGTTCGCCTTTATTGTTTTATTGAAATGCAATGCTAGAATGCATCACCAAAAATTAAAAGAGCAAGACTAATTCCATCATGTGTAATTTAAAATAGTTTTGCAAAATCTCATCGACATATTATCATCTTCTCCGCACATACATAAATAAATAAATCAGATATATGGCGCTCCTACCTTTTATGGCTTCTCCTGAAATTATTCTTTTTTTATGTCGAGATTTGTTATTAACTTTGAAAAATGATGGAAAAATGAATATTAAAATTTTTTCGAAATGTTCGCGTTGATTGTTTGATTGAAATGCAATGCTAAAATGCATCACCAAAAATTAAAAGAGCAAGACTGATTCCATCATGTGTAATTTAAAATAGTTTTGCAAAATCTCATCGACATATTATCATCTTCTCCGCACATACATAAATAAATAAATCAGATATATGGCGCTCCTACCTTTTATGGCTTCTCCTGAAATTATTCTTTTTTTATGTCGAGATTTGTTATTAACTTTGAAAAATGATGGAAAAATTAATATTAAAATTTTTTCGAAATGTTCGCCTTTATTGTTTTATTGAAATGCAATGCTAGAATGCATCACCAAAAATTAAAAGAGCAAGACTAATTCCATCATGTGTAATTTAAAATAGTTTTGCAAAATCTCATCGACATATTATCATCTTCTCCGCACATACATAAATAAATAAATCAGATATATGGCGCTCCTACCTTTTATGGCTTCTCCTGAAATTATTCTTTTTTTATGTCGAGATTTGTTATTAACTTTGAAAAATGATGGAAAAATGAATTTTAAAATTTTTTCGAAATGTTCGCCTATATTGTTTTATTGAAATGCAATGCTAGAATGCATCACCAAAAATTAAAAGAGCAAGACTAATTCCATCATGTGTAATTTAAAATAGTTTTGCAAAATCTCATCGACATATTATCATCTTCTCCGCACATACATAAATAAATAAATCAGATATATGGCGCTCCTACCTTTTATGGCTTCTCCTGAAATTATTCTTTTTTTATGTCGAGATTTGTTATTAACTTTGAAAAATGATGGAAAAATGAATATTAAAATTTTTTCGAAATGTTCGCGTTGATTGTTTGATTGAAATGCAATGCTAAAATGCATCACCAAAAATTAAAAGAGCAAGACTGATTCCATCATGTGTAATTTAAAATAGTTTTGCAAAATCTCATCGACATATTATCATCTTCTCCGCACATACATAAATAAATAAATCAGATATATGGCGCTCCTACCTTTTATGGCTTCTCCTGAAATTATTCTTTTTTTATGTCGAGATTTGTTATTAACTTTGAAAAATGATGGAAAAATTAATATTAAAATTTTTTCGAAATGTTCGCCTTTATTGTTTTATTGAAATGCAATGCTAGAATGCATCACCAAAAATTAAAAGAGCAAGACTAATTCCATCATGTGTAATTTAAAATAGTTTTGCAAAATCTCATCGACATATTATCATCTTCTCCGCACATACATAAATAAATAAATCAGATATATGGCGCTCCTACCTTTTATGGCTTCTCCTGAAATTATTCTTTTTTTATGTCGAGATTTGTTATTAACTTTGAAAAATGATGGAAAAATGAATTTTAAAATTTTTTCGAAATGTTCGCCTATATTGTTTTATTGAAATGCAATGCTAGAATGCATCACCAAAAATTAAAAGAGCAAGACTAATTCCATCATGTGTAATTTAAAATAGTTTTGCAAAATCTCATCGACATATTATCATCTTCTCCGCACATACATAAATAAATAAATCAGATATATGGCGCTCCTACCTTTTATGGCTTCTCCTGAAATTATTCTTTTTTTATGTCGAGATTTGTTATTAACTTTGAAAAATGATGGAAAAATGAATATTAAAATTTTTTCGAAATGTTCGCGTTGATTGTTTGATTGAAATGCAATGCTAAAATGCATCACCAAAAATTAAAAGAGCAAGACTGATTCCATCATGTGTAATTTAAAATAGTTTTGCAAAATCTCATCGACATATTATCATCTTCTCCGCACATACATAAATAAATAAATCAGATATATGGCGCTCCTACCTTTTATGGCTTCTCCTGAAATTATTCTTTTTTTATGTCGAGATTTGTTATTAACTTTGAAAAATGATGGAAAAATTAATATTAAAATTTTTTCGAAATGTTCGCCTTTATTGTTTTATTGAAATGCAATGCTAGAATGCATCACCAAAAATTAAAAGAGCAAGACTAATTCCATCATGTGTAATTTAAAATAGTTTTGCAAAATCTCATCGACATATTATCATCTTCTCCGCACATACATAAATAAATAAATCAGATATATGGCGCTCCTACCTTTTATGGCTTCTCCTGAAATTATTCTTTTTTTATGTCGAGATTTGTTATTAACTTTGAAAAATGATGGAAAAATGAATATTAAAATTTTTTCGAAATGTTCGCCTTTATTGTTTTATTGAAATGCAATGCTAGAATGCATCACCAAAAATTAAAAGAGCAAGACTAATTCCATCATGTGTAATTTAAAATAGTTTTGCAAAATCTCATCGACATATTATCATCTTCTCCGCACATACATAAATAAATAAATCAGATATATGGCGCTCCTACCTTTTATGGCTTCTCCTGAAATTATTCTTTTTTTATGTCGAGATTTGTTATTAACTTTGAAAAATGATGGAAAAATGAATATTAAAATTTTTTCGAAATGTTCGCCTTTATTGTTTTATTGAAATGCAATGCTAGAATGCATCACCAAAAATTAAAAGAGCAAGACTAATTCCATCATGTGTAATTTAAAATAGTTTTGCAAAATCTCATCGACATATTATCATCTTCTCCGCACATACATAAATAAATAAATCAGATATATGGCGCTCCTACCTTTTATGGCTTCTCCTGAAATTATTCTTTTTTTATGTCGAGATTTGTTATTAACTTTGAAAAATGATGGAAAAATTAATATTAAAATTTTTTCGAAATGTTCGCCTTTATTGTTTTATTGAAATGCAATGCTAGAATGCATCACCAAAAATTAAAAGAGCAAGACTAATTCCATCATGTGTAATTTAAAATAGTTTTGCAAAATCTCATCGACATATTATCATCTTCTCCGCACATACATAAATAAATAAATCAGATATATGGCGCTCCTACCTTTTATGGCTTCTCCTGAAATTATTCTTTTTTTATGTCGAGATTTGTTATTAACTTTGAAAAATGATGGAAAAATGAATATTAAAATTTTTTCGAAATGTTCGCGTTGATTGTTTGAATGAAATGCAATGCTAAAATGCATCACCAAAAATTAAAAGAGCAAGACTGAATCCATCATGTGTAATTTAAAATAGTTTTGCAAAATCTCATCGACATATTATCATCTTCTCCGCACATACATAAATAAATAAATCAGATATATGGCGCTCCTACCTTTTATGGCTTCTCCTGAAATTATTCTTTTTTTATGTCGAGATTTGTTATTAACTTTGAAAAATGATGGAAAAATTAATATTAAAATTTTTTCGAAATGTTCGCCTTTATTGTTTTATTGAAATGCAATGCTAGAATGCATCACCAAAAATTAAAAGAGCAAGACTAATTCCATCATGTGTAATTTAAAATAGTTTTGCAAAATCTCATCGACATATTATCATCTTCTCCGCACATACATAAATAAATAAATCAGATATATGGCGCTCCTACCTTTTATGGCTTCTCCTGAAATTATTCTTTTTTTATGTCGAGATTTGTTATTAACTTTGAAAAATGATGGAAAAATGAATATTAAAATTTTTTCGAAATGTTCGCGTTGATTGTTTGAATGAAATGCAATGCTAAAATGCATCACCAAAAATTAAAAGAGCAAGACTGAATCCATCATGTGTAATTTAAAATAGTTTTGCAAAATCTCATCGACATATTATCATCTTCTCCGCACATACATAAATAAATAAATCAGATATATGGCGCTCCTACCTTTTATGGCTTCTCCTGAAATTATTCTTTTTTTATGTCGAGATTTGTTATTAACTTTGAAAAATGATGGAAAAATTAATATTAAAATTTTTTCGAAATGTTCGCCTTTATTGTTTTATTGAAATGCAATGCTAGAATGCATCACCAAAAATTAAAAGAGCAAGACTAATTCCATCATGTGTAATTTAAAATAGTTTTGCAAAATCTCATCGACATATTATCATCTTCTCCGCACATACATAAATAAATAAATCAGATATATGGCGCTCCTACCTTTTATGGCTTCTCCTGAAATTATTCTTTTTTTATGTCGAGATTTGTTATTAACTTTGAAAAATGATGGAAAAATGAATATTAAAATTTTTTCGAAATGTTCGCCTTTATTGTTTTATTGAAATGCAATGCTAGAATGCATCACCAAAAATTAAAAGAGCAAGACTAATTCCATCATGTGTAATTTAAAATAGTTTTGCAAAATCTCATCGACATATTATCATCTTCTCCGCACATACATAAATAAATAAATCAGATATATGGCGCTCCTACCTTTTATGGCTTCTCCTGAAATTATTCTTTTTTTATGTCGAGATTTGTTATTAACTTTGAAAAATGATGGAAAAATTAATATTAAAATTTTTTCGAAATGTTCGCCTTTATTGTTTTATTGAAATGCAATGCTAGAATGCATCACCAAAAATTAAAAGAGCAAGACTAATTCCATCATGTGTAATTTAAAATAGTTTTGCAAAATCTCATCGACATATTATCATCTTCTCCGCACATACATAAATAAATAAATCAGATATATGGCGCTCCTACCTTTTATGGCTTCTCCTGAAATTATTCTTTTTTTATGTCGAGATTTGTTATTAACTTTGAAAAATGATGGAAAAATGAATATTAAAATTTTTTCGAAATGTTCGCCTTTATTGTTTTATTGAAATGCAATGCTAGAATGCATCACCAAAAATTAAAAGAGCAAGACTAATTCCATCATGTGTAATTTAAAATAGTTTTGCAAAATCTCATCGACATATTATCATCTTCTCCGCACATACATAAATAAATAAATCAGATATATGGCGCTCCTACCTTTTATGGCTTCTCCTGAAATTATTCTTTTTTTATGTCGAGATTTGTTATTAACTTTGAAAAATGATGGAAAAATTAATATTAAAATTTTTTCGAAATGTTCGCCTTTATTGTTTTATTGAAATGCAATGCTAGAATGCATCACCAAAAATTAAAAGAGCAAGACTAATTCCATCATGTGTAATTTAAAATAGTTTTGCAAAATCTCATCGACATATTATCATCTTCTCCGCACATACATAAATAAATAAATCAGATATATGGCGCTCCTACCTTTTATGGCTTCTCCTGAAATTATTCTTTTTTTATGTCGAGATTTGTTATTAACTTTGAAAAATGATGGAAAAATGAATTTTAAAATTTTTTCGAAATGTTCGCGTTGATTGTTTGATTGAAATGCAATGCTAAAATGCATCACCAAAAATTAAAAGAGCAAGACTAATTCCATCATGTGTAATTTAAAATAGTTTTGCAAAATCTCATCGACATATTATCATCTTCTCCGCACATACATAAATAAATAAATCAGATATATGGCGCTCCTACCTTTTATGGCTTCTCCTGAAATTATTCTTTTTTTATGTCGAGATTTGTTATTAACTTTGAAAAATGATGGAAAAATTAATATTAAAATTTTTTCGAAATGTTCGCCTTTATTGTTTTATTGAAATGCAATGCTAGAATGCATCACCAAAAATTAAAAGAGCAAGACTAATTCCATCATGTGTAATTTAAAATAGTTTTGCAAAATCTCATCGACATATTATCATCTTCTCCGCACATACATAAATAAATAAATCAGATATATGGCGCTCCTACCTTTTATGGCTTCTCCTGAAATTATTCTTTTTTTATGTCGAGATTTGTTATTAACTTTGAAAAATGATGGAAAAATTAATATTAAAATTTTTTCGAAATGTTCGCCTTTATTGTTTTATTGAAATGCAATGCTAGAATGCATCACCAAAAATTAAAAGAGCAAGACTAATTCCATCATGTGTAATTTAAAATAGTTTTGCAAAATCTCATCGACATATTATCATCTTCTCCGCACATACATAAATAAATAAATCAGATATATGGCGCTCCTACCTTTTATGGCTTCTCCTGAAATTATTCTTTTTTTATGTCGAGATTTGTTATTAACTTTGAAAAATGATGGAAAAATGAATATTAAAATTTTTTCGAAATGTTCGCGTTGATTGTTTGAATGAAATGCAATGCTAAAATGCATCACCAAAAATTAAAAGAGCAAGACTGAATCCATCATGTGTAATTTAAAATAGTTTTGCAAAATCTCATCGACATATTATCATCTTCTCCGCACATACATAAATAAATAAATCAGATATATGGCGCTCCTACCTTTTATGGCTTCTCCTGAAATTATTCTTTTTTTATGTCGAGATTTGTTATTAACTTTGAAAAATGATGGAAAAATTAATATTAAAATTTTTTCGAAATGTTCGCCTTTATTGTTTTATTGAAATGCAATGCTAGAATGCATCACCAAAAATTAAAAGAGCAAGACTAATTCCATCATGTGTAATTTAAAATAGTTTTGCAAAATCTCATCGACATATTATCATCTTCTCCGCACATACATAAATAAATAAATCAGATATATGGCGCTCCTACCTTTTATGGCTTCTCCTGAAATTATTCTTTTTTTATGTCGAGATTTGTTATTAACTTTGAAAAATGATGGAAAAATGAATATTAAAATTTTTTCGAAATGTTCGCGTTGATTGTTTGAATGAAATGCAATGCTAAAATGCATCACCAAAAATTAAAAGAGCAAGACTGAATCCATCATGTGTAATTTAAAATAGTTTTGCAAAATCTCATCGACATATTATCATCTTCTCCGCACATACATAAATAAATAAATCAGATATATGGCGCTCCTACCTTTTATGGCTTCTCCTGAAATTATTCTTTTTTTATGTCGAGATTTGTTATTAACTTTGAAAAATGATGGAAAAATGAATTTTAAAATTTTTTCGAAATGTTCGCCTTTATTGTTTTATTGAAATGCAATGCTAGAATGCATCACCAAAAATTAAAAGAGCAAGACTAATTCCATCATGTGTAATTTAAAATAGTTTTGCAAAATCTCATCGACATATTATCATCTTCTCCGCACATACATAAATAAATAAATCAGATATATGGCGCTCCTACCTTTTATGGCTTCTCCTGAAATTATTCTTTTTTTATGTCGAGATTTGTTATTAACTTTGAAAAATGATGGAAAAATGAATTTTAAAATTTTTTCGAAATGTTCGCCTTTATTGTTTTATTGAAATGCAATGCTAGAATGCATCACCAAAAATTAAAAGAGCAAGACTAATTCCATCATGTGTAATTTAAAATAGTTTTGCAAAATCTCATCGACATATTATCATCTTCTCCGCACATACATAAATAAATAAATCAGATATATGGCGCTCCTACCTTTTATGGCTTCTCCTGAAATTATTCTTTTTTTATGTCGAGATTTGTTATTAACTTTGAAAAATGATGGAAAAATGAATATTAAAATTTTTTCGAAATGTTCGCGTTGATTGTTTGATTGAAATGCAATGCTAAAATGCATCACCAAAAATTAAAAGAGCAAGACTGATTCCATCATGTGTAATTTAAAATAGTTTTGCAAAATCTCATCGACATATTATCATCTTCTCCGCACATACATAAATAAATAAATCAGATATATGGCGCTCCTACCTTTTATGGCTTCTCCTGAAATTATTCTTTTTTTATGTCGAGATTTGTTATTAACTTTGAAAAATGATGGAAAAATGAATATTAAAATTTTTTCGAAATGTTCGCGTTGATTGTTTGATTGAAATGCAATGCTAAAATGCATCACCAAAAATTAAAAGAGCAAGACTGATTCCATCATGTGTAATTTAAAATAGTTTTGCAAAATCTCATCGACATATTATCATCTTCTCCGCACATACATAAATAAATAAATCAGATATATGGCGCTCCTACCTTTTATGGCTTCTCCTGAAATTATTCTTTTTTTATGTCGAGATTTGTTATTAACTTTGAAAAATGATGGAAAAATTAATATTAAAATTTTTTCGAAATGTTCGCCTTTATTGTTTTATTGAAATGCAATGCTAGAATGCATCACCAAAAATTAAAAGAGCAAGACTAATTCCATCATGTGTAATTTAAAATAGTTTTGCAAAATCTCATCGACATATTATCATCTTCTCCGCACATACATAAATAAATAAATCAGATATATGGCGCTCCTACCTTTTATGGCTTCTCCTGAAATTATTCTTTTTTTATGTCGAGATTTGTTATTAACTTTGAAAAATGATGGAAAAATGAATATTAAAATTTTTTCGAAATGTTCGCGTTGATTGTTTGATTGAAATGCAATGCTAAAATGCATCACCAAAAATTAAAAGAGCAAGACTGATTCCATCATGTGTAATTTAAAATAGTTTTGCAAAATCTCATCGACATATTATCATCTTCTCCGCACATACATAAATAAATAAATCAGATATATGGCGCTCCTACCTTTTATGGCTTCTCCTGAAATTATTCTTTTTTTATGTCGAGATTTGTTATTAACTTTGAAAAATGATGGAAAAATTAATATTAAAATTTTTTCGAAATGTTCGCCTTTATTGTTTTATTGAAATGCAATGCTAGAATGCATCACCAAAAATTAAAAGAGCAAGACTAATTCCATCATGTGTAATTTAAAATAGTTTTGCAAAATCTCATCGACATATTATCATCTTCTCCGCACATACATAAATAAATAAATCAGATATATGGCGCTCCTACCTTTTATGGCTTCTCCTGAAATTATTCTTTTTTTATGTCGAGATTTGTTATTAACTTTGAAAAATGATGGAAAAATGAATATTAAAATTTTTTCGAAATGTTCGCGTTGATTGTTTGATTGAAATGCAATGCTAAAATGCATCACCAAAAATTAAAAGAGCAAGACTGATTCCATCATGTGTAATTTAAAATAGTTTTGCAAAATCTCATCGACATATTATCATCTTCTCCGCACATACATAAATAAATAAATCAGATATATGGCGCTCCTACCTTTTATGGCTTCTCCTGAAATTATTCTTTTTTTATGTCGAGATTTGTTATTAACTTTGAAAAATGATGGAAAAATTAATATTAAAATTTTTTCGAAATGTTCGCCTTTATTGTTTTATTGAAATGCAATGCTAGAATGCATCACCAAAAATTAAAAGAGCAAGACTAATTCCATCATGTGTAATTTAAAATAGTTTTGCAAAATCTCATCGACATATTATCATCTTCTCCGCACATACATAAATAAATAAATCAGATATATGGCGCTCCTACCTTTTATGGCTTCTCCTGAAATTATTCTTTTTTTATGTCGAGATTTGTTATTAACTTTGAAAAATGATGGAAAAATGAATATTAAAATTTTTTCGAAATGTTCGCGTTGATTGTTTGATTGAAATGCAATGCTAAAATGCATCACCAAAAATTAAAAGAGCAAGACTGATTCCATCATGTGTAATTTAAAATAGTTTTGCAAAATCTCATCGACATATTATCATCTTCTCCGCACATACATAAATAAATAAATCAGATATATGGCGCTCCTACCTTTTATGGCTTCTCCTGAAATTATTCTTTTTTTATGTCGAGATTTGTTATTAACTTTGAAAAATGATGGAAAAATGAATATTAAAATTTTTTCGAAATGTTCGCGTTGATTGTTTGAATGAAATGCAATGCTAAAATGCATCACCAAAAATTAAAAGAGCAAGACTGAATCCATCATGTGTAATTTAAAATAGTTTTGCAAAATCTCATCGACATATTATCATCTTCTCCGCACATACATAAATAAATAAATCAGATATATGGCGCTCCTACCTTTTATGGCTTCTCCTGAAATTATTCTTTTTTTATGTCGAGATTTGTTATTAACTTTGAAAAATGATGGAAAAATGAATTTTAAAATTTTTTCGAAATGTTCGCCTTTATTGTTTTATTGAAATGCAATGCTAGAATGCATCACCAAAAATTAAAAGAGCAAGACTAATTCCATCATGTGTAATTTAAAATAGTTTTGCAAAATCTCATCGACATATTATCATCTTCTCCGCACATACATAAATAAATAAATCAGATATATGGCGCTCCTACCTTTTATGGCTTCTCCTGAAATTATTCTTTTTTTATGTCGAGATTTGTTATTAACTTTGAAAAATGATGGAAAAATGAATATTAAAATTTTTTCGAAATGTTCGCGTTGATTGTTTGATTGAAATGCAATGCTAAAATGCATCACCAAAAATTAAAAGAGCAAGACTGATTCCATCATGTGTAATTTAAAATAGTTTTGCAAAATCTCATCGACATATTATCATCTTCTCCGCACATACATAAATAAATAAATCAGATATATGGCGCTCCTACCTTTTATGGCTTCTCCTGAAACTATTCTTTTTTTATGTCGAGATTTGTTATTAACTTTGAAAAATGATGGAAAAATGAATATTAAAATTTTTTCGAAATGTTCGCGTTGATTGTTTGATTGAAATGCAATGCTAAAATGCATCACCAAAAATTAAAAGAGCAAGACTGATTCCATCATGTGTAATTTAAAATAGTTTTGCAAAATCTCATCGACATATTATCATCTTCTCCGCACATACATAAATAAATAAATCAGATATATGGCGCTCCTACCTTTTATGGCTTCTCCTGAAACTATTCTTTTTTTATGTCGAGATTTGTTATTAACTTTGAAAAATGATGGAAAAATGAATATTAAAATTTTTTCGAAATGTTCGCGTTGATTGTTTGATTGAAATGCAATGCTAAAATGCATCACCAAAAATTAAAAGAGCAAGACTGATTCCATCATGTGTAATTTAAAATAGTTTTGCAAAATCTCATCGACATATTATCATCTTCTCCGCACATACATAAATAAATAAATCAGATATATGGCGCTCCTACCTTTTATGGCTTCTCCTGAAATTATTCTTTTTTTATGTCGAGATTTGTTATTAACTTTGAAAAATGATGGAAAAATGAATTTTAAAATTTTTTCGAAATGTTCGCCTTTATTGTTTTATTGAAATGCAATGCTAGAATGCATCACCAAAAATTAAAAGAGCAAGACTAATTCCATCATGTGTAATTTAAAATAGTTTTGCAAAATCTCATCGACATATTATCATCTTCTCCGCACATACATAAATAAATAAATCAGATATATGGCGCTCCTACCTTTTATGGCTTCTCCTGAAATTATTCTTTTTTTATGTCGAGATTTGTTATTAACTTTGAAAAATGATGGAAAAATGAATATTAAAATTTTTTCGAAATGTTCGCGTTGATTGTTTGATTGAAATGCAATGCTAAAATGCATCACCAAAAATTAAAAGAGCAAGACTGATTCCATCATGTGTAATTTAAAATAGTTTTGCAAAATCTCATCGACATATTATCATCTTCTCCGCACATACATAAATAAATAAATCAGATATATGGCGCTCCTACCTTTTATGGCTTCTCCTGAAACTATTCTTTTTTTATGTCGAGATTTGTTATTAACTTTGAAAAATGATGGAAAAATGAATATTAAAATTTTTTCGAAATGTTCGCGTTGATTGTTTGATTGAAATGCAATGCTAAAATGCATCACCAAAAATTAAAAGAGCAAGACTGATTCCATCATGTGTAATTTAAAATAGTTTTGCAAAATCTCATCGACATATTATCATCTTCTCCGCACATACATAAATAAATAAATCAGATATATGGCGCTCCTACCTTTTATGGCTTCTCCTGAAATTATTCTTTTTTTATGTCGAGATTTGTTATTAACTTTGAAAAATGATGGAAAAATTAATATTAAAATTTTTTCGAAATGTTCGCCTTTATTGTTTTATTGAAATGCAATGCTAGAATGCATCACCAAAAATTAAAAGAGCAAGACTAATTCCATCATGTGTAATTTAAAATAGTTTTGCAAAATCTCATCGACATATTATCATCTTCTCCGCACATACATAAATAAATAAATCAGATATATGGCGCTCCTACCTTTTATGGCTTCTCCTGAAATTATTCTTTTTTTATGTCGAGATTTGTTATTAACTTTGAAAAATGATGGAAAAATGAATTTTAAAATTTTTTCGAAATGTTCGCCTTTATTGTTTTATTGAAATGCAATGCTAGAATGCATCACCAAAAATTAAAAGAGCAAGACTAATTCCATCATGTGTAATTTAAAATAGTTTAGCAAAATCTCATCGACATATTATCATCTTCTCCGCACATACATAAATAAATAAATCAGATATATGGCGCTCCTACCTTTTATGGCTTCTCCTGAAATTATTCTTTTTTTATGTCGAGATTTGTTATTAACTTTGAAAAATGATGGAAAAATGAATATTAAAATTTTTTCGAAATGTTCGCGTTGATTGTTTGATTGAAATGCAATGCTACAATGCATCACCAAAAATTAAAAGAGCAAGACTGATTCCATCATGTGTAATTTAAAATAGTTTTGCAAAATCTCATCGACATATTATCATCTTCTCCGCACATACATAAATAAATAAATCAGATATATGGCGCTCCTACCTTTTATGGCTTCTCCTGAAATTATTCTTTTTTTATGTCGAGATTTGTTATTAACTTTGAAAAATGATGGAAAAATGAATATTAAAATTTTTTCGAAATGTTCGCGTTGATTGTTTGATTGAAATGCAATGCTAAAATGCATCACCAAAAATTAAAAGAGCAAGACTGATTCCATCATGTGTAATTTAAAATAGTTTTGCAAAATCTCATCGACATATTATCATCTTCTCCGCACATACATAAATAAATAAATCAGATATATGGCGCTCCTACCTTTTATGGCTTCTCCTGAAATTATTCTTTTTTTATGTCGAGATTTGTTATTAACTTTGAAAAATGATGGAAAAATTAATATTAAAATTTTTTCGAAATGTTCGCCTTTATTGTTTTATTGAAATGCAATGCTAGAATGCATCACCAAAAATTAAAAGAGCAAGACTAATTCCATCATGTGTAATTTAAAATAGTTTTGCAAAATCTCATCGACATATTATCATCTTCTCCGCACATACATAAATAAATAAATCAGATATATGGCGCTCCTACCTTTTATGGCTTCTCCTGAAATTATTCTTTTTTTATGTCGAGATTTGTTATTAACTTTGAAAAATGATGGAAAAATGAATTTTAAAATTTTTTCGAAATGTTCGCCTTTATTGTTTTATTGAAATGCAATGCTAGAATGCATCACCAAAAATTAAAAGAGCAAGACTAATTCCATCATGTGTAATTTAAAATAGTTTTGCAAAATCTCATCGACATATTATCATCTTCTCCGCACATACATAAATAAATAAATCAGATATATGGCGCTCCTACCTTTTATGGCTTCTCCTGAAATTATTCTTTTTTTATGTCGAGATTTGTTATTAACTTTGAAAAATGATGGAAAAATTAATATTAAAATTTTTTCGAAATGTTCGCCTTTATTGTTTTATTGAAATGCAATGCTAGAATGCATCACCAAAAATTAAAAGAGCAAGACTAATTCCATCATGTGTAATTTAAAATAGTTTTGCAAAATCTCATCGACATATTATCATCTTCTCCGCACATACATAAATAAATAAATCAGATATATGGCGCTCCTACCTTTTATGGCTTCTCCTGAAATTATTCTTTTTTTATGTCGAGATTTGTTATTAACTTTGAAAAATGATGGAAAAATTAATATTAAAATTTTTTCGAAATGTTCGCCTTTATTGTTTTATTGAAATGCAATGCTAGAATGCATCACCAAAAATTAAAAGAGCAAGACTAATTCCATCATGTGTAATTTAAAATAGTTTTGCAAAATCTCATCGACATATTATCATCTTCTCCGCACATACATAAATAAATAAATCAGATATATGGCGCTCCTACCTTTTATGGCTTCTCCTGAAATTATTCTTTTTTTATGTCGAGATTTGTTATTAACTTTGAAAAATGATGGAAAAATGAATTTTAAAATTTTTTCGAAATGTTCGCCTTTATTGTTTTATTGAAATGCAATGCTAGAATGCATCACCAAAAATTAAAAGAGCAAGACTAATTCCATCATGTGTAATTTAAAATAGTTTTGCAAAATCTCATCGACATATTATCATCTTCTCCGCACATACATAAATAAATAAATCAGATATATGGCGCTCCTACCTTTTATGGCTTCTCCTGAAATTATTCTTTTTTTATGTCGAGATTTGTTATTAACTTTGAAAAATGATGGAAAAATTAATATTAAAATTTTTTCGAAATGTTTGCCTTTATTGTTTTATTGAAATGCAATGCTAGAATGCATCACCAAAAATTAAAAGAGCAAGACTAATTCCATCATGTGTAATTTAAAATAGTTTTGCAAAATCTCATCGACATATTATCATCTTCTCCGCACATACATAAATAAATAAATCAGATATATGGCGCTCCTACCTTTTATGGCTTCTCCTGAAATTATTCTTTTTTTATGTCGAGATTTGTTATTAACTTTGAAAAATGATGGAAAAATGAATTTTAAAATTTTTTCGAAATGTTCGCGTTGATTGTTTGATTGAAATGCAATGCTAAAATGCATCACCAAAAATTAAAAGAGCAAGACTAATTCCATCATGTGTAATTTAAAATAGTTTTGCAAAATCTCATCGACATATTATCATCTTCTCCGCACATACATAAATAAATAAATCAGATATATGGCGCTCCTACCTTTTATGGCTTCTCCTGAAATTATTCTTTTTTATGTCGAGATTTGTTATTAACTTTGAAAAATGATGGAAAAATTAATATTAAAATTTTTTCGAAATGTTCGCCTTTATTGTTTTATTGAAATGCAATGCTAGAATGCATCACCAAAAATTAAAAGAGCAAGACTAATTCCATCATGTGTAATTTAAAATAGTTTTGCAAAATCTCATCGACATATTATCATCTTCTCCGCACATACATAAATAAATAAATCAGATATATGGCGCTCCTACCTTTTATGGCTTCTCCTGAAATTATTCTTTTTTTATGTCGAGATTTGTTATTAACTTTGAAAAATGATGGAAAAATTAATATTAAAATTTTTTCGAAATGTTCGCCTTTATTGTTTTATTGAAATGCAATGCTAGAATGCATCACCAAAAATTAAAAGAGCAAGACTAATTCCATCATGTGTAATTTAAAATAGTTTTGCAAAATCTCATCGACATATTATCATCTTCTCCGCACATACATAAATAAATAAATCAGATATATGGCGCTCCTACCTTTTATGGCTTCTCCTGAAATTATTCTTTTTTTATGTCGAGATTTGTTATTAACTTTGAAAAATGATGGAAAAATTAATATTAAAATTTTTTCGAAATGTTCGCCTTTATTGTTTTATTGAAATGCAATGCTAGAATGCATCACCAAAAATTAAAAGAGCAAGACTAATTCCATCATGTGTAATTTAAAATAGTTTTGCAAAATCTCATCGACATATTATCATCTTCTCCGCACATACATAAATAAATAAATCAGATATATGGCGCTCCTACCTTTTATGGCTTCTCCTGAAATTATTCTTTTTTTATGTCGAGATTTGTTATTAACTTTGAAAAATGATGGAAAAATTAATATTAAAATTTTTTCGAAATGTTCGCCTTTATTGTTTTATTGAAATGCAATGCTAGAATGCATCACCAAAAATTAAAAGAGCAAGACTAATTCCATCATGTGTAATTTAAAATAGTTTTGCAAAATCTCATCGACATATTATCATCTTCTCCGCACATACATAAATAAATAAATCAGATATATGGCGCTCCTACCTTTTATGGCTTCTCCTGAAATTATTCTTTTTTTATGTCGAGATTTGTTATTAACTTTGAAAAATGATGGAAAAATTAATATTAAAATTTTTTCGAAATGTTCGCCTTTATTGTTTTATTGAAATGCAATGCTAGAATGCATCACCAAAAATTAAAAGAGCAAGACTAATTCCATCATGTGTAATTTAAAATAGTTTTGCAAAATCTCATCGACATATTATCATCTTCTCCGCACATACATAAATAAATAAATCAGATATATGGCG
Source organism: Eledona agricola (assembly GCA_964023215.1). Lineage (NCBI taxonomy): Eukaryota > Metazoa > Arthropoda > Insecta > Coleoptera > Tenebrionidae > Eledona > Eledona agricola. Next base: position 6,298,759 of record OZ026861.1, read on the forward strand.
CTCCTACCTTTTATGGCTTCTCCTGAAATTATTCTTTTTTTATGTCGAGATTTGTTATTAACTTTGAAAAATGATGGAAAAATGAATATTAAAATTTTTTCGAAATGTTCGCGTTGATTGTTTGATTGAAATGCAATGCTAGAATGCATCACCAAAAATTAAAAGAGCAAGACTAATTCCATCATGTGTAATTTAAAATAGTTTTGCAAAATCTCATCGACATATTATCATCTTCTCCGCACATACATAAATAAATAAATCAGATATATGGCGCTCCTACCTTTTATGGCTTCTCCTGAAATTATTCTTTTTTTATGTCGAGATTTGTTATTAACTTTGAAAAATGATGGAAAAATTAATATTAAAATTTTTTCGAAATGTTCGCCTTTATTGTTTTATTGAAATGCAATGCTAGAATGCATCACCAAAAATTAAAAGAGCAAGACTAATTCCATCATGTGTAATTTAAAATAGTTTTGCAAAATCTCATCGACATATTATCATCTTCTCCGCACATACATAAATAAATAAATCAGATATATGGCGCTCCTACCTTTTATGGCTTCTCCTGAAATTATTCTTTTTTTATGTCGAGATTTGTTATTAACTTTGAAAAATGATGGAAAAATGAATATTAAAATTTTTTCGAAATGTTCGCCTTTATTGTTTTATTGAAATGCAATGCTAGAATGCATCACCAAAAATTAAAAGAGCAAGACTAATTCCATCATGTGTAATTTAAAATAGTTTTGCAAAATCTCATCGACATATTATCATCTTCTCCGCACATACATAAATAAATAAATCAGATATATGGCGCTCCTACCTTTTATGGCTTCTCCTGAAATTATTCTTTTTTTATGTCGAGATTTGTTATTAACTTTGAAAAATGATGGAAAAATGAATTTTAAAATTTTTTCGAAATGTTCGCCTTTATTGTTTTATTGAAATGCAATGCTAGAATGCATCACCAAAAATTAAAAGAGCAAGACTAATTCCATCATGTGTAATTTAAAATAGTTTTGCAAAATCTCATCGACATATTATCATCTTCTCCGCACATACATAAATAAATAAATCAGATATATGGCGCTCCTACCTTTTATGGCTTCTCCTGAAATTATTCTTTTTTTATGTCGAGATTTGTTATTAACTTTGAAAAATGATGGAAAAATTAATATTAAAATTTTTTCGAAATGTTCGCCTTTATTGTTTTATTGAAATGCAATGCTAGAATGCATCACCAAAAATTAAAAGAGCAAGACTAATTCCATCATGTGTAATTTAAAATAGTTTTGCAAAATCTCATCGACATATTATCATCTTCTCCGCACATACATAAATAAATAAATCAGATATATGGCGCTCCTACCTTTTATGGCTTCTCCTGAAATTATTCTTTTTTTATGTCGAGATTTGTTATTAACTTTGAAAAATGATGGAAAAATGAATTTTAAAATTTTTTCGAAATGTTCGCCTTTATTGTTTTATTGAAATGCAATGCTAGAATGCATCACCAAAAATTAAAAGAGCAAGACTAATTCCATCATGTGTAATTTAAAATAGTTTTGCAAAATCTCATCGACATATTATCATCTTCTCCGCACATACATAAATAAATAAATCAGATATATGGCGCTCCTACCTTTTATGGCTTCTCCTGAAATTATTCTTTTTTTATGTCGAGATTTGTTATTAACTTTGAAAAATGATGGAAAAATGAATATTAAAATTTTTTCGAAATGTTCGCCTTTATTGTTTTATTGAAATGCAATGCTAGAATGCATCACCAAAAATTAAAAGAGCAAGACTAATTCCATCATGTGTAATTTAAAATAGTTTTGCAAAATCTCATCGACATATTATCATCTTCTCCGCACATACATAAATAAATAAATCAGATATATGGCGCTCCTACCTTTTATGGCTTCTCCTGAAATTATTCTTTTTTTATGTCGAGATTTGTTATTAACTTTGAAAAATGATGGAAAAATTAATATTAAAATTTTTTCGAAATGTTTGCCTTTATTGTTTTATTGAAATGCAATGCTAGAATGCATCACCAAAAATTAAAAGAGCAAGACTAATTCCATCATGTGTAATTTAAAATAGTTTTGCAAAATCTCATCGACATATTATCATCTTCTCCGCACATACATAAATAAATAAATCAGATATATGGCGCTCCTACCTTTTATGGCTTCTCCTGAAATTATTCTTTTTTTATGTCGAGATTTGTTATTAACTTTGAAAAATGATGGAAAAATGAATTTTAAAATTTTTTCGAAATGTTCGCGTTGATTGTTTGATTGAAATGCAATGCTAAAATGCATCACCAAAAATTAAAAGAGCAAGACTAATTCCATCATGTGTAATTTAAAATAGTTTTGCAAAATCTCATCGACATATTATCATCTTCTCCGCACATACATAAATAAATAAATCAGATATATGGCGCTCCTACCTTTTATGGCTTCTCCTGAAATTATTCTTTTTTTATGTCGAGATTTGTTATTAACTTTGAAAAATGATGGAAAAATTAATATTAAAATTTTTTCGAAATGTTCGCCTTTATTGTTTTATTGAAATGCAATGCTAGAATGCATCACCAAAAATTAAAAGAGCAAGACTAATTCCATCATGTGTAATTTAAAATAGTTTTGCAAAATCTCATCGACATATTATCATCTTCTCCGCACATACATAAATAAATAAATCAGATATATGGCGCTCCTACCTTTTATGGCTTCTCCTGAAATTATTCTTTTTTTATGTCGAGATTTGTTATTAACTTTGAAAAATGATGGAAAAATTAATATTAAAATTTTTTCGAAATGTTCGCCTTTATTGTTTTATTGAAATGCAATGCTAGAATGCATCACCAAAAATTAAAAGAGCAAGACTAATTCCATCATGTGTAATTTAAAATAGTTTTGCAAAATCTCATCGACATATTATCATCTTCTCCGCACATACATAAATAAATAAATCAGATATATGGCGCTCCTACCTTTTATGGCTTCTCCTGAAATTATTCTTTTTTTATGTCGAGATTTGTTATTAACTTTGAAAAATGATGGAAAAATTAATATTAAAATTTTTTCGAAATGTTCGCGTTGATTGTTTGATTGAAATGCAATGCTAAAATGCATCACCAAAAATTAAAAGAGCAAGACTGATTCCATCATGTGTAATTTAAAATAGTTTTGCAAAATCTCATCGACATATTATCATCTTCTCCGCACATACATAAATAAATAAATCAGATATATGGCGCTCCTACCTTTTATGGCTTCTCCTGAAATTATTCTTTTTTTATGTCGAGATTTGTTATTAACTTTGAAAAATGAATATAAAATTTTTTTCGAAATGTTCGCCTTTATTGTTTTATTGAAATGCAATGCTAGAATGCATCACCAAAAATTAAAAGAGCAAGACTAATTCCATCATGTGTAATTTAAAATAGTTTTGCAAAATCTCATCGACATATTATCATCTTCTCCGCACATACATAAATAAATAAATCAGATATATGGCGCTCCTACCTTTTATGGCTTCTCCTGAAATTATTCTTTTTTTATGTCGAGATTTGTTATTAACTTTGAAAAATGATGGAAAAATTAATATTAAAATTTTTTCGAAATGTTCGCCTTTATTGTTTTATTGAAATGCAATGCTAGAATGCATCACCAAAAATTAAAAGAGCAAGACTAATTCCATCATGTGTAATTTAAAATAGTTTTGCAAAATCTCATCGACATATTATCATCTTCTCCGCACATACATAAATAAATAAATCAGATATATGGCGCTCCTACCTTTTATGGCTTCTCCTGAAATTATTCTTTTTTTATGTCGAGATTTGTTATTAACTTTGAAAAATGATGGAAAAATGAATTTTAAAATTTTTTCGAAATGTTCGCCTTTATTGTTTTATTGAAATGCAATGCTAGAATGCATCACCAAAAATTAAAAGAGCAAGACTAATTCCATCATGTGTAATTTAAAATAGTTTTGCAAAATCTCATCGACATATTATCATCTTCTCCGCACATACATAAATAAATAAATCAGATATATGGCGCTCCTACCATTTATGGCTTCTCCTGAAATTATTCTTTTTTTATGTCGAGATTTGTTATTAACTTTGAAAAATGATGGAAAAATGAATTTTAAAATTTTTTCGAAATGTTCGCGTTGATTGTTTGATTGAAATGCAATGCTAAAATGCATCACCAAAAATTAAAAGAGCAAGACTAATTCCATCATGTGTAATTTAAAATAGTTTTGCAAAATCTCATCGACATATTATCATCTTCTCCGCACATACATAAATAAATAAATCAGATATATGGCGCTCCTACCTTTTATGGCTTCTCCTGAAATTATTCTTTTTTTATGTCGAGATTTGTTATTAACTTTGAAAAATGATGGAAAAATGAATTTTAAAATTTTTTCGAAATGTTCGCCTTTATTGTTTTATTGAAATGCAATGCTAGAATGCATCACCAAAAATTAAAAGAGCAAGACTAATTCCATCATGTGTAATTTAAAATAGTTTTGCAAAATCTCATCGACATATTATCATCTTCTCCGCACATACATAAATAAATAAATCAGATATATGGCGCTCCTACCATTTATGGCTTCTCCTGAAATTATTCTTTTTTTATGTCGAGATTTGTTATTAACTTTGAAAAATGATGGAAAAATGAATTTTAAAATTTTTTCGAAATGTTCGCGTTGATTGTTTGATTGAAATGCAATGCTAAAATGCATCACCAAAAATTAAAAGAGCAAGACTAATTCCATCATGTGTAATTTAAAATAGTTTTGCAAAATCTCATCGACATATTATCATCTTCTCCGCACATACATAAATAAATAAATCAGATATATGGCGCTCCTACCTTTTATGGCTTCTCCTGAAATTATTCTTTTTTTATGTCGAGATTTGTTATTAACTTTGAAAAATGATGGAAAAATTAATATTAAAATTTTTTCGAAATGTTCGCCTTTATTGTTTTATTGAAATGCAATGCTAGAATGCATCACCAAAAATTAAAAGAGCAAGACTAATTCCATCATGTGTAATTTAAAATAGTTTTGCAAAATCTCATCGACATATTATCATCTTCTCCGCACATACATAAATAAATAAATCAGATATATGGCGCTCCTACCTTTTATGGCTTCTCCTGAAATTATTCTTTTTTTATGTCGAGATTTGTTATTAACTTTGAAAAATGATGGAAAAATTAATATTAAAATTTTTTCGAAATGTTCGCGTTGATTGTTTGATTGAAATGCAATGCTAAAATGCATCACCAAAAATTAAAAGAGCAAGACTGATTCCATCATGTGTAATTTAAAATAGTTTTGCAAAATCTCATCGACATATTATCATCTTCTCCGCACATACATAAATAAATAAATCAGATATATGGCGCTCCTACCTTTTATGGCTTCTCCTGAAATTATTCTTTTTTTATGTCGAGATTTGTTATTAACTTTGAAAAATGAATATAAAATTTTTTTCGAAATGTTCGCCTTTATTGTTTTATTGAAATGCAATGCTAGAATGCATCACCAAAAATTAAAAGAGCAAGACTAATTCCATCATGTGTAATTTAAAATAGTTTTGCAAAATCTCATCGACATATTATCATCTTCTCCGCACATACATAAATAAATAAATCAGATATATGGCGCTCCTACCTTTTATGGCTTCTCCTGAAATTATTCTTTTTTTATGTCGAGATTTGTTATTAACTTTGAAAAATGATGGAAAAATTAATATTAAAATTTTTTCGAAATGTTCGCCTTTATTGTTTTATTGAAATGCAATGCTAGAATGCATCACCAAAAATTAAAAGAGCAAGACTAATTCCATCATGTGTAATTTAAAATAGTTTTGCAAAATCTCATCGACATATTATCATCTTCTCCGCACATACATAAATAAATAAATCAGATATATGGCGCTCCTACCTTTTATGGCTTCTCCTGAAATTATTCTTTTTTTATGTCGAGATTTGTTATTAACTTTGAAAAATGATGGAAAAATGAATTTTAAAATTTTTTCGAAATGTTCGCCTTTATTGTTTTATTGAAATGCAATGCTAGAATGCATCACCAAAAATTAAAAGAGCAAGACTAATTCCATCATGTGTAATTTAAAATAGTTTTGCAAAATCTCATCGACATATTATCATCTTCTCCGCACATACATAAATAAATAAATCAGATATATGGCGCTCCTACCATTTATGGCTTCTCCTGAAATTATTCTTTTTTTATGTCGAGATTTGTTATTAACTTTGAAAAATGATGGAAAAATTAATATTAAAATTTTTTCGAAATGTTTGCCTTTATTGTTTTATTGAAATGCAATGCTAGAATGCATCACCAAAAATTAAAAGAGCAAGACTAATTCCATCATGTGTAATTTAAAATAGTTTTGCAAAATCTCATCGACATATTATCATCTTCTCCGCACATACATAAATAAATAAATCAGATATATGGCGCTCCTACCTTTTATGGCTTCTCCTGAAATTATTCTTTTTTTATGTCGAGATTTGTTATTAACTTTGAAAAATGATGGAAAAATTAATATTAAAATTTTTTCGAAATGTTCGCCTTTATTGTTTTATTGAAATGCAATGCTAGAATGCATCACCAAAAATTAAAAGAGCAAGACTAATTCCATCATGTGTAATTTAAAATAGTTTTGCAAAATCTCATCGACATATTATCATCTTCTCCGCACATACATAAATAAATAAATCAGATATATGGCGCTCCTACCTTTTATGGCTTCTCCTGAAATTATTCTTTTTTTATGTCGAGATTTGTTATTAACTTTGAAAAATGATGGAAAAATGAATATTAAAATTTTTTCGAAATGTTCGCGTTGATTGTTTGATTGAAATGCAATGCTAAAAAGCATCACCAAAAATTAAAAGAGCAAGACTGATTCCATCATGTGTAATTTAAAATAGTTTTGCAAAATCTCATCGACATATTATCATCTTCTCCGCACATACATAAATAAATAAATCAGATATATGGCGCTCCTACCTTTTATGGCTTCTCCTGAAATTATTCTTTTTTTATGTCGAGATTTGTTATTAACTTTGAAAAATGATGGAAAAATTAATATTAAAATTTTTTCGAAATGTTCGCGTTGATTGTTTGATTGAAATGCAATGCTAAAATGCATCACCAAAAATTAAAAGAGCAAGACTGATTCCATCATGTGTAATTTAAAATAGTTTTGCAAAATCTCATCGACATATTATCATCTTCTCCGCACATACATAAATAAATAAATCAGATATATGGCGCTCCTACCTTTTATGGCTTCTCCTGAAATTATTCTTTTTTTATGTCGAGATTTGTTATTAACTTTGAAAAATGATGGAAAAATTAATATTAAATTTTTTTCGAAATGTTCGCCTTTATTGTTTTATTGAAATGCAATGCTAGAATGCATCACCAAAAATTAAAAGAGCAAGACTAATTCCATCATGTGTAATTTAAAATAGTTTTGCAAAATCTCATCGACATATTATCATCTTCTCCGCACATACATAAATAAATAAATCAGATATATGGCGCTCCTACCTTTTATGGCTTCTCCTGAAATTATTCTTTTTTTATGTCGAGATTTGTTATTAACTTTGAAAAATGATGGAAAAATGAATATTAAAATTTTTTCGAAATGTTCGCCTTTATTGTTTTATTGAAATGCAATGCTAGAATGCATCACCAAAAATTAAAAGAGCAAGACTAATTCCATCATGTGTAATTTAAAATAGTTTTGCAAAATCTCATCGACATATTATCATCTTCTCCGCACATACATAAATAAATAAATCAGATATATGGCGCTCCTACCTTTTATGGCTTCTCCTGAAATTATTCTTTTTTTATGTCGAGATTTGTTATTAACTTTGAAAAATGATGGAAAAATGAATATTAAAATTTTTTCGAAATGTTCGCCTTTATTGTTTTATTGAAATGCAATGCTAGAATGCATCACCAAAAATTAAAAGAGCAAGACTAATTCCATCATGTGTAATTTAAAATAGTTTTGCAAAATCTCATCGACATATTATCATCTTCTCCGCACATACATAAATAAATAAATCAGATATATGGCGCTCCTACCTTTTATGGCTTCTCCTGAAATTATTCTTTTTTTATGTCGAGATTTGTTATTAACTTTGAAAAATGATGGAAAAATTAATATTAAAATTTTTTCGAAATGTTCGCCTTTATTGTTTTATTGAAATGCAATGCTAGAATGCATCACCAAAAATTAAAAGAGCAAGACTAATTCCATCATGTGTAATTTAAAATAGTTTTGCAAAATCTCATCGACATATTATCATCTTCTCCGCACATACATAAATAAATAAATCAGATATATGGCGCTCCTACCTTTTATGGCTTCTCCTGAAATTATTCTTTTTTTATGTCGAGATTTGTTATTAACTTTGAAAAATGATGGAAAAATGAATATTAAAATTTTTTCGAAATGTTCGCCTTTATTGTTTTATTGAAATGCAATGCTAGAATGCATCACCAAAAATTAAAAGAGCAAGACTAATTCCATCATGTGTAATTTAAAATAGTTTTGCAAAATCTCATCGACATATTATCATCTTCTCCGCACATACATAAATAAATAAATCAGATATATGGCGCTCCTACCTTTTATGGCTTCTCCTGAAATTATTCTTTTTTTATGTCGAGATTTGTTATTAACTTTGAAAAATGATGGAAAAATGAATATTAAAATTTTTTCGAAATGTTCGCCTTTATTGTTTTATTGAAATGCAATGCTAGAATGCATCACCAAAAATTAAAAGAGCAAGACTAATTCCATCATGTGTAATTTAAAATAGTTTTGCAAAATCTCATCGACATATTATCATCTTCTCCGCACATACATAAATAAATAAATCAGATATATGGCGCTCCTACCTTTTATGGCTTCTCCTGAAATTATTCTTTTTTTATGTCGAGATTTGTTATTAACTTTGAAAAATGATGGAAAAATTAATATTAAAATTTTTTCGAAATGTTCGCCTTTATTGTTTTATTGAAATGCAATGCTAGAATGCATCACCAAAAATTAAAAGAGCAAGACTAATTCCATCATGTGTAATTTAAAATAGTTTTGCAAAATCTCATCGACATATTATCATCTTCTCCGCACATACATAAATAAATAAATCAGATATATGGCGCTCCTACCTTTTATGGCTTCTCCTGAAATTATTCTTTTTTTATGTCGAGATTTGTTATTAACTTTGAAAAATGATGGAAAAATGAATTTTAAAATTTTTTCGAAATGTTCGCCTTTATTGTTTTATTGAAATGCAATGCTAGAATGCATCACCAAAAATTAAAAGAGCAAGACTAATTCCATCATGTGTAATTTAAAATAGTTTTGCAAAATCTCATCGACATATTATCATCTTCTCCGCACATACATAAATAAATAAATCAGATATATGGCGCTCCTACCTTTTATGGCTTCTCCTGAAATTATTCTTTTTTTATGTCGAGATTTGTTATTAACTTTGAAAAATGATGGAAAAATGAATATTAAAATTTTTTCGAAATGTTCGCCTTTATTGTTTTATTGAAATGCAATGCTAGAATGCATCACCAAAAATTAAAAGAGCAAGACTAATTCCATCATGTGTAATTTAAAATAGTTTTGCAAAATCTCATCGACATATTATCATCTTCTCCGCACATACATAAATAAATAAATCAGATATATGGCGCTCCTACCTTTTATGGCTTCTCCTGAAATTATTCTTTTTTTATGTCGAGATTTGTTATTAACTTTGAAAAATGATGGAAAAATGAATATTAAATTTTTTTCGAAATGTTCGCCTTTATTGTTTTATTGAAATGCAATGCTAGAATGCATCACCAAAAATTAAAAGAGCAAGACTAATTCCATCATGTGTAATTTAAAATAGTTTTGCAAAATCTCATCGACATATTATCATCTTCTCCGCACATACATAAATAAATAAATCAGATATATGGCGCTCCTACCTTTTATGGCTTCTCCTGAAATTATTCTTTTTTTATGTCGAGATTTGTTATTAACTTTGAAAAATGATGGAAAAATGAATATTAAAATTTTTTCGAAATGTTCGCCTTTATTGTTTTATTGAAATGCAATGCTAGAATGCATCACCAAAAATTAAAAGAGCAAGACTAATTCCATCATGTGTAATTTAAAATAGTTTTGCAAAATCTCATCGACATATTATCATCTTCTCCGCACATACATAAATAAATAAATCAGATATATGGCGCTCCTACCTTTTATGGCTTCTCCTGAAATTATTCTTTTTTTATGTCGAGATTTGTTATTAACTTTGAAAAATGATGGAAAAATGAATATTAAAATTTTTTCGAAATGTTCGCCTTTATTGTTTTATTGAAATGCAATGCTAGAATGCATCACCAAAAATTAAAAGAGCAAGACTAATTCCATCATGTGTAATTTAAAATAGTTTTGCAAAATCTCATCGACATATTATCATCTTCTCCGCACATACATAAATAAATAAATCAGATATATGGCGCTCCTACCTTTTATGGCTTCTCCTGAAATTATTCTTTTTTTATGTCGAGATTTGTTATTAACTTTGAAAAATGATGGAAAAATGAATATTAAAATTTTTTCGAAATGTTCGCCTTTATTGTTTTATTGAAATGCAATGCTAGAATGCATCACCAAAAATTAAAAGAGCAAGACTAATTCCATCATGTGTAATTTAAAATAGTTTTGCAAAATCTCATCGACATATTATCATCTTCTCCGCACATACATAAATAAATAAATCAGATATATGGCGCTCCTACCTTTTATGGCTTCTCCTGAAATTATTCTTTTTTTATGTCGAGATTTGTTATTAACTTTGAAAAATGATGGAAAAATGAATATTAAAATTTTTTCGAAATGTTCGCCTTTATTGTTTTATTGAAATGCAATGCTAGAATGCATCACCAAAAATTAAAAGAGCAAGACTAATTCCATCATGTGTAATTTAAAATAGTTTTGCAAAATCTCATCGACATATTATCATCTTCTCCGCACATACATAAATAAATAAATCAGATATATGGCGCTCCTACCTTTTATGGCTTCTCCTGAAATTATTCTTTTTTTATGTCGAGATTTGTTATTAACTTTGAAAAATGATGGAAAAATGAATATTAAAATTTTTTCGAAATGTTCGCCTTTATTGTTTTATTGAAATGCAATGCTAGAATGCATCACCAAAAATTAAAAGAGCAAGACTAATTCCATCATGTGTAATTTAAAATAGTTTTGCAAAATCTCATCGACATATTATCATCTTCTCCGCACATACATAAATAAATAAATCAGATATATGGCGCTCCTACCTTTTATGGCTTCTCCTGAAATTATTCTTTTTTTATGTCGAGATTTGTTATTAACTTTGAAAAATGATGGAAAAATGAATATTAAAATTTTTTCGAAATGTTCGCCTTTATTGTTTTATTGAAATGCAATGCTAGAATGCATCACCAAAAATTAAAAGAGCAAGACTAATTCCATCATGTGTAATTTAAAATAGTTTTGCAAAATCTCATCGACATATTATCATCTTCTCCGCACATACATAAATAAATAAATCAGATATATGGCGCTCCTACCTTTTATGGCTTCTCCTGAAATTATTCTTTTTTTATGTCGAGATTTGTTATTAACTTTGAAAAATGATGGAAAAATGAATATTAAAATTTTTTCGAAATGTTCGCCTTTATTGTTTTATTGAAATGCAATGCTAGAATGCATCACCAAAAATTAAAAGAGCAAGACTAATTCCATCATGTGTAATTTAAAATAGTTTTGCAAAATCTCATCGACATATTATCATCTTCTCCGCACATACATAAATAAATAAATCAGATATATGGCGCTCCTACCTTTTATGGCTTCTCCTGAAATTATTCTTTTTTTATGTCGAGATTTGTTATTAACTTTGAAAAATGATGGAAAAATGAATATTAAAATTTTTTCGAAATGTTCGCCTTTATTGTTTTATTGAAATGCAATGCTAGAATGCATCACCAAAAATTAAAAGAGCAAGACTAATTCCATCATGTGTAATTTAAAATAGTTTTGCAAAATCTCATCGACATATTATCATCTTCTCCGCACATACATAAATAAATAAATCAGATATATGGCGCTCCTACCTTTTATGGCTTCTCCTGAAATTATTCTTTTTTTATGTCGAGATTTGTTATTAACTTTGAAAAATGATGGAAAAATGAATATTAAAATTTTTTCGAAATGTTCGCCTTTATTGTTTTATTGAAATGCAATGCTAGAATGCATCACCAAAAATTAAAAGAGCAAGACTAATTCCATCATGTGTAATTTAAAATAGTTTTGCAAAATCTCATCGACATATTATCATCTTCTCCGCACATACATAAATAAATAAATCAGATATATGGCGCTCCTACCTTTTATGGCTTCTCCTGAAATTATTCTTTTTTTATGTCGAGATTTGTTATTAACTTTGAAAAATGATGGAAAAATGAATATTAAAATTTTTTCGAAATGTTCGCCTTTATTGTTTTATTGAAATGCAATGCTAGAATGCATCACCAAAAATTAAAAGAGCAAGACTAATTCCATCATGTGTAATTTAAAATAGTTTTGCAAAATCTCATCGACATATTATCATCTTCTCCGCACATACATAAATAAATAAATCAGATATATGGCGCTCCTACCTTTTATGGCTTCTCCTGAAATTATTCTTTTTTTATGTCGAGATTTGTTATTAACTTTGAAAAATGATGGAAAAATGAATATTAAAATTTTTTCGAAATGTTCGCCTTTATTGTTTTATTGAAATGCAATGCTAGAATGCATCACCAAAAATTAAAAGAGCAAGACTAATTCCATCATGTGTAATTTAAAATAGTTTTGCAAAATCTCATCGACATATTATCATCTTCTCCGCACATACATAAATAAATAAATCAGATATATGGCGCTCCTACCTTTTATGGCTTCTCCTGAAATTATTCTTTTTTTATGTCGAGATTTGTTATTAACTTTGAAAAATGATGGAAAAATGAATATTAAAATTTTTTCGAAATGTTCGCCTTTATTGTTTTATTGAAATGCAATGCTAGAATGCATCACCAAAAATTAAAAGAGCAAGACTAATTCCATCATGTGTAATTTAAAATAGTTTTGCAAAATCTCATCGACATATTATCATCTTCTCCGCACATACATAAATAAATAAATCAGATATATGGCGCTCCTACCTTTTATGGCTTCTCCTGAAATTATTCTTTTTTTATGTCGAGATTTGTTATTAACTTTGAAAAATGATGGAAAAATGAATATTAAAATTTTTTCGAAATGTTCGCCTTTATTGTTTTATTGAAATGCAATGCTAGAATGCATCACCAAAAATTAAAAGAGCAAGACTAATTCCATCATGTGTAATTTAAAATAGTTTTGCAAAATCTCATCGACATATTATCATCTTCTCCGCACATACATAAATAAATAAATCAGATATATGGCGCTCCTACCTTTTATGGCTTCTCCTGAAATTATTCTTTTTTTATGTCGAGATTTGTTATTAACTTTGAAAAATGATGGAAAAATGAATATTAAAATTTTTTCGAAATGTTCGCCTTTATTGTTTTATTGAAATGCAATGCTAGAATGCATCACCAAAAATTAAAAGAGCAAGACTAATTCCATCATGTGTAATTTAAAATAGTTTTGCAAAATCTCATCGACATATTATCATCTTCTCCGCACATACATAAATAAATAAATCAGATATATGGCGCTCCTACCTTTTATGGCTTCTCCTGAAATTATTCTTTTTTTATGTCGAGATTTGTTATTAACTTTGAAAAATGATGGAAAAATGAATATTAAAATTTTTTCGAAATGTTCGCCTTTATTGTTTTATTGAAATGCAATGCTAGAATGCATCACCAAAAATTAAAAGAGCAAGACTAATTCCATCATGTGTAATTTAAAATAGTTTTGCAAAATCTCATCGACATATTATCATCTTCTCCGCACATACATAAATAAATAAATCAGATATATGGCGCTCCTACCTTTTATGGCTTCTCCTGAAATTATTCTTTTTTTATGTCGAGATTTGTTATTAACTTTGAAAAATGATGGAAAAATGAATATTAAAATTTTTTCGAAATGTTCGCCTTTATTGTTTTATTGAAATGCAATGCTAGAATGCATCACCAAAAATTAAAAGAGCAAGACTAATTCCATCATGTGTAATTTAAAATAGTTTTGCAAAATCTCATCGACATATTATCATCTTCTCCGCACATACATAAATAAATAAATCAGATATATGGCGCTCCTACCTTTTATGGCTTCTCCTGAAATTATTCTTTTTTTATGTCGAGATTTGTTATTAACTTTGAAAAATGATGGAAAAATGAATATTAAAATTTTTTCGAAATGTTCGCCTTTATTGTTTTATTGAAATGCAATGCTAGAATGCATCACCAAAAATTAAAAGAGCAAGACTAATTCCATCATGTGTAATTTAAAATAGTTTTGCAAAATCTCATCGACATATTATCATCTTCTCCGCACATACATAAATAAATAAATCAGATATATGGCGCTCCTACCTTTTATGGCTTCTCCTGAAATTATTCTTTTTTTATGTCGAGATTTGTTATTAACTTTGAAAAATGATGGAAAAATGAATATTAAAATTTTTTCGAAATGTTCGCCTTTATTGTTTTATTGAAATGCAATGCTAGAATGCATCACCAAAAATTAAAAGAGCAAGACTAATTCCATCATGTGTAATTTAAAATAGTTTTGCAAAATCTCATCGACATATTATCATCTTCTCCGCACATACATAAATAAATAAATCAGATATATGGCGCTCCTACCTTTTATGGCTTCTCCTGAAATTATTCTTTTTTTATGTCGAGATTTGTTATTAACTTTGAAAAATGATGGAAAAATGAATATTAAAATTTTTTCGAAATGTTCGCCTTTATTGTTTTATTGAAATGCAATGCTAGAATGCATCACCAAAAATTAAAAGAGCAAGACTAATTCCATCATGTGTAATTTAAAATAGTTTTGCAAAATCTCATCGACATATTATCATCTTCTCCGCACATACATAAATAAATAAATCAGATATATGGCGCTCCTACCTTTTATGGCTTCTCCTGAAATTATTCTTTTTTTATGTCGAGATTTGTTATTAACTTTGAAAAATGATGGAAAAATGAATATTAAAATTTTTTCGAAATGTTCGCCTTTATTGTTTTATTGAAATGCAATGCTAGAATGCATCACCAAAAATTAAAAGAGCAAGACTAATTCCATCATGTGTAATTTAAAATAGTTTTGCAAAATCTCATCGACATATTATCATCTTCTCCGCACATACATAAATAAATAAATCAGATATATGGCGCTCCTACCTTTTATGGCTTCTCCTGAAATTATTCTTTTTTTATGTCGAGATTTGTTATTAACTTTGAAAAATGATGGAAAAATGAATATTAAAATTTTTTCGAAATGTTCGCCTTTATTGTTTTATTGAAATGCAATGCTAGAATGCATCACCAAAAATTAAAAGAGCAAGACTAATTCCATCATGTGTAATTTAAAATAGTTTTGCAAAATCTCATCGACATATTATCATCTTCTCCGCACATACATAAATAAATAAATCAGATATATGGCGCTCCTACCTTTTATGGCTTCTCCTGAAATTATTCTTTTTTTATGTCGAGATTTGTTATTAACTTTGAAAAATGATGGAAAAATGAATATTAAAATTTTTTCGAAATGTTCGCCTTTATTGTTTTATTGAAATGCAATGCTAGAATGCATCACCAAAAATTAAAAGAGCAAGACTAATTCCATCATGTGTAATTTAAAATAGTTTTGCAAAATCTCATCGACATATTATCATCTTCTCCGCACATACATAAATAAATAAATCAGATATATGGCGCTCCTACCTTTTATGGCTTCTCCTGAAATTATTCTTTTTTTATGTCGAGATTTGTTATTAACTTTGAAAAATGATGGAAAAATGAATATTAAAATTTTTTCGAAATGTTCGCCTTTATTGTTTTATTGAAATGCAATGCTAGAATGCATCACCAAAAATTAAAAGAGCAAGACTAATTCCATCATGTGTAATTTAAAATAGTTTTGCAAAATCTCATCGACATATTATCATCTTCTCCGCACATACATAAATAAATAAATCAGATATATGGCGCTCCTACCTTTTATGGCTTCTCCTGAAATTATTCTTTTTTTATGTCGAGATTTGTTATTAACTTTGAAAAATGATGGAAAAATTAATATTAAAATTTTTTCGAAATGTTCGCCTTTATTGTTTTATTGAAATGCAATGCTAGAATGCATCACCAAAAATTAAAAGAGCAAGACTAATTCCATCATGTGTAATTTAAAATAGTTTTGCAAAATCTCATCGACATATTATCATCTTCTCCGCACATACATAAATAAATAAATCAGATATATGGCGCTCCTACCTTTTATGGCTTCTCCTGAAATTATTCTTTTTTTATGTCGAGATTTGTTATTAACTTTGAAAAATGATGGAAAAATGAATTTTAAAATTTTTTCGAAATGTTCGCGTTGATTGTTTGATTGAAATGCAATGCTAAAATGCATCACCAAAAATTAAAAGAGCAAGACTAATTCCATCATGTGTAATTTAAAATAGTTTTGCAAAATCTCATCGACATATTATCATCTTCTCCGCACATACATAAATAAATAAATCAGATATATGGCGCTCCTACCTTTTATGGCTTCTCCTGAAATTATTCTTTTTTTATGTCGAGATTTGTTATTAACTTTGAAAAATGATGGAAAAATTAATATTAAAATTTTTTCGAAATGTTCGCCTTTATTGTTTTATTGAAATGCAATGCTAGAATGCATCACCAAAAATTAAAAGAGCAAGACTAATTCCATCATGTGTAATTTAAAATAGTTTTGCAAAATCTCATCGACATATTATCATCTTCTCCGCACATACATAAATAAATAAATCAGATATATGGCGCTCCTACCTTTTATGGCTTCTCCTGAAATTATTCTTTTTTTATGTCGAGATTTGTTATTAACTTTGAAAAATGATGGAAAAATTAATATTAAAATTTTTTCGAAATGTTCGCCTTTATTGTTTTATTGAAATGCAATGCTAGAATGCATCACCAAAAATTAAAAGAGCAAGACTAATTCCATCATGTGTAATTTAAAATAGTTTTGCAAAATCTCATCGACATATTATCATCTTCTCCGCACATATATAAATAAATAAATCAGATATATGGCGCTCCTACCTTTTATGGCTTCTCCTGAAATTATTCTTTTTTTATGTCGAGATTTGTTATTAACTTTGAAAAATGATGGAAAAATTAATATTAAAATTTTTTCGAAATGTTCGCCTTTATTGTTTTATTGAAATGCAATGCTAGAATGCATCACCAAAAATTAAAAGAGCAAGACTAATTCCATCATGTGTAATTTAAAATAGTTTTGCAAAATCTCATCGACATATTATCATCTTCTCCGCACATACATAAATAAATAAATCAGATATATGGCGCTCCTACCTTTTATGGCTTCTCCTGAAATTATTCTTTTTTTATGTCGAGATTTGTTATTAACTTTGAAAAATGATGGAAAAATTAATATTAAAATTTTTTCGAAATGTTCGCCTTTATTGTTTTATTGAAATGCAATGCTAGAATGCATCACCAAAAATTAAAAGAGCAAGACTAATTCCATCATGTGTAATTTAAAATAGTTTTGCAAAATCTCATCGACATATTATCATCTTCTCCGCACATACATAAATAAATAAATCAGATATATGGCGCTCCTACCTTTTATGGCTTCTCCTGAAATTATTCTTTTTTTATGTCGAGATTTGTTATTAACTTTGAAAAATGATGGAAAAATTAATATTAAAATTTTTTCGAAATGTTCGCCTTTATTGTTTTATTGAAATGCAATGCTAGAATGCATCACCAAAAATTAAAAGAGCAAGACTAATTCCATCATGTGTAATTTAAAATAGTTTTGCAAAATCTCATCGACATATTATCATCTTCTCCGCACATACATAAATAAATAAATCAGATATATGGCGCTCCTACCTTTTATGGCTTCTCCTGAAATTATTCTTTTTTTATGTCGAGATTTGTTATTAACTTTGAAAAATGATGGAAAAATTAATATTAAAATTTTTTCGAAATGTTCGCCTTTATTGTTTTATTGAAATGCAATGCTAGAATGCATCACCAAAAATTAAAAGAGCAAGACTAATTCCATCATGTGTAATTTAAAATAGTTTTGCAAAATCTCATCGACATATTATCATCTTCTCCGCACATACATAAATAAATAAATCAGATATATGGCGCTCCTACCTTTTATGGCTTCTCCTGAAATTATTCTTTTTTTATGTCGAGATTTGTTATTAACTTTGAAAAATGATGGAAAAATGAATTTTAAAATTTTTTCGAAATGTTCGCCTTTATTGTTTTATTGAAATGCAATGCTAGAATGCATCACCAAAAATTAAAAGAGCAAGACTAATTCCATATTGTGTAATTTAAAATAGTTTTGCAAAATCTCATCGACATATTATCATCTTCTCCGCACATACATAAATAAATAAATCAGATATATGGCGCTCCTACCTTTTATGGCTTCTCCTGAAATTATTCTTTTTTTATGTCGAGATTTGTTATTAACTTTGAAAAATGATGGAAAAATGAATTTTAAAATGTTTTCGAAATGTTCGCCTTTATTGTTTTATTGAAATGCAATGCTAGAATGCATCACCAAAAATTAAAAGAGCAAGACTAATTCCATCATGTGTAATTTAAAATAGTTTTGCAAAATCTCATCGACATATTATCATCTTCTCCGCACATACATAAATAAATAAATCAGATATATGGCGCTCCTACCTTTTATGGCTTCTCCTGAAATTATTCTTTTTTTATGTCGAGATTTGTTATTAACTTTGAAAAATGATGGAAAAATTAATATTAAAATTTTTTCGAAATGTTCGCCTTTATTGTTTTATTGAAATGCAATGCTAGAATGCATCACCAAAAATTAAAAGAGCAAGACTAATTCCATCATGTGTAATTTAAAATAGTTTTGCAAAATCTCATCGACATATTATCATCTTCTCCGCACATACATAAATAAATAAATCAGATATATGGCGCTCCTACCTTTTATGGCTTCTCCTGAAATTATTCTTTTTTTATGTCGAGATTTGTTATTAACTTTGAAAAATGATGGAAAAATGAATTTTAAATTTTTTTCGAAATGTTCGCCTTTATTGTTTTATTGAAATGCAATGCTAGAATGCATCACCAAAAATTAAAAGAGCAAGACTAATTCCATCATGTGTAATTTAAAATAGTTTTGCAAAATCTCATCGACATATTATCATCTTCCTACGCACATACATAAATAAATAAATCAGATATATGGCGCTCCTACCTTTTATGGCTTCTCCTGAAATTATTCTTTTTTTATGTCGAGATTTGTTATTAACTTTGAAAAATGATGGAAAAATGAATTTTAAAATTTTTTCGAAATGTTCGCCTTTATTGTTTTATTGAAATGCAATGCTAGAATGCATCACCAAAAATTAAAAGAGCAAGACTAATTCCATCATGTGTAATTTAAAATAGTTTTGCAAAATCTCATCGACATATTATCAACTTCTCCGCACATATATAAATAAATAAATCAGATATATGGCGCTCCTACCTTTTATGGCTTCTCCTGAAATTATTCTTTTTTTATGTCGAGATTTGTTATTAACTTTGAAAAATGATGGAAAAATTAATATTAAAATTTTTTCGAAATGTTCGCCTTTATTGTTTTATTGAAATGCAATGCTAGAATGCATCACCAAAAATTAAAAGAGCAAGACTAATTCCATCATGTGTAATTTAAAATAGTTTTGCAAAATCTCATCGACATATTATCATCTTCTCCGCACATACATAAATAAATAAATCAGATATATGGCGCTCCTACCTTTTATGGCTTCTCCTGAAATTATTCTTTTTTTATGTCGAGATTTGTTATTAACTTTGAAAAATGATGGAAAAATTTATATTAAAATTTTTTCGAAATGTTCGCCTTTATTGTTTTATTGAAATGCAATGCTAGAATGCATCACCAAAAATTAAAAGAGCAAGACTAATTCCATCATGTGTAATTTAAAATAGTTTTGCAAAATCTCATCGACATATTATCATCTTCTCCGCACATACATAAATAAATAAATCAGATATATGGCGCTCCTACCTTTTATGGCTTCTCCTGAAATTATTCTTTTTTTATGTCGAGATTTGTTATTAACTTTGAAAAATGATGGAAAAATTAATATTAAAATTTTTTCGAAATGTTCGCGTTGATTGTTTGATTGAAATGCAATGCTAAAATGCATCACCAAAAATTAAAAGAGCAAGACTGATTCCATCATGTGTAATTTAAAATAGTTTTGCAAAATCTCATCGACATATTATCATCTTCTCCGCACATACATAAATAAATAAATCAGATATATGGCGCTCCTACCTTTTATGGCTTCTCCTGAAATTATTCTTTTTTTATGTCGAGATTTGTTATTAACTTTGAAAAATGAATATAAAATTTTTTTCGAAATGTTCGCCTTTATTGTTTTATTGAAATGCAATGCTAGAATGCATCACCAAAAATTAAAAGAGCAAGACTAATTCCATCATGTGTAATTTAAAATAGTTTTGCAAAATCTCATCGACATATTATCATCTTCTCCGCACATACATAAATAAATAAATCAGATATATGGCGCTCCTACCTTTTATGGCTTCTCCTGAAATTATTCTTTTTTTATGTCGAGATTTGTTATTAACTTTGAAAAATGATGGAAAAATTAATATTAAAATTTTTTCGAAATGTTCGCGTTGATTGTTTGATTGAAATGCAATGCTAAAATGCATCACCAAAAATTAAAAGAGCAAGACTGATTCCATCATGTGTAATTTAAAATAGTTTTGCAAAATCTCATCGACATATTATCATCTTCTCCGCACATACATAAATAAATAAATCAGATATATGGCGCTCCTACCTTTTATGGCTTCTCCTGAAATTATTCTTTTTTTATGTCGAGATTTGTTATTAACTTTGAAAAATGATGGAAAAATTAATATTAAAATTTTTTCGAAATGTTCGCCTTTATTGTTTTATTGAAATGCAATGCTAGAATGCATCACCAAAAATTAAAAGAGCAAGACTAATTCCATCATGTGTAATTTAAAATAGTTTTGCAAAATCTCATCGACATATTATCATCTTCTCCGCACATACATAAATAAATAAATCAGATATATGGCGCTCCTACCTTTTATGGCTTCTCCTGAAATTATTCTTTTTTTATGTCGAGATTTGTTATTAACTTTGAAAAATGATGGAAAAATGAATTTTAAAATTTTTTCGAAATGTTCGCCTTTATTGTTTTATTGAAATGCAATGCTAGAATGCATCACCAAAAATTAAAAGAGCAAGACTAATTCCATCATGTGTAATTTAAAATAGTTTTGCAAAATCTCATCGACATATTATCATCTTCTCCGCACATACATAAATAAATAAATCAGATATATGGCGCTCCTACCTTTTATGGCTTCTCCTGAAATTATTCTTTTTTTATGTCGAGATTTGTTATTAACTTTGAAAAATGATGGAAAAATGAATATTAAAATTTTTTCGAAATGTTCGCCTTTATTGTTTTATTGAAATGCAATGCTAGAATGCATCACCAAAAATTAAAAGAGCAAGACTAATTCCATCATGTGTAATTTAAAATAGTTTTGCAAAATCTCATCGACATATTATCATCTTCTCCGCACATACATAAATAAATAAATCAGATATATGGCGCTCCTACCTTTTATGGCTTCTCCTGAAATTATTCTTTTTTTATGTCGAGATTTGTTATTAACTTTGAAAAATGATGGAAAAATTAATATTAAAATTTTTTCGAAATGTTCGCCTTTATTGTTTTATTGAAATGCAATGCTAGAATGCATCACCAAAAATTAAAAGAGCAAGACTAATTCCATCATGTGTAATTTAAAATAGTTTTGCAAAATCTCATCGACATATTATCATCTTCTCCGCACATACATAAATAAATAAATCAGATATATGGCGCTCCTACCTTTTATGGCTTCTCCTGAAATTATTCTTTTTTTATGTCGAGATTTGTTATTAACTTTGAAAAATGATGGAAAAATGAATTTTAAAATTTTTTCGAAATGTTCGCGTTGATTGTTTGATTGAAATGCAATGCTAAAATGCATCACCAAAAATTAAAAGAGCAAGACTAATTCCATCATGTGTAATTTAAAATAGTTTTGCAAAATCTCATCGACATATTATCATCTTCTCCGCACATACATAAATAAATAAATCAGATATATGGCGCTCCTACCTTTTATGGCTTCTCCTGAAATTATTCTTTTTTTATGTCGAGATTTGTTATTAACTTTGAAAAATGATGGAAAAATTAATATTAAAATTTTTTCGAAATGTTCGCCTTTATTGTTTTATTGAAATGCAATGCTAGAATGCATCACCAAAAATTAAAAGAGCAAGACTAATTCCATCATGTGTAATTTAAAATAGTTTTGCAAAATCTCATCGACATATTATCATCTTCTCCGCACATACATAAATAAATAAATCAGATATATGGCGCTCCTACCTTTTATGGCTTCTCCTGAAATTATTCTTTTTTTATGTCGAGATTTGTTATTAACTTTGAAAAATGATGGAAAAATTAATATTAAAATTTTTTCGAAATGTTCGCCTTTATTGTTTTATTGAAATGCAATGCTAGAATGCATCACCAAAAATTAAAAGAGCAAGACTAATTCCATCATGTGTAATTTAAAATAGTTTTGCAAAATCTCATCGACATATTATCATCTTCTCCGCACATATATAAATAAATAAATCAGATATATGGCGCTCCTACCTTTTATGGCTTCTCCTGAAATTATTCTTTTTTTATGTCGAGATTTGTTATTAACTTTGAAAAATGATGGAAAAATTAATATTAAAATTTTTTCGAAATGTTCGCCTTTATTGTTTTATTGAAATGCAATGCTAGAATGCATCACCAAAAATTAAAAGAGCAAGACTAATTCCATCATGTGTAATTTAAAATAGTTTTGCAAAATCTCATCGACATATTATCATCTTCTCCGCACATACATAAATAAATAAATCAGATATATGGCGCTCCTACCTTTTATGGCTTCTCCTGAAATTATTCTTTTTTTATGTCGAGATTTGTTATTAACTTTGAAAAATGATGGAAAAATTAATATTAAAATTTTTTCGAAATGTTCGCCTTTATTGTTTTATTGAAATGCAATGCTAGAATGCATCACCAAAAATTAAAAGAGCAAGACTAATTCCATCATGTGTAATTTAAAATAGTTTTGCAAAATCTCATCGACATATTATCATCTTCTCCGCACATACATAAATAAATAAATCAGATATATGGCGCTCCTACCTTTTATGGCTTCTCCTGAAATTATTCTTTTTTTATGTCGAGATTTGTTATTAACTTTGAAAAATGATGGAAAAATTAATATTAAAATTTTTTCGAAATGTTCGCCTTTATTGTTTTATTGAAATGCAATGCTAGAATGCATCACCAAAAATTAAAAGAGCAAGACTAATTCCATCATGTGTAATTTAAAATAGTTTTGCAAAATCTCATCGACATATTATCATCTTCTCCGCACATACATAAATAAATAAATCAGATATATGGCGCTCCTACCTTTTATGGCTTCTCCTGAAATTATTCTTTTTTTATGTCGAGATTTGTTATTAACTTTGAAAAATGATGGAAAAATTAATATTAAAATTTTTTCGAAATGTTCGCCTTTATTGTTTTATTGAAATGCAATGCTAGAATGCATCACCAAAAATTAAAAGAGCAAGACTAATTCCATCATGTGTAATTTAAAATAGTTTTGCAAAATCTCATCGACATATTATCATCTTCTCCGCACATACATAAATAAATAAATCAGATATATGGCGCTCCTACCTTTTATGGCTTCTCCTGAAATTATTCTTTTTTTATGTCGAGATTTGTTATTAACTTTGAAAAATGATGGAAAAATGAATTTTAAAATTTTTTCGAAATGTTCGCCTTTATTGTTTTATTGAAATGCAATGCTAGAATGCATCACCAAAAATTAAAAGAGCAAGACTAATTCCATCATGTGTAATTTAAAATAGTTTTGCAAAATCTCATCGACATATTATCATCTTCTCCGCACATACATAAATAAATAAATCAGATATATGGCGCTCCTACCTTTTATGGCTTCTCCTGAAATTATTCTTTTTTTATGTCGAGATTTGTTATTAACTTTGAAAAATGATGGAAAAATGAATTTTAAAATTTTTTCGAAATGTTCGCCTTTATTGTTTTATTGAAATGCAATGCTAGAATGCATCACCAAAAATTAAAAGAGCAAGACTAATTCCATCATGTGTAATTTAAAATAGTTTTGCAAAATCTCATCGACATATTATCATCTTCTCCGCACATACATAAATAAATAAATCAGATATATGGCGCTCCTACCTTTTATGGCTTCTCCTGAAATTATTCTTTTTTTATGTCGAGATTTGTTATTAACTTTGAAAAATGATGGAAAAATTAATATTAAAATTTTTTCGAAATGTTCGCCTTTATTGTTTTATTGAAATGCAATGCTAGAATGCATCACCAAAAATTAAAAGAGCAAGACTAATTCCATCATGTGTAATTTAAAATAGTTTTGCAAAATCTCATCGACATATTATCATCTTCTCCGCACATACATAAATAAATAAATCAGATATATGGCGCTCCTACCTTTTATGGCTTCTCCTGAAATTATTCTTTTTTTATGTCGAGATTTGTTATTAACTTTGAAAAATGATGGAAAAATGAATTTTAAATTTTTTTCGAAATGTTCGCCTTTATTGTTTTATTGAAATGCAATGCTAGAATGCATCACCAAAAATTAAAAGAGCAAGACTAATTCCATCATGTGTAATTTAAAATAGTTTTGCAAAATCTCATCGACATATTATCATCTTCCTACGCACATACATAAATAAATAAATCAGATATATGGCGCTCCTACCTTTTATGGCTTCTCCTGAAATTATTCTTTTTTTATGTCGAGATTTGTTATTAACTTTGAAAAATGATGGAAAAATGAATTTTAAAATTTTTTCGAAATGTTCGCCTTTATTGTTTTATTGAAATGCAATGCTAGAATGCATCACCAAAAATTAAAAGAGCAAGACTAATTCCATCATGTGTAATTTAAAATAGTTTTGCAAAATCTCATCGACATATTATCAACTTCTCCGCACATATATAAATAAATAAATCAGATATATGGCGCTCCTACCTTTTATGGCTTCTCCTGAAATTATTCTTTTTTTATGTCGAGATTTGTTATTAACTTTGAAAAATGATGGAAAAATTAATATTAAAATTTTTTCGAAATGTTCGCCTTTATTGTTTTATTGAAATGCAATGCTAGAATGCATCACCAAAAATTAAAAGAGCAAGACTAATTCCATCATGTGTAATTTAAAATAGTTTTGCAAAATCTCATCGACATATTATCATCTTCTCCGCACATACATAAATAAATAAATCAGATATATGGCGCTCCTACCTTTTATGGCTTCTCCTGAAATTATTCTTTTTTTATGTCGAGATTTGTTATTAACTTTGAAAAATGATGGAAAAATTAATATTAAAATTTTTTCGAAATGTTCGCCTTTATTGTTTTATTGAAATGCAATGCTAGAATGCATCACCAAAAATTAAAAGAGCAAGACTAATTCCATCATGTGTAATTTAAAATAGTTTTGCAAAATCTCATCGACATATTATCATCTTCTCCGCACATACATAAATAAATAAATCAGATATATGGCGCTCCTACCTTTTATGGCTTCTCCTGAAATTATTCTTTTTTTATGTCGAGATTTGTTATTAACTTTGAAAAATGATGGAAAAATTTATATTAAAATTTTTTCGAAATGTTCGCCTTTATTGTTTTATTGAAATGCAATGCTAGAATGCATCACCAAAAATTAAAAGAGCAAGACTAATTCCATCATGTGTAATTTAAAATAGTTTTGCAAAATCTCATCGACATATTATCATCTTCTCCGCACATACATAAATAAATAAATCAGATATATGGCGCTCCTACCTTTTATGGCTTCTCCTGAAATTATTCTTTTTTTATGTCGAGATTTGTTATTAACTTTGAAAAATGATGGAAAAATTTATATTAAAATTTTTTCGAAATGTTCGCCTTTATTGTTTTATTGAAATGCAATGCTAGAATGCATCACCAAAAATTAAAAGAGCAAGACTAATTCCATCATGTGTAATTTAAAATAGTTTTGCAAAATCTCATCGACATATTATCATCTTCTCCGCACATACATAAATAAATAAATCAGATATATGGCGCTCCTACCTTTTATGGCTTCTCCTGAAATTATTCTTTTTTTATGTCGAGATTTGTTATTAACTTTGAAAAATGATGGAAAAATTAATATTAAAATTTTTTCGAAATGTTCGCGTTGATTGTTTGATTGAAATGCAATGCTAAAATGCATCACCAAAAATTAAAAGAGCAAGACTGATTCCATCATGTGTAATTTAAAATAGTTTTGCAAAATCTCATCGACATATTATCATCTTCTCCGCACATACATAAATAAATAAATCAGATATATGGCGCTCCTACCTTTTATGGCTTCTCCTGAAATTATTCTTTTTTTATGTCGAGATTTGTTATTAACTTTGAAAAATGAATATAAAATTTTTTTCGAAATGTTCGCCTTTATTGTTTTATTGAAATGCAATGCTAGAATGCATCACCAAAAATTAAAAGAGCAAGACTAATTCCATCATGTGTAATTTAAAATAGTTTTGCAAAATCTCATCGACATATTATCATCTTCTCCGCACATACATAAATAAATAAATCAGATATATGGCGCTCCTACCTTTTATGGCTTCTCCTGAAATTATTCTTTTTTTATGTCGAGATTTGTTATTAACTTTGAAAAATGATGGAAAAATTTATATTAAAATTTTTTCGAAATGTTCGCCTTTATTGTTTTATTGAAATGCAATGCTAGAATGCATCACCAAAAATTAAAAGAGCAAGACTAATTCCATCATGTGTAATTTAAAATAGTTTTGCAAAATCTCATCGACATATTATCATCTTCTCCGCACATACATAAATAAATAAATCAGATATATGGCGCTCCTACCTTTTATGGCTTCTCCTGAAATTATTCTTTTTTTATGTCGAGATTTGTTATTAACTTTGAAAAATGATGGAAAAATTAATATTAAAATTTTTTCGAAATGTTCGCGTTGATTGTTTGATTGAAATGCAATGCTAAAATGCATCACCAAAAATTAAAAGAGCAAGACTGATTCCATCATGTGTAATTTAAAATAGTTTTGCAAAATCTCATCGACATATTATCATCTTCTCCGCACATACATAAATAAATAAATCAGATATATGGCGCTCCTACCTTTTATGGCTTCTCCTGAAATTATTCTTTTTTTATGTCGAGATTTGTTATTAACTTTGAAAAATGAATATAAAATTTTTTTCGAAATGTTCGCCTTTATTGTTTTATTGAAATGCAATGCTAGAATGCATCACCAAAAATTAAAAGAGCAAGACTAATTCCATCATGTGTAATTTAAAATAGTTTTGCAAAATCTCATCGACATATTATCATCTTCTCCGCACATACATAAATAAATAAATCAGATATATGGCGCTCCTACCTTTTATGGCTTCTCCTGAAATTATTCTTTTTTTATGTCGAGATTTGTTATTAACTTTGAAAAATGATGGAAAAATGAATATTAAAATTTTTTCGAAATGTTCGCCTTTATTGTTTTATTGAAATGCAATGCTAGAATGCATCACCAAAAATTAAAAGAGCAAGACTAATTCCATCATGTGTAATTTAAAATAGTTTTGCAAAATCTCATCGACATATTATCATCTTCTCCGCACATACATAAATAAATAAATCAGATATATGGCGCTCCTACTTTTTATGGCTTCTCCTGAAATTATTCTTTTTTTATGTCGAGATTTGTTATTAACTTTGAAAAATGATGGAAAAATGAATATTAAAATTTTTTCGAAATGTTCGCCTTTATTGTTTTATTGAAATGCAATGCTAGAATGCATCACCAAAAATTAAAAGAGCAAGACTAATTCCATCATGTGTAATTTAAAATAGTTTTGCAAAATCTCATCGACATATTATCATCTTCTCCGCACATACATAAATAAATAAATCAGATATATGGCGCTCCTACCTTTTATGGCTTCTCCTGAAATTATTCTTTTTTTATGTCGAGATTTGTTATTAACTTTGAAAAATGATGGAAAAATTAATATTAAAATTTTTTCGAAATGTTCGCGTTGATTGTTTGATTGAAATGCAATGCTAAAATGCATCACCAAAAATTAAAAGAGCAAGACTGATTCCATCATGTGTAATTTAAAATAGTTTTGCAAAATCTCATCGACATATTATCATCTTCTCCGCACATACATAAATAAATAAATCAGATATATGGCGCTCCTACCTTTTATGGCTTCTCCTGAAATTATTCTTTTTTTATGTCGAGATTTGTTATTAACTTTGAAAAATGAATATAAAATTTTTTTCGAAATGTTCGCCTTTATTGTTTTATTGAAATGCAATGCTAGAATGCATCACCAAAAATTAAAAGAGCAAGACTAATTCCATCATGTGTAATTTAAAATAGTTTTGCAAAATCTCATCGACATATTATCATCTTCTCCGCACATACATAAATAAATAAATCAGATATATGGCGCTCCTACCTTTTATGGCTTCTCCTGAAATTATTCTTTTTTTATGTCGAGATTTGTTATTAACTTTGAAAAATGATGGAAAAATGAATATTAAAATTTTTTCGAAATGTTCGCCTTTATTGTTTTATTGAAATGCAATGCTAGAATGCATCACCAAAAATTAAAAGAGCAAGACTAATTCCATCATGTGTAATTTAAAATAGTTTTGCAAAATCTCATCGACATATTATCATCTTCTCCGCACATACATAAATAAATAAATCAGATATATGGCGCTCCTACTTTTTATGGCTTCTCCTGAAATTATTCTTTTTTTATGTCGAGATTTGTTATTAACTTTGAAAAATGATGGAAAAATGAATATTAAAATTTTTTCGAAATGTTCGCCTTTATTGTTTTATTGAAATGCAATGCTAGAATGCATCACCAAAAATTAAAAGAGCAAGACTAATTCCATCATGTGTAATTTAAAATAGTTTTGCAAAATCTCATCGACATATTATCATCTTCTCCGCACATACATAAATAAATAAATCAGATATATGGCGCTCCTACCTTTTATGGCTTCTCCTGAAATTATTCTTTTTTTATGTCGAGATTTGTTATTAACTTTGAAAAATGATGGAAAAATGAATATTAAAATTTTTTCGAAATGTTCGCCTTTATTGTTTTATTGAAATGCAATGCTAGAATGCATCACCAAAAATTAAAAGAGCAAGACTAATTCCATCATGTGTAATTTAAAATAGTTTTGCAAAATCTCATCGACATATTATCATCTTCTCCGCACATACATAAATAAATAAATCAGATATATGGCGCTCCTACTTTTTATGGCTTCTCCTGAAATTATTCTTTTTTTATGTCGAGATTTGTTATTAACTTTGAAAAATGATGGAAAAATGAATATTAAAATTTTTTCGAAATGTTCGCCTTTATTGTTTTATTGAAATGCAATGCTAGAATGCATCACCAAAAATTAAAAGAGCAAGACTAATTCCATCATGTGTAATTTAAAATAGTTTTGCAAAATCTCATCGACATATTATCATCTTCTCCGCACATACATAAATAAATAAATCAGATATATGGCGCTCCTACCTTTTATGGCTTCTCCTGAAATTATTCTTTTTTTATGTCGAGATTTGTTATTAACTTTGAAAAATGAATATAAAAATTTTTTCGAAATGTTCGCCTTTATTGTTTTATTGAAATGCAATGCTAGAATGCATCACCAAAAATTAAAAGAGCAAGACTAATTCCATCATGTGTAATTTAAAATAGTTTTGCAAAATCTCATCGACATATTATCATCTTCTCCGCACATACATAAATAAATAAATCAGATATATGGCGCTCCTACCTTTTATGGCTTCTCCTGAAATTATTCTTTTTTTATGTCGAGATTTGTTATTAACTTTGAAAAATGATGGAAAAATGAATATTAAAATTTTTTCGAAATGTTCGCCTTTATTGTTTTATTGAAATGCAATGCTAGAATGCATCACCAAAAATTAAAAGAGCAAGACTAATTCCATCATGTGTAATTTAAAATAGTTTTGCAAAATCTCATCGACATATTATCATCTTCTCCGCACATACATAAATAAATAAATCAGATATATGGCGCTCCTACAATTATTATCAAAAAAATAAAATATAAACATATAATTAATTAAGTTATGGATTCTTTTGTTAGTTACGGCTAGTCTAATTCGCTATTTAGGCAAATTATATTTTACGTAATTAATATTAGTTTCCAATAATATATAAAAAAATTTATATATAAAAAATGAAATAGGCTATGCATTAATTTGTTACTTTTATGGCTAGTCTAGTAAAGTAAAAAAATTCACAACACTTAACAGTTCCACAGTCATTGTTGCTGAAACGGATCTTGACAGTCCCTTTCATTCGTAAGTATTTAATTCTTATAAAAGTGTGTAGGCTTTCACGGTCGGTGTTGTCAACAACGGTGGTATTAATCGGGTTTGTTGACCGTGTTCCATGCGAAGTTCCATGAGGGGGGGTGTAGTGAGCGCCCCGAGAGGCTAACTCAGCAAGTGATCCCCATGAATCTCTGCCAAACGTTTCGTCCACAGCTGCGGTGGACATCTTCAGTGGCGGTGTGGTCGTGGTCGAAGTACTCTCCCAGCTGTCACAGTCGCGACTGTGACAGCTGGGAGAGTACTTCGACCACGACCACACCGCCACTGAAGATGTCCACCGCAGCTGTGGACGAAACGTTTGGCAGAGATTCATGGGGATCACTTGCTGAGTTAGCCTCTCGGGGCGCTCACTACACCCCCCCTCATGGAACTTCGCATGGAACACGGTCAACAAACCCGATTAATACCACCGTTATTTAATTCTTGTTCATAATATATATTTGTTTATATTATTTAAAGCTACTTTTAATTCTCTACAATACCATTTACAGATAGAAGTATCGATTGTTGTGTATCGTTGAAAAGCTACTTTTATGGGGATTTCAAATATTTTAAAATATATAGGTATATGTTCCTTTTGAATAAATTAAAGTTTGGGTAGCAAGTCCAAAATAATAAATTTAAGAAAATTATACACTAGGCAATATATTCTGCGTAAAAAACTATCAAAAAGTAAAACACAATTAGAAAAAACTCATAAATAAAAAAATTACACAAAAGTAAAAATTAGGATAAAAATAAGTGCATGTTCTATTTTATATGATTGGTACCCCTATAGTTAGGCAACCCACATCACTTAGAAAGTTCTTGCTGTAGCGCAGCGCTGCAGTCGCATCGCTCGAATTTAGTATTTTTATAGAAACCTGTAAAATATAGCGTGGAAAGTGTCAAAGCTCTCTTGTCTGTTTCTATGATTATTAAATTAAATCAATAAAGAGTAGGACGCGATCTGTTAATGAAAATATTTGTGTCCTTGGTATCCTTGCACTGTTTTATAGTTACGACCCATAAAAAATTGAAAATTACACCTTTTTCCAGCTAAATAATGTAACATGTGCCTTTTTCCCCATTCGTTATCAAACAAAAAGTGAGGTTATGTGAATTGTCAACATGACAGTTTACAACATTTACATTTTCGATAAAAGCGGAATTTTGCTTTATTACAACGAATGGAATCGTTTGAAGCAGTCAGGAATGACCAGAGAAGAAGTATTTCCATTTATTTCACTAACCATGTTTTAATTACGCTTTTCAGGAGGGTAAACTGATGTACGGTATGCTCTTCTCGATCAAGAGTTTCGTCAACAAGATCTCACCAATCGACGTAAGGGAAGGTTTTCAATATTACAGAACGTCCAAATATACTCTACACTATTTGGAGACGCCGTCCGGTCTCAAATTTGTGTTGAACACTGATATTAACGCTCAAGGTGTTCGAGAGTTGCTCCAGCAAATCTACAGTCAAGTGTTTGTGGAATATGTTGTTAAAAATCCGCTGGTTAAGACGACGGAGCCCATAAAATCGGAACTTTTCAAAGCGAAGCTTGATGGGTTTATTAAGCAGTCCTCAGTGTACTTGTCAAAGAATATTTAAAATAAATAATAATTATAAACTAAATTTTGTGTTTCATTTCTGCCCTTGCTGGTTGAATTAAATATTAGTCGGGGCCGTTTGCCTGCATTTCGTCGATTTAGTCAAGGGTTTGGGGAATTTTGTAATCAGTTTACTAATGAAGAGTATTGACTTGGCAACAATTCGATAACAATTACGTTAATAGCTGCATTTGCACCAATTATTAATTAAACCATTAAGGATATTGCTTGGATTTGAAGTCAGTTGTTGAGATCAAAGTGGAGGAAACGGCGCCTCAGAAGGACATGAAAACTAGTTTTTGTTTTATTTTTTACAGTGTGCACTTTTGGCACTATTAAATCAATAAAAAATTAGACCAAAAAACGTTTGCACCTGCGCCTGAAGATGAAATTTAAAAAATCATCTTTTTTAGTAATCTTATGATTTTTGGAGGGTTCCCCTTTCATTGTATTTTTTCCTATTCCTATTTTTGTATGCAGGTTATTTATTGACATCAGAATATAACTCTCTATGGAACGCCAAAATATTTTTAACATTCGAATTTTAAAAACAACTATAAAATGAGAGATAGATTTACATATGAACAGTGAAATAATTCCTGCATTTTAAAATTATGAAAATCATCTAAATTTAACCAAAATTGATTACGTCTATTGCAAATGTTAATTTTGAAGACTTGAATTTGAGGTTTTGAAAAAAAACATATTATTTTAAATTCACCCAGAAATTTATTGGAAATAAAGATTTTGATAATTATTTGTAATGTCGTTTTATTCTGAACCTTTAATGTGACACAAAATTATTTTAAATCTTATGGTTTTTGTAATGAATGATACACATATGTTCCAGATAATTTACAAATAGTCCGAATTACAGTTATCAAAAAATCGAAAGTAAATAAATATGTTGGGAAAATATGCATCGGATTTTTATTTTACAAAATTATAAGCCGTGCTAGGTTTTATTTTAATTGAAAGCTAGCAAGACTTGTATTTGAAAATTAATTCAACTAGGATTTTCAAATCACTAAAATAGTAATTTTACGAAATTTTTGTAAAATGTATATAGCGCTAGATTTTTTTGACTTTCAATTATTTACAATAAAATTAGGTATTTTTTTAACTTATAAATTTTAATACCGACATTATTCTGCAAAGCTCCATTTTCATTTAAATTATTTTTAAACTTTATTTCCCTATTACCTTTTTTATTGGAACTATTTAAAATTGTTACTCTAATTATTTAGGAGCTCAATGAAAATTGTGTTTTAATATCTACTTTTAAAATTACTTGAGTTCTTCTCAAAATCCCCTCAAATTTTTAATTTCGATAATTGAAAAATACATGGATTTCAAACTTGGAAATACACAATCTCTAATTGTAACGTCAATTATGTAATTCTGTCAATTTAATTCAGTAAAATATTTATTCATTTAAGTTCAAAATTTTTAAAAACCCTGCACATTTAATTTCTATCTTGAAAGCAACACACATAATTTTCGAGTTTACTATTTTGACGGCGCTACTAAAAAAGAGCAATTAATGTCTGTAAATTAAAAAATACAATAACGTTTTTGTATGCTTTTATAGCAAATATTGCCTGCAGTGTTATTTCCTACTGAAAATTCGATGCTTTGACGTCGTTATAAACATTGAAATGCAAAAAATTCAGATAAATAAACGTTGAGATTGGATTTTACGAGTCATTTTTGAAATTGTAGAGAAATATACGCACATAATTCTTTCTTTGAAATATGTATATGCCCTACGTTTATTTGTAATCAAAATTGTACGTAGAAAAAAATACTTTTGCGTTCCATAATTTCATTGCATACACCCAACACGGCTTTTTAGTGTTCTAAATATGAAAAATGATTTGCTATAGGCTGAAGTTTAGACTTCAAAACATTTGATAGAAATTGCGAATGAAAAAATGTACACAAACGACTTCGATCTCATTGTTTTGTCTTGTCTCTGGTATTTGGAATTTGTTATAACCCATAAATGTGTTATACCTGAAACAGTTGCGACTCAAAATCGAATATAGTCTACGCTCTAACCAAATCGAAAATAATTCCACGGTCTATGCAGCTTTCTTTTTTTACGCACTTAAATCATAGAAATATTTTGTCATAGTTTCAGGGGCCTATAAATTTAGTATGCTTACAACCAATGAAATTAACTTTTCTTTTTAAATTCCAGTGACCGTCAAACTGTCTTGGTCCGGAACCATTTATCATTTACCATATCGTCCTAATATTGATATTGATGAACGTAAAATTCAATTCAAATAAAATATCGTACAAAAATAAAATTATGCTGCATTTTTTAATTTTAAATAATTTTAATAATAATTAATTTTAATAATAATTGTCATGTTTCGTAGAGTGTTGAAAAATTTCGATTTAATTCGAATTTAATTTCAGAGATAATTTTGTGACTAATAACATTGAACTTATGCGGTTCGCTCACACTTAGAAGGCGCTTATCCCGCTTCAAATAAATTGATTTGCGTTAAATAAAACTAAAATTGAAAAGAAACTCTTTGTAGAAATTTTTTTTTAAATCATTTATCTCAATTTACACAGCTGAAACAATTAAAGCAAAATATGTGTTTGAAAAATGGTGGATGCGCCGGGTTTAATTTAAGTGCATATTTGTGTTTTAATTTATTCTTTTAAAATTTTCTTCAGTTCTTCTCAAAACGTCCCTCAAATTTTTAATATATAAAGTGCCTGAATATCTATATTGAAAAATACATGAATTTTAGACTTGAAAGTACACTGAATTACCAATATGAAACGCCATGCTCCCATCTTTAATTGTAACGTCAATTGTGTAATTCTGTGACGTCAATTTAATTTATATATATTCACATATTTATACCCTTAATTTCAAAATTTTCATCTTCAAAAACAACACACACAATTTTCGGGTTTACTAATTTGACAGCGATACTAAAAAAATGCAATTAATGTCTGTAAATTAAAAAATACAATAACGTTCTTGGATGCTTTTATGAAAATTTTATCTGCAGTGTTATTTCCGACTGAAAATTCGAAGCTTTGACGTCGTTTTAAATATAGAAATGGAAAAAGAGGCAGAAAATAATTCCACGGTGTATGCAGCCTTCTTTTTTAACGCATTTATATCATAGAAATATTTTGTCTTAGTTTCCTTGGCATATAAATTTTGTATGCTTACAATCAATGATATTAATTTTTCTTTTTAGATTCCAGTGACCGTCAAACTTTCTTGATCCGGAACCATTTATCATTTACCATATCGTACTAATATTGACATTGATGAACGTAAAATTCAATTCAAATAAAATATCGTACAAAAATAAAATTGTGCTGCATTTTTTT